>VYXD01016862.1:2461619-2506821 GCA_013397195.1 Hylia prasina | reverse complement strand
TGGGTCGGTGCTCGGGGCTGCTCCAGATTCGGTGTCACCGACGGGAGTTGTGTGTGTGGGCCCTGTGCAGGGATGCGATCGCTGGAGCCCTCCTTGTCGTGGGGGAATGAGGGTTGGCTTTCCCTCCCTGGGCCTCCTTCACCTGCTGCTTCAGGTCAGAATTTGCTGGACACACTAATGCCTGTTGTGATTATGGTGGTGTCAAATCCCTGCTTCCAGGATCTTCCTAGCTTTGGCTGCATGGCTAAAGCATTCAGTGCAGTTTTAGGCCTTTGTTATGACTTAGAAGTGTGGGTTGATTTTAGAATTGTTTCTAAATGGAGCGGTGCAATGAGATGAGTCTTAAATATCATATAATTGACAGAGAGAAAGTTGTTTTTCCAGGAAAGAAAGATTGCTGTACTTATGAGAGAGACTCCTTGCTTGCCATTATTGAATGCAGGACAATGCATGCATTTGATCTCTCAGGTGACCATATTTATGAACAAACCCTTTATTTTATGGGATTCAGGGAACAATTTGGAATTAGCTGTGCTAGGTGAACGCACGTTACTCCTAATAGATGTAACCACAGTTATAATGAATGTCAGCTTTCTGTTTTGTTTCACATAGTGGGCGTTCGTTGTTTTACATGCTTGGGTCTCAGCTGCCGTCATGTGAGTACCTTGAAATCTTCCTGCTCTTAGCCCACCATTCAACACGGGATGAGGGCACAGAGAGCTAGAGACTCACACGAGGCTGTGCAGGAAGCTCGTGGATGAGCAAGGAATTATACCTGAATCTGCTGTGTCCTAGGGTAGTGCCCCTAGCACTCCTACTTTATATAAAATGTCAGCACCAGCAGGAGTTTAAAGTCTACATGGCTGGTTGTTGACTGTGACCTAACAGATCTGATATGCCTTGTATAATTATATGGAAAAGTGTACCTGTGTGTATTTTAGTTCCACCCTTTAATGAATTTTAATAGTCTAGGTATGTTTCAGATAATGCTTGGACAGTGGCTTCTTTAAACACACAAGGAGTATCGAGTATCAAACAGTATTTGCTATTTACAAGCACTTGCTATCTTTACAAGGTATCCTGAGAAGCAGTATCTCTGAAAATCTATATCCTAAATTGTTGCTGTGTTTGGGTCCTGCTGCGTTTGTTTTTTCCATGCAAAGTAGCTGCAGAGTTCTCTCACTTAGCTCACAGAGCAGGCCTTTATGTAGTTAAGTAATGGTACATGTGATTCTTGCAAGTTCTCTTAGTCATCTCTTGCCACACTTCTGAAAAATAAAAATCTAAAGCCTGGAACTTTGTTGACAAGAGGGAATGGAATAATTATATCAAATTACAAAAATTTTCTTGAGCTGGGTATTTGGATATCTTTTTAGATGCTAAAAGTTACTGGTATTATATACAATAACTGAGAAATTTGAGTTTGTGAACTCATGAGCTCTGAGGTATTTATACCTGTGACAGTGTGAAATACTTTTTCTCTGAATAGAGTAAAACATACACATTGTTAGGACAGAATTCATCTTAATGACCTTTTACAGTATGAACTATCTAAAATAATACTGTGTATTCTAAATGTATATACTTCAGTAAAGTGAGCCTAAAGAAAGAGCTTAAATCTGCAATGCTTGCTGCTTTGGAATTTATTTTGGAACTTCAGCTGGAAGTAACTATTTTGTGTGTGTACGAAAGTGAAACAGGAACAGGCTGACAGCCTGTCAACTGATCATGTGAATTTTTCAGAATCAAAAGTTCTGTCTTGTGGCTATCATGAAGTGGGGAGAGCTATTGGACAGGATGTAATTCTGCCTTAAACTGGGCAGACTGTCACATTCTGTGTTTCTTCCTGTTCCTGGGAGCAGGATGGGGAGAGGGATTTGATCAGTTTAAGACCAACCTATTTGTGCTCCTTGGCATAATACAGATGCTGATAACTTCAGTTTTAACTGTTAGTTTATAATTATATATTCCTTAAAAATTTTCCCTGATTACTTTAAGATCATGATTTTCCTTCTGGCTAAGTCATATTAGAGTATTGAGTTGAATTTAATGAAGCTGTGCTGTGTGAATATATCCGCTAACTGTGGTTTTATCTTCTTATTTTTTCCCATTTAAAAAAAAAAAATTAAGACTTCTTTTCTTGATAGGAAGATGCTATAGTTTTCCTAAAATGAGTGAAAGAACCACCAGGGCTGTATTTTAAGTGGCTGTGTCTGTTAGGTACTGAGATAATTCTTGCATCAGTAATCCGTTGCAGATCAGTACACATTAAGGAAGAGTAACACTTAAGCCATGAATGACACTTAAGAATAAATAACGTAATACTGAGTCAAAGATACCACTTGGAAGGATATTTCTTGACATCAACAGAGCTAATCTTTCTTCTTTTAGTTTTCCTTGAATCCTAAATGCTTTGTGTCTGCTATGTCTGGTTTGTAAGTCACCTTTTAAAATGAACTGCTGATGTGTGTGTTGTGTTAGGAGATTTAACTTACATAAAGAAAAATGTTTCCAGGTAACCTTGATCCTTCTTCCAAGGCACTTGGTGAAGTTAGATCTGGCATCCAGGACAGTGGTGTGGAGATTGTCTATTTGTACTCCAATCCTAATGGTTTGGTAGAGAGACAGGAATTTTGGACAGCATTTCGGGCTGTCTCTAGAGACTTTCCAAAGCAAAAAGGTATTTTCTCCCAACTTCGTTCTTCACCTCTTTAAGAAGGAAGCTGAGATTTTAGTATTTTATGTTTCCATGTTGCTACTAAATTTTACTATTGTCATGGTACATTTTACCATGATTCATGTTTTCTGTGTCATACAAAGCACATCAGTTATGATCCAGTGCATTTTTTAATAACAAAACTTTGCAACTCTCCTTGTTTTTATAAAGCAATGCAGACTTCCAGAAAACTCCTGTCTTCTGATTTGGATCCACTGGAGAAAGACATTGACCTGGGTTTAGTAAGAAGTTAAACTGTGAGGGAATGAGATGTGGTTGCTTTACTTAGATAAGTATGTAATTGTTCTTAACTGCACTGAGTGTCAATGGACTTTCCCTTTCAGTCCTGTTTTACTTTGGCTTTAAGGTTAGATGTGTGCAGTGATCTCTTATTAACCAGAAGGGGTAAATTTTCATGAACTCAACTGATCCAGTGACAGCTGTAAGTGCTGGACTGGCAGTATAGGATCCTGTTGGCAGTGTGCTCATATCTCCTTGACTTTGGAAGTGCTCTGGTTGAGCTCGTTCAGCTTGCTAAACCAGCAGCAAAAAGTACTTGCAGTTTTTCTGGGCAAATTTCCTCTTGATTTGGTGAGTTGAGTGGTGTCATCTTGGGGTTGATTAGCACACTGTACTTGGAGTACAGTGACAGCAGGAAAGGCTTGGAGGGGCACTACCCCCTTCAGTGGCCTGGACTGTCTGCTTGGAGCCACTGCCTTAGGAGGTCTCTCCTGAGTAAAGCCTCTGCTTCAGCCTTAGGTCAGTTTTGGAATGATGTGTTCATGAGGGATTGTTGACTTGATTTTGCTTAAGAGAGTTACAGGTGTTAAAGGAAGCTTTTCCTGTTATTTTAGGCATTTCCTTCTTCATGGAGTGAGATTATAATGTGATAATTCAAAAATTGTTCAAATTATGATGCTCTGATGCTTTTGGTGGGTTGCTTTTTCCTGCAGCCTCTAATCAGGAGTGAGGGCTGTTACTTGATTTTTTCTTATAAGACTGTCTTGAAGGACTTAAATATGGTTTGCAGCTAGCTTTGCAAAATGATTTATTAGTTGATTCATTAGGCTGGAAAAGGAGAGCCCTGCTTTAAGGATGACTGACAAGGCAAGGCTTTCAGATAGCTGCTGACATTAAGTACCAAGTCCTTTTCCCTTCCTGCCAGGAAGCTTGTGCATTTTCCTGATAGAAGCTGTGTCTGTGATGATGTGTTATTCTCCACATGTTGTAAAAGTTTCTGGGCAGATTAATCTGCAGCTATCATTGCAATTCAAGTACATGGTGCACGGTCCTAATTTTTATGTAATATATCAGCAAGTTATGAAATTTGAATGTATAGTTCAGCTTATTACATGACGTAAAACCTTTTGCATTGTCGTTAAATTCTGGCTCTCTACTTCTTGGTAATGTGTGGCAGCACATTAGACTGTGTTAACACTGGTTGTTTGAAATCACCTTGTTGGAAGAAGAGGCTTTGCCTTTAGTTTGACTTTTTTCTTGCAGCTACCTAGAGCAGCAGTCTGTTAATGACTATGGAATATTACACTGTGTTGCAGTAGTGTTGGATTAGAAACATACATAGGTGATAAGCACAGGTTGGTGGAGGCATGGAGGGCAGAATTTGTTGGCTGTCTTTTTAAGCTTTCATTGAGCAAATGTCTTGGAAATTATTTTTGTACTAGAGTGAAAATAATCATGTATCTCAACTTCTTTTATTGAGAGTTGGCATACTGGTAGTCCCTGCTTATCAGTAGAAAGGCTGATGTATAGGATTCCTTCCTTTGCAGTTGTCAAAATTACTTTTTTTTATGTCTGTCTTGATTTGTTGTGCAGTTGAGGAGCGTTATCCTTGGTGGTGACTTTCATTCTACAGACTGCTCACCTGGGAACGTATTGCAGTGACAGAATGATGATGGGTGACGTTTGTCGCTGTGCTTAATATATTGCTCTGAGAAGAGCAGTGTGAGGCAGTTCTAGGTTGGAAGCTGGGATGTGTGGAGAAAACCATCACATTTTCTCAGGATGGGGTGGGAATATGAATTTATATTACTGTATACTTAGAGATCACTAAACTGTGTCAGGCCTCTGAAAACGATGTACATTTTAATAGCAAACGTGAGCTGTAAAAATGCTGAGGTTTGTAAGGATCTTGGAAGACACAGTAGGTCTGAAGCAGAGGGAAGTATACCTACATCTTAGTGACTGGTTCTTACACCTGCAGTAATGAGAATTCCACAGTTTCCTTCAATAATGTTTTTTGGTGTTAGTTCTCTTCTAACTCCAACATCTGACTAAATTTCTTGTTCAGGGGAAAAAAGAGAAAGCAAAGCAAGCTGAAAATGTACATTGAAGCTATAGAGGATAGTTGACTATTGCCTTTGGCTTTTGCATGTTTAAAAACTTGTTAATTTGTTCACTCAGTTTTCCTAAGGCAAATAAATCCAGCTCTTAAAACCATTTTTCTTGGATCATGAGTTCCAAATGTTTCATTGCTCTCCTCAGTTGGCTTCTGTTGTCTTGCATTAGTGGTACTTAAACTAAACCTAGACCCAGTGCTTGCACTGTGACTTCAGTACAGAGCAAGGGAGGATTGTTGCTTGCTGTGTTTGTCTTCTAATAGTCTTGCCAGCATATTGAAGAGTGTTGACATTTTTAATCCTGCCTATAGTGATGACTCACTTGGATTGTTTCTTATCATATTGCTGCTTTTCTCCATTTTTATCCATTGCTTGATTTTTGTTGATGTTTATAAATGCCATGTAGCATTTTCATTGAATTTTGTTCTATTAAGATCATTAGAGAGTGGTTTTGTTTCCAGTTCTGTGCTGCATAATGCAAAAAATCCTTCCAGTCTTGATGTTATTCACAAATTTGATGTGTACTCTCATCTATGTATGAAAATATCTCATAGAACTTAAAAATCATGTGTTGGATTTGCTGCTGATGTTTCACATTTCTCAGGTGTGTTGGATGTGACTCTATTCTGTCTCTTTAAAGGGGTGTTGTAGATTTCTTTTTTTCAAGAAATCTCTTAATTTCTTGTTGAGTTTTTTTCCTTCTGTTTGTGCTGGATAATAGTTGTTATATTGGGACTGGACTAGCTGGTCTCGTGGAGGTATTGTGGCTAGATCAGTAATACTTTACCTCTTGATCTGTGGTTGTGAAGGTATTTGAGAGCCTCTTGGAAATTTGTTTCAGGTGTTTAATGGATGAAGATATTTACCACCTTGAGTTTTGTGATGTAGATAGATACTATCTTTCCTAATTCTAGCTGGGCTGTACTAAGGACTAACAGACGTGTTACAAAATACTCCTGTAGTCTTTGCTGAAGGGTAGAATTTTTAGTAATGCCTTGGTTTTCAACAACTCTGCTGAACGAAAGAGTGAGGAATTAATGTAGATTACAGACGTATGGGTAGCTTTCAGTGTTTAATTTTGTTATGAGGTTTATACAGAGGAAGTACGACTGGCTAGAGCACGATAAAAAGACTAAAAAGCTGCTTTAAAATGACAGTTACACTGTTAAATGTTTCTTGCTCTGGAGGAAGATGAAATATCTGTGATTGATAGAACTTACAAGATGATTTTTATGTAGGAAGTGGTATTAGTCTGTAGTGCTTTTTCTTGTCCTAGTCTGTGCTCCAAGCCCATATCACAACTGTTTTGACTTCAGTGAGCTCTTGCAGTGTGAGGTAACAGTTGATTTGTCTATGACTGCTTGTTTGGCTGGTGTGTTTGACAGTGAATGCTGGGCTATGCTGGCCAAACCCCCACAGTGGGATGCAGTATTTTATAGGCAGTGAGTTTTTGTATGTGTATTTGGTTGGTTTGGGTTTTTTTGCCACAGCAGTTATAATTTTGGAGGTTTTTGTTTTGTATTGAAGTGCATTTGTGGTAATATTGCACTTACATGAATTCAGTTGGGGAAATTAAAGTTAGTGTAAAGCCAATAATTGTGGCACTTATTCTTTGCAGATTGACATTTTAGTCATAATGCTTCACAGATGCAAAGAGAGGTCATTTGTAACAAACACTTCTGTGCCTGTAGAAAGTTTTATGGGGCAACTTTGTCAGAATATTTATAAAAGTATTGTGCTATGTGCTTAAATTACAAGGAGTTTGTATTATACATTGATGCCTGGGAGTTTGCAAAACATTGAAGTAGTTAACTGTTAATAGTTAAAATGTACATTGAAGGTGCCTCAAACTCTAATTAAAGACTGCCTAGACCCACCTCTGAGAGGATTGCCAGCCATAATTGTCGTTTGACTTTCTAGAATAAAATTTAATGCCCTAGTTTGAAGTATTATTGTAGTTTTCTGGCTAAAGGGAACCATCTGAAGTACTTTCCTGTGAAGGACATGTACCCAAAGGCCACTTGCTCCAGTTGTCATGACTATGAGGTCACACACTTGGACAAATTATTATTTGAAAGTGGTGCCATTTAGTGCAAAATAGTGCCTAATATTTCCATTATCTCTCCTCTTAGAAGGCTTAAGGAAAAGAAACAGTAACATTAAATGTGCTGTACTTTAAACAATAATATTTGGTTGTGTCCTTCTGGGAAATAGAGTATTTTTCCTTCCTTACCTCACTTTGCTTTTAGGCCCAAGTGAATAGGCAGCCCATTTTTTAGCATCTACATCCCACCCTTTTCTTGCCCCTTAAAACAAAGCAGCTGCTGTTGCCTGTTTGGCTCCTGTTGAGCAGCTGGTGGTGCAGTGCAGGCAGCCCCCTGGTCTTTGTGGGCAGGACCACCAGCTGCTGCAATTGAAACCTTTCCAGTGGCAGTGTTGTAACTTGCATTGGGATTTCTTGTGCGTTATTCAGTCCAGCTGTTCATAATGGAATGGTAGATCTCTAATAGATACGTTCTGTAAATTGATTTCACTTTTGGTTTACCAGCTATATTTGTTCTTTAATTTCATGAGTTAATCATAACGTTTACATGTGGCTGTAATGGTAAAAAAAAAAATTATAATTTTTTATTGCTACTGTTGAATTCCATGTGGGAGATTGGGAGGTGACTGTATTAAGAAGTTGTTGGTTTAATAGTGTATAATTTTTGTACAACTAGAGATTTTAAAGTGCTATGTCAGACAAAATACTAGTCTAAGCAAGAAATTTAGCTTAGGAGTACCGTGGTGTAGGGAGAAAACATTGCATGTTATGAACAAACTTAATTATCCCCAGTTTCCTAGTAATTAAAAAAAATATTATTTAGCAGGAGTTTTGGATATATTTTGTCAGGGAAGTGATATCATGTGAAAGTGGGAGAGGACTCAAGTTTATGCTTTTAATGCTCCCTTTCAGCTAAAGAAAGAGGGAGCAATGACAACGGGAGAGAGGATGGACACTAATATACATTGAACTGTGTGTTAAAAACCCACAAGTCTGCTGAAAAACACTATTTAAACAATGCCTTAAGGACAGTATAGCCCAGGGCTACAGTCACAGGGATAACTGAATCTGAGTAACATAAATGTCTTCTTTTCCTAACTTACAAACATAACCATAACAAATACAGAATCCTAAAAGTTGTAGTCTCATTCCGTTTTAACTTTGGCACTTTATCTCTAAGGATTTTTTGTATGCTTCTTCTAAGACCTCTAGAAAGGTTTTTTGCAGGTTTTCTTGATATTTTGGGTGGGTATTGGAGCATGACTGTGATACATGTTTGAAGCTATCATTGAAAGGAGGTTTTGGCACAAGTTGTAAAGGATTTCTTTTGTTGTCTTGATTTTTCTGGTTTTCTGTTGGTAACTGACAGTAATATAGAAAAATAAGTTTGCACTGACTTGTTTTTTAGTCACATTACTAAGATTTAAGTTATAGTCTAGATGTTTGGATTTGCATATTTTAGTGGTTTGAATGGAAAATACTGTCTCTTAACATCAACTTAATACTGTATTGTGAAGCCACAGATGAAGGCTTAGTGTACATTTTTCTTCAGATTTTTGCCTTTCCTACAGAACAGTGAACAGTTGGATTTCATTTTTAGACTTCATTTTTAAATGAAAGTATTTCTAGAGGTTGCTTTGCTTTAGCTTTTTTAATAAGGTAGTGGGCCAGAGACCTACAATAGCTACCTGTTTGCACTTAAGGTGTCAAGAGGGTCTGTCTTTAAAAAAATAATTTATGAGGGCAAGAATAGTTGCATGATTAGGCAATACCACTTTTGAAATTTGGTGTCATGTACTGCCAAATGCAGTATTTCTTACCTGTTTTGCAGCCCATTTTGCATTGTCATTTTGTGTCAGTTTGAATTATTACTTTACTGTCCCACAGGACAGAGTTCTGTGGGACAGTAAAGTAGAGCTAGGAGGAAGAGAGAAGGTAGGGGAGAAAGTAGTTTTAAGGTTTGTTTTTACTTTTCATTATCCTGCTCTGATTTTCTTAGTAATAAATTCAGTTAATTTCCTCAAGTTGAGTCTGTTTTGCCCACGACAGTAATAGGTGAGAGATCTCTTCTAGTCCTTAGCTCATGAACCTTTCACTTTTTTTTTAAAAAGTGTGCCTGTTCAGTGTGATGTATTGATCAGGAGGTTTTTTTCCCAAAGAAGAATTTCAGAAATACAGGATGCAGCTCATAAAAGTGAGATGCTTGTATCAGCTAGAGAACTATTGCTATTAAATAACGTGAGCTGTATATTTCAACAGGTGACTTCAAGAAATGTCTTGCTGTTACTTCAGTGTGAACTTGTGCTCCCTCCGCTCTAAAGGCAACTGTCCAATTACATTCACATCAGCTGAGCACACAGGATGGCCTCCCCTGCCTTCAGCAGTGGAACTGTGGTTCCTTGTGCAGAATAACTTCTGTCTCTGTGTCATGAACTGATTGCTAACACTTTCAGAGTTTTAAGATGCTGTTCCAGGTGATGTTTCTGGCCTAACAGCGTTGGCAGAATAGGTTCTGTGCCAATGAAATGACTGTTCAAGTGTAGTTCTGTGTGTTAGCCAAAATGCTGCCTCTGTAAATTCTCTAGAGAACTGGGATGGTTAAGCGTGGGCACATGTTAGCACTTCTAAATCAAAAAGATGGGGCAAACAACTGTTCTAAAGAGCTCAAACAAATGCCCAGGTTAAGATGCCTTTAGTGATGCTCAAGGTGATCCATACTCCTCATTTTTAGAGTGACAAAGTACTGGTTACCAATGAGCTACTGCAGCATTCCAGTGGCAGCTTGCTGAGCTGCTCTAAGTGCTGCACTCTGACGTCTCTGTGAACAGTAGGTAACACCTTATACTGGCTTTGTGTGGCCAGGTTCTGGGGGCTTCTGTTGGAAGCTGCTGTGAGAAGCCCAGGATGGACCTGCTGCTGGCCAAAGCTGAGCCAATCAGGAATGGTAGTAACATCTTTGTGCTAATGCATTTAAGGAGAGAAAAGTTATTGTGCAGATGTGTTTGCAGCCAGAGAAGAGAAGGGTGGAGAACATGTGAGAGGAAGAGCTCTGCAGACACCAAGGTCACTGCAGAAGGAGAGGCAGGAGATGCTCCAGGTGTCAGAGCTGAGATTCCCCTATGGCCCGTGGTGAGAACCATGGTGAGAGAGGCTGTGCTGCTGCAGCCCTTGGAGGGCCACAGGAATGCAGAGATCCAGCTGCAAGCCGTGGAGCAGGTGGATACCTGAGAGGAGGCTGTGAACCTGTGGGAGGCCCAGGCTGGAGCAGGTGCCAGGACTCATGGAGGGAGGAGCCCATGTAGAGCAGGTTCCAGGTAGGACTTGGGGCTCATGCTGAGTAGGCTGTGCCTGAAGGACTCAGACAGGAAAGGTTCATGGAGAACTCTGTCCTGTGGGACAGACCCCATGCTGGAGCAGGGAAAGGACTTCTCTCTCTGAGCAGTGGTAGGGACAATGTGTGGTGAGCTGACTGCAACCCCTATTCCCTGTCTCCTTGCTGGGGAGGAGGAAGGGAGAAGGTAGTTTTAAGGTTTGTTTTTGCTTCTCATTATCCTGCTCTGATTTTCTTAGTAATAATTTCAGTTAATTTCCTCAAGTTGAGTCTGTTTTGCCCACGACAGTAATAGGTGAGAGATCTCTTCTAGTCCTTAGCTCATGAACCTTTCACTATGTTTTTTCTCCTCTGTCCAGTTGGGGAGGGGAGTGATAGGGCATCTTTGGTGGGTGTTGGCATCCAGCCAGGGTCAACCCACCACATACCTTCAGCAAAAACATGTTGGACTGGCATTGATCTGGTTGACCTGTGTATTGTGTCTTGTTAGTCCTAAACTGATAGAGGCATTGTGTGTACATAAGAGAGAGCCAAAGGGGAATGCTAGTATGATCAGGGCCCCGAGAAGCCCAGTCTTAGGAGCCTAGAAACAGTTTTTGCTGTGCTCCCTCTTCACTGACCTGGGAATCTTTCTTCATTTCTATCTCCTCTGGTTAGTATGTATCCTGCAGCTGTGGCACTTGCAGTGCAAATTGATCTAAAGGAGAGTTTAGTTTTGGACAGTGTGCAAACATCAGTAGTAGTTAAAGGTACGATTATTTTTGACAGCAGAGATCCCTCGTATGCCCGTGTCATTGGGTGGGATGATTTAATAGCTGGGCTGTGTTGGGTGTCCTCACAGTCTCCTGGGAGGACCTTCAGCAAAATGCCTGACATTTGGGCACTGGCCCCTCAGTGGGCAGCACTGTGTTTGTGAGGTCTGGCGGTGACAATAGACAGTCTGATCACTCCCTCCTACACTTGAGACAAAAATCAGCCTGAGGAAAGAGACAGTGTTCTGTGACCATTTGGTATCTGGAATACTTTTAGCCCTTTGAGGGTAATTTTTAAAGAAAATTATTAATAGCAGGCAAAAGGTTGTGGGTTTTTTCCACATGATATCTATACCAGTGAGACTGCCAACACTTATTATTACTTAAAATATCTTAATACCTTGCTTACTTTGAAAGAAATATTTTTATTGCGAAAGTTAGTGCCTGAATTTGGAACTTATCACCTTTTGTTCTAAAAATTCTGAAGGAGGATGCCCCTTCTCAGACTGGGTGATACCCTAGAACTTGTACACGTGGGATTGTGGGAAATGAGAGTTCACTATATTTGTTTTAGGGATCTGATCCTTGGTATTTGTTTGCTAGTTGCTGTGTTTGTTTTGCAACACTTTTCATCTTGTTGGGCTGGCTTGTAAAGAAATGTCTTCAGCCCCAGAAGGAAGATACATTGCAAATTAACAACTGCAGGACAATAGAGCAAATAAGTTATTTCATCTCTGTTACTGTATATGACCACAAAAAGCATAAACCAGTGGGTCTCGTCCTGGTTTTGGAACACAGGTTTTACATTTGTGCAGTATTTTATTCATTTAACTTCTGTGGGACTGCTCTGGTGCTCTTAGGATAAGAGCCAGCTCCATCTTATTTTTAGTACTAAAGTAATTAGGGCTTTGTTCTAGTAATATTTTCTTAACATGCTGCAACATGATGGAATTATGGGCTTGATAAAAACGCTGTATCAAAAATGTCCAGCATTCCTGTAGGGCATGCAAAATCCAACAGTAGCCAGAAGAGACGTAATTTGGACTTGCTGGACAGATGTGACAGTGTTGCATTTGACTTCTATTGAGCTTTGTAATGAAAAATTATAAATTGATTAGCAATTAACTGCTACAGTGAAGTAAGTTTCTATAGCAACAGGGCAATGCAGGGTACAATTATTCAGACTGCTTTCCTTAGCAGATAATTTTTTCTTCCAAGCACCGAGTTTACACTGTTGGACTAAAACATTGTTTTGTTATAGCAACGGATAATCCTCAGCTTTTGCTGCTCTTGCCTTTTAATGTTTTTTCCTTCCTAAAGAAATAACTTTTCCTCTTATGAGCTGAAAAGGGAATGGGAGAAACTTTCTGAGATTGCAGTGTGGTAGACTGGTGGAAACTCAACCCACAACTATCTACCTGTATGTTATTAGTATAATGAATGGAGTTATAATGAATATATTGTTATGCAGTATGAACTTCTATTCCACTTCTGCCTGTTGACAAGTCTACATGAAACTGAACCTGGTCTAATTTAATATAATGGTGATCATATAATAGCTTGCAAATTTCAAGTAAATAAACTTAGATAAGTTAAAATGCTGATTCCCTGAATCAGCTATATTTTTTTTTTGTTGCTGTTCTTTTCATGTTTAAAGTCTCTGTATTTGTTTTTTGGTTTCAGTACTTCTGCATACCTTTAAAGAGAGGAATATTCTACTTTAATATTCACTCTTAAAATCGGAAAACATTAGGGTTTTGTCAAGGGACTGCAGGTGTTTGGGGTTTTTTTACCATACAACAGACTCATAAAGCCAACTTTTAAGTGTTATTATATTTTGATCTTTTTAAAGTTAGAGGAGATGAAATTTTAACAACATAAGTGATGAAGCAACAGCCGTCTCATTTTTTTAACAGGACAATTAGTTTTGTGTTAAGTATTTTAAAGGTCTCAGGTGTCTGATCATGTGAAAGATAAAAGCAGTTTTTGCTTTTGTTGGTCACCCTCAGTGTTTGCTGTTGATAGGTATTTGCACAAGTGCATTTTTCCAGTATCGTTACAAAACAATACCAATGTTTTAGAAAAGAAAAAAATAGGATTCAAAGGTAAAGTGAAAGTAATGGCTTTGAATGTGTGACTGACTAAGAACACTGGTCCAGCAGGTCAGGTAACTTCTGTGTGTGTACATGGGGAGGAGGTGATCAGCTCAGAGATGATGCTACCATTAAGTCATGCAACGTTTGCAGTTTGTTCCATGTTTTGCCATCTAAAAGCAGTCTGCCAGCTCTAATTTAAATAAGTGTTGCCTTTAACAGGTATGATTTTTTTAACAGGTTTTGCTTGCAGAACTGGGCCTATTTAAACAAATTCCAGTGAAAGTAACTTACTAAGTGTTTAATAAGTATTGCAGCTGACTGTGTGAACTGAATGACAACAGCTGCTGAATTGTGCCAGAATGTGTGGTTTTACTTGGTATCCATTTGATATTTACATACCTATTTTCCTTATTTTAATTTGTTTCTTATATATGTATTCTGTTCTCCGTTAAGCTCATCTGAATTATGCCTCACTCAGTGTTAAAAAACAGGTGAGAAAGGACTGATTATGAGTGTAGGCAACAGTGTGACTAGACTGTAGGAGTAGGAGGAAATACAGGGATCCACTGGAGAATAAGGAGCAAGAAGGAGACCAGAAAGGTAACTATTACGTTTTTACTTTAGAGCTATGAATCTGTTATAAGGTACTAAATTGTAACTACTGAGAAATGAATTAGAGTTAACTAAGCATAAATATTGAGAGACTTGCAGAACGTAATTAGGAAGCATAGTTAAGGAAAGAGATAATTGTTACAGTACACTTCATTTTCTCATTTCCTCAAAAGCAAAGAGACTAAAATGTGTGCTTCAGTGCCTTCCAAACTTTACAGAAGGTGTTATGTTCTTTACACAGCTTGAGACAGTCCATAAGTAGTATTCCAGCACGAACTTTATTTAGTGCCTGTGAATATTTGGAATGCTCTGTGCTATTCTGAAATCAGTTGCTTTTTAATTCACTCTGTTCCTAACAGTGAAAGTTTCTGCTAAAAACCTTCTGACTGCCTTTGGCTGAATGACAGGCAGGTATTTTTGCAAGGCTTATCCTGGATTGTATTCAGATAGAGAAAAACATGCAGCAGTGCTATTCAACACATACCTCACCACAAAAATCCCCTTTCAGTTTTAGCTTTTGAAATTCTTACATTGTAGACTTCTGTGGTAGGGATTCTTTTTTGTTTTGCTGAAAGCAAAATGTTGTCTCCCCGTGGTGAGAAAACATTAATGTGTAATGTTTATATTTAGTCATCTTTATTTGAAGTTCGGGTGCTCAACCTTTGTAGTGTAACACTTTGGTAGGGAAGGAGAGTTGTAACTTACCAAGTTTATGTCCTTGAATAAAGGTGGAAATTTAGATCCATATATTAGGTATTTAAAATGAGGGAATTTTAGAACTTGGAAATTCTGTTACAAAATGATCAGAGAATTAAAAGCTTATATTTGAGACAGCCATTTGGAAGAGACCTTCAAGTTGAGGTATTCTAGGAGTGGTTTTGGAAGTAATTTAATTGTGGCGCTGATACAGAGAAGCGAGAGCACGTACATGGTGTTCATAATAACTTTGGGACACATCACTGTTCATTATCAGAGTTACTTTGTAAGGAGAAACAAGCTGATATCACAACCATAGATGAAGTGAAAATTCAGTGAAAAAATCCATGGGGAATTTTTGCTTCAGCAATAAAACTTTGAAAAGATGATAAACAGAGTGTAGTGTTGATTACAAGCTGAGCCAGCTTGTGATACAGCTGTTGAAGGCTGGAGGACATAAATGCAATTCAAAGATGTATCAAATGAGGTTTACCAATAGAAATAAAGAATGTCTTCAGTGCCATTGTACTAGGCATTGAGAAGATGGCTTTAATATTGTATGAAATTCTGGTTGCTTGTGTTGGTGATTTTTAACTCCTGCTACTAAAAGAGGATGGTATCTAATGTAAAACTGGAGAAAGAAGTGTAGATTTTAATTTTCTGAGCAAAGCAGTCACTAAACAGCCTTTTTTGTCACACTCACTAAAAGAAGAGAGGAAAGAAAGGAGAGAATAAATAATACAAAACTTTCCCTGGATGTATGAGACATTAACAAATCTCCCACAAATCCCAATCATGCAATTTACTATTAATTTAGAAGGACCCTGCTTTTTTACCAGCCCTGCTTTAAGCAATTACTAATAGTTGAACTGCAGAATGAAAACACTGGTGTGATAGGCTGCAGAGCCTAAGGGAAGTACAGAGTAGGTTTTAACAAGAGGCAGAATGTTTCCTCCAGAAGCTTCTTAGGGCTGAGCCAGATGAACACAGTGAAGGCAATTTATTTTTAGTGATACAAATCCAACTCTCTATGTGGTACCCAGTGAGGCCACCATACTGGCTCTCAGATCAGGAGAGGAAAGAACTGTAAGAGACTGAGGAACTGGAGGCAATAATGTTCAGTGAAAAAATGCTTGTACAGCTCACTTGGCAGCTATCATGGAAAGAGCAGGAGATGTTTAATGGTAACTAAATGGATGCTACAATATCTCAGTAGTTTTGTGGGGAAGCTTTAGGGAGGGGATTTTGTATTTTGTGTATTCTTGGAGGTGGTTTTCTATATTCTGAGTCTCTCTTTACAGCAGACATTGAAGGTCAGAACTGTTTCATCCTGTCTTAAACCATGAGCAGAGTAAAGAATGAGATTTTCTTATTTGGTGACCAGCCAGCCCTTAGTTTTTTGGAGTTTTTTAAAATCATATGGTGTAGTGAGACTGAAAAATATGAGCAGTAAGCCTGGTTTTTTTTCAGGTTTTCCTAATCTCTTTTGTACTTTTATATAAAATTTTACTGTGCTGAGGTATTTGGTAGGTTTCGGAGGAATTGGAAAAGATTTTGCGTGCTTAAACCAGATGTTTTCTCACGATCCTGTGTTTGAGAGAAATGTTTGAAGAAAGCTCTTTCTTCAAAATGGAAACTAAAAGAAGCAAGCAACTGTGCTTTGGCTTTGCCCTGCTAGTGTTAATCCTCGAGCTTCAAGTTAGCCAGTTACCTGGCCCCCCCTGGAACACAACAGTTTTCCACCATGGGAACAAGCTTTAATGCAGGAAAGTCTTTCTCATTCAAATGTACTCCTGGAGCAAATTCTCCTTTCTGGCATGAATGCAAACTCTTCTTTCACAGGGAGAAGATAGTGTCAGATAAAGACTGCTGTTCTATTGTAGCTCCTTAGAAATGGAATATACTCCTTTCCTCACATCTGAGGGCATTCTCTTTATTTGGTAGCTTTTTATGTACATCTTTGGCAAAGAAGTTTCCCTACTACCTTTCCATTTTAAACAACAGCAAAAGTCCTTTGAGGTTTGTGATATAAGGTGGTTCTCCAGGATGAGAATGGCTGCTTCACTCTTTGGAGTACTTTAGGATGTTAGTGTATCTTGATCAATATGCAATGCTAAACAGTTAAACGGAATTTCAAGTAGGGGCTCAGGCTGCTTGGTTACCATGGCAAACACAGTAGGATATTCACGCCAAAGTTTGGAAACTAAGATACACAAAAGAAAACTTGTAAACTGAAGTAATCACTTCAGAGAGCAAATATACTTGTTTATAATTTATTAGAGACTGTTTCCCAAAGAGTACAGTTTTAAAATCCTATTTGATTAAGCAAATCTTAATTGCCAGTCCAGTGCTTTGCACAAAAGGAGGCAATATTCACAAGCAGGGAAGAGTGAGATTCTTTGTTGGCTTGCCCTCTAACTGTAAGGGCACTGAGTGAATAGAGTAGCCTCTTGAAGACTGAGGAATTGAATTGCTTAAGTACTGTAATAATGGTTGACATATTTGCAGTGTGCACTGCGTTGTTTCACAGATTGCTCAGTCTTCTCTCTAAAATTTGTCTGTTAGTGATTATATGTATGTTAAATCACATGTATGTGTGTGTATGTATGATCTCTGTGTATTCAATGATTTGTCTATGTTTCTGATTACATATATATGCTTTAATTATTTGTGTATTAAATATCTTGCCATATTTAATTCACTTTCCCACGGTTGTTTGTCTTAAGGCTTGCTACCTGGAACTAAGATCTTTATGTATTTTAATGGGGTGATTTTCAGTTTGATAGGTTCCCTGTGTAATCAGCTTACTGTGAACACAGTATTTGGTATTGTAGTCCTGTCAGGATGTGGCAAAATCTGATCCTTTTGCATGTGACTTGCTGTACAGTTTTCCATAGGTGTGGTCACATGCAAATCACGCAGTTATTTTTCTTTTCCTGAATGTAAATTAGTATGTGTATTTCCATGTATCTTCTCCAAGGTCTCATCCCCCAAAGGGAAGCTGTTACACAGAAAGCTGATCTGTGGCTTGAGGGAGACACTACTTCTAAAGACTTGCTGAAGATGGAGGTTAGAGCTGGAGTTGGGCATTGTGATCGTGAGCACCTACCCTAACATGTGACTCTACCTCATCACTTTGTGCATTGCATAACATGGATTGGAGATTATGGTAGGCAGTTGGAGGATCAGGGAAAGCAGTTTAGGTTATTACTGAGAAACTATGATGAATTTGCCTCTGTCTTTATAACACATGGTCTCTTGGGAAGGGAGGCTTGCTGTTGTTGCCGCTGGGAAGTAGTGTTACTGGAACATGAAATGTTGGAGGTGATGGAACAAGCAGTTTATGAAATGGTGTTCAGGAGTTCTTGTTGTGAACAGTAACTGTTATATTGAGTTACAGGTTAGTCTGCTTTTTGCTGACCTGTTTAAAAAGGACTTACTGAGCACTTTTTAATTAAAACAGAAGTGGAACATGAAAACATCTGGAAGATTATACAAGGGCTGAACTCAAAGGAAAATAAGAATTTAGAGGCCACAGGAAGAGAAGAATTGTGCCACTGATTAGCCACAGTAAATAAAACGTTTCATCCCACTAAGTTTGACATATGGCACGTTATAGTTATGTGGCATATCTGTAGCTTCAGGAAAAGAAGTAAAAGGGGAAGAGCAGCAGAAGTTGAAGATGGACTGATTTGACTGACTAACTGTCAAGAGGCAACTGTAAAAAACTTGGGAGATGCAGTAAGGCTACTTGAGTGAGTAGCAGTATGTGTTCCCACTAATCTCTTGGTGGCAGACAGTAGAGGAAAATTCTTGAGTCAGTTTGGAGCCACTACGCAGAAAGAGGGGATTGATATTGGTGATTGCCTTAACTGATTAGTACTTGAGTTCTCATAAATATTTCTTTCTTTAAGAAATGGAATGGAGAAGAATATTAGAAACAAGAATTGAATAAATCATACAGGATGGAATAAATCAGTAGGTCCATCTCTTCTTACAGGTCTATAAAAATGTATTATTACAGAGATATTCAGAGAAGTAGTGAAAATTGTGACATCTGAAAATGTTTGTGTAAATACTGAGGACAGGACTACTTTAGTAGTCAGTGTAAGTGCTCTGTATATGAGGAATGTTAGACATCATTGTTTCTTCCTGGGAACAAGACGGTGTTCAGTAAAATCAAAGGGAAACAAAATTCAGAACTGACACTTTTTTCCACATATTAACTCATCAGGGTACCTTGCTTCTGTAATATAAGTGAATAATGAAGGGGGAGTTAAAATCTGACAATTTTTTTCAATTTCATACAAAGTAGTTAATGCAAAAAACATGACCAAACTCGTGTAAGGGTTATGAAACTTCCATAATTGCAATTTAAATCACTTCATGAAAGAAATCTAGGATGGACAATAATCCATTAATGCAGCTGACTTCATGAGTCTGGAACATATATCTGTCCACTGTTGAAGAAATGGTATTGGAGTAAAAAGTACTGGCAACAAAGTCCACTTTGGAGTCCATGATTATAAAGTATGTATGTGCTATGACTTGTTAAATCTGTCTTAATTGTTAAGCCACTGCAGGGGAGACCAGTGTAAAAATGTGACCTGTCACCCATGGTTTATAAATAGCCCTAAGAGATCATTATTTTGAACTTACAACTGCACAGTGAGATCTCTTTCTTACATATGTTCTTAAAAAGAGCTGAGTAGGGGGAGAAGAGGAGGAAGGTGTCTGCATCACATGCACAACATACGTGGTTCTGAATCAGGGTTCTGCTGGGGAGGTTTTTATCCAGCAGGCTGAGTTACAGTAGAGCCAAAGTTCTGCAGACCAGGCACTGGGAAGAGACAATAATGCTGATATCAGAGCTGCTTCTCNAAAAAAAAAAAAAGGCAAGTAATTGCTTAAACCAAAATAGAACATCTAATTCAGTTCATGTCTGTTGGGAATGTGTGATATAGTGATTTTATTCTGAGTTGTTTAACTAGCCTGTTTACAGATTTAGTGTGACCAAATGCATAACACTGGATTCATAATCTCAATTTTTATCTGAGTTGATCATGTCATTAACTGGCACCCACGATGAGGGGAACTTTGCAAAAGAAACTGTGGAATAGCTCTTTTGTTAGCTCTTCAGCATGGGTTTCTGAGGGATTGTTTAGAGGCTCAGGAGCAAGTTAACACTTAAATTCTTTTTGTCTCATGGTAAAGCAGTATTGTGCAATAATTCAAGTGCTTTAGTGAGCAAAGGGAACAGGTTTTCTTCTGCAGGTGTAATAAAAAATTGACTTGGTTAAACATGGAGAAACCAACGCCTTTTGAAAAGTTACATGTTCTGTCACTTGCCTGAAGCTTTAGTGGTTTGATTATAGTGCAGCTGAAGATTGCTGGAGTGCTTGAAGTGCTTCTGGTCAGCTTTGTGGGGTGGGCAGGCTGCTGGGTTTCTTTTGGAGATGCCAAGCTCTCAGACCTCGTCAGGACTGAGCAGGACATGCTCTGGAGAGCTGAGTCATGGTCAGTTCATTAGAACAATTTGGGTCTGACCTGGCTCTGGGAACAGCACTGTCACAAGTTGTGTCTTTTGGTCTTCCACTCTAAAGGAGCAGTGTCAGCATGGGTAAAAATTTTACCAAGTGAGTAACACCTTGAACTGAAGATGCTTTAAGTTTCTAAAGGAGCAGTTTCAGGGACTTCAGACCTCTCTTGGGTTATGACAGGTGGAGGCAGCATCAGCAGTATTCTTTGCTCAGAAGACAGAGGGATTTTTGTGTGGAGGGATTCAAAAGCTTGTTTCAACTTCCCTTAGCCTCTCTGGCCTGCAGTAGTTCAAATGTGTTAATATTCCTGTACTGTTCCAGTGCCCTTTGCTCAGTCTTGTAAACAAAGAGTAAGCTGATGCTGTATACACCTGTGAAGTGAATGGGGACTTGCAAACAGTTTCCTTTTGAGTCTGCTTTTCTGAGGTTTTGAGCACTTTTAAAAAACAACAACAACAAGAAGAAAATCTACTTTTTCTAGGGTTATTGGTAGCCTGGTGCTTTCACCTTAGACAACTTCCAAAAGAATGTGCTGATCTATAGTGTAACCAGATAAATGTTTTGGTTTATGGCCTTACTAAAATGGAGTTAACATTGTTATGATAAGCTGTAAATCAAACAGTCCTTATGTGCCTTCTTTATGGTGTTCACATCTACTTTCTCAATCTTGCCAATTATATAACCATCGGTTCAGTTAATATGACATAGATTTATTTCAAACCAGTGCGTGCTCTTTGCTCTGTTTGAGTGCTTAGAGTAATTCTTCTGGAAACAGAATATGATTATTTTATTGGATCCTTCAGAAAACTGCGCTGATCTCTGCCTAAATATGGATTTATGTCCAGTTATCTGGTCTAGAGCTTTTCTCTAAATGTAGGTGGTCATAGTTGTCTGCTGTATGAATAAATGCTTAAATCTTGTTAAGTAATGTTTTTCTCCTTTCAAAGACATGTATGTCTTGTATGGCCCCAAGTGGGAATTAAATCTGGAAGGGAGAAGAATATCAAGTAGCTTCCCAAATTTGCAAGCGGCTTTGTACAAAATTGATCTTTAAGACTTTGTTATGGATGAATTGTGTGGAACACTTGAAAAAAAAAAAATTAGGTTAAATAAAATTACTTGGTGTCCCTGTTTTACTAGCAGAGCTGTTCTTACAGAGTATCCTAGAAACTGTCACATGCCTTAAGTGTTCCTGTTCAGCATTTAATCAAGTGCTTTGTAACTTACAAAAAACCTTCTGCAAAGATACAGGAACCCATTTATGAGGAACAGTATTGTGAGTGGCAAGCTATTGATGCTTCAATTCACGGAGTTGAAAGATCAGCCGAAATTTAAATGCAAAACTAAAAATAATATTTTTATTGAAGTTTAGAAATGTGACTTTAATATAAAGCAGGTACATTGAATGCTATATAAAGACCTAAATTTGCCTTAGCATTAATGGCTTTGCAAGGCTCAGGAGACATTTAAAACTACTCTGTGTACACACACAACAGCTATTATGCAACCCTTGAAACTGAGCACATCACTCAGGTATGGAAAAAGCAGCTCTTTATTTAAGAAACTACACTTATATTTAAGAAACCTATTGTGGCTATAAATAGGGCAACTTTACAAATACTGATTGTCTGCTGGCTTTTTATGGAATCTTAACAAGAATTTTTACTTTTTTTTTTTCTTTCTTCCTTTTCATTTTCTAATTGAAAACTGGGAGGCTTTTGAACTATTATAAGTTTTTGAGAGGGTTTCTGAAGTGAACATGTGTTGACCTGTACACTACCTGAAAGTAGTGAATCTGAAGGGATGCTGGATCTGATGGGAGGATGCGAGTTCTTGCCAGACTTTAAACTTTCTACCGAGAAAGCCAAATCAGCAGTCTGTCAGCTTACGTGCAGTTATATTTGTAGCAGCCAGTTTGCTACTGACAGGCTGTGGCACTGTCAGCTGCACTGAAGAGTCTTTTGTTAGGGCTTTGTACTTGCAGGAAGTGTTGCCTGGACTTTCTGTTGTGTATTTTATATAAACTATGCAGAACTTTTGCCCTACATCAGTGGTCTTTATAGGGAAAGACAACCAAGTTGTTCCTGGAATTTTTTTGCTTCCTGAAGTTCCTTTAAGATGCAAACCAGACCTATTCAGTAAGCTGGGAGTGGCCCTGTTGCTGCTGCTTTGGTTGATACTAGGCTTAGGATTCCAGGGTTATTCAGGTTGGAAGGAACCTCTGAGAGTCTCCAGTCTAACCTGCCCCAAGCAGGGTCAGCTGTGAGATCAGAGCAGCTTGAAACAACAGTGATGTAACTACAAATTATTCTGTTGCTAATATTAAATGATCTGTATTTGAGCTATAAAACAAAAAAATCTGGAAATCTACTCCTGTGATAATAAAATAGAGAGATTTCCATTGGGAAGTATTGATGCTGGTTTTTCTGTCAGAAACTTGTGTACAGAAACAAGGAATGGAGTTGGCCAGAAAATTATACAAAAGTGCCTCGGATAACTCTGCTTTCTTTTGTTCCTCAGTGTTCTCTGTCCTTTGGCTAGCTCTGCAGGAAGGAGAAGGAGACAAGCACAGACACGGAGGAAGAATAAACAAGTTTAGTTTTCCCTGTCCTTGCTGATGCACTGAGCAAGTCAGGGAGGGTTCTGTCCTATTCACAGGAAGTTCTGTAAAGCAGAGGGCTCCAGCAAGGTTGCCTTGCCTCTTTTTCCAGCTAAGTTTTAAAGAGCATGTGTGAAGTTCAAAGAAACTCACTTAGTAATAATTCTAAGAGTTGATTTCTTCTGTTACTTGTACACCATTATAACAAGCACAGATTTCTCAAATTGTTCTGTTTCTAGACCAGGGACCATTAAATCCTGGGACAGCAGGGTGTGGAAGAGATAGTGAGTTACAGGTTATCAGTTATGAATTCCAAGCTCCAGAAATACCAAGGAAATTGTTTCCAAAAGTGCATTGTCTTGGTTCTGTGTGTCTTCTATTTTATTGTGCACTAGAGCTGTATGTACATAGCCAATCTGCTGCTCAGGATGAGTTAATTCTCTGGACAAGAGATATTTTTTTTTAAGATGATTTTTTTGGCAGTAAAATTTTTATTAAATACTTCACTATTCTGTCTCAATCTCGCTTACAGCTATGACCCATTGAAAGCCAGTCTCCTGGCAAATGTAATATTAAATACTATTAAGTATCTAATGGAAGCCTTTTGATGAATGCAGTTGAAATTATCTGGAATAAATTAATAAAGTAATTGATTTAATTGCTTGGTAATGTTTTCAGCTTGGAAAGAATTGTAACACGTATGCGACATTTCATTCAAGTAAAATTTGCAGAAAGCTACAAATGTAAGTTAGGAAAAGAAAAGATACAGGAATAACGTCTGTCAAGGAGTGTGATTAAATGCTGACTTAAAATAATATGATTCACTGTTTAGGCAATCTTATTATGAAAGCTCTAAGTCTTGGATCAATAAAGTAAATCTTGGATAGATATTAATCTTCGGCTTTGACCTTAGAATTACATACAGCTACAGAACCAAGGTTATTGATGCCCATTCTGATTAGACATTTCAGACATCAGAATCTGAATACTAAAATACTTGCTTCAGATTAAAGTGACTGGTTTTTGTTGGTTTTTTTTCTGCCACTTTTTTCTTAATGTTTATGTAGTTAAAGCTGTGATTAATATGTTCCATTTGACTGCCCTTCTACTGGAAGTCATGAATCCAGGGAAAATGGGCTTCTGTTAGACGGTTGGATTATTTTTTTGTCCTCCCTCCCTCCCCAGCAGAGTGGGAGTAATTTTGCTAAAACAGTGTGCTGTGACACTTAACTAAATGAGAATAGGAAGTCCCCCAAACAGTCACATGGTTCATGTTTTATTTCTAGAGTATGAATTCATCACACAAACCTAAACATTCAATTTTTCTTCTGTGAGCAAGTGTGAGGTTCTCTTAAAGTGGAGTTTTAATCTGTTCAGAGACAGGACTTGGAAGCTGTGTATGCCCAAGGTACAGCAATTTTGTTCAGCTGTGTCACTGGCTTTGTACAGGTGTATGAGGTTCCTGTTGTTGCCTAAAAACTGTTACTCCTTGTCTCTTTGCCCAGGGGGTACAGTACCTCTGTATGTTGGAAGTAACAGACATTTAGCACAGGTATCAGTTGGCCAAGGTGCCAGTCCCAGAGCGTTGATTAGCTGAGATGTAGTTCAAGGCTTGCACAGGTAAGGATGGTGTTGATATTCCTTGCCTTGCCTTGCCTCAGCTACCCCACTCTGCTTTCAGTCGTGATTATTGAAAGCGTTGCTCTTACCATGAATCGTCCACAAATGAGGAAGATTCTCAGAGTGGACAGGCTGGAATTGTGCTGAGTGTTTTTCAGAAGAAAATTTTGAAGGCATTGGGACAGGAAGTGTGCAAATAGCTTGCTGCCAGCTGCTGTCTTGAGGGTGTCTGCTCCTGTGCTTTTAACCTCCATGCCTGGCAACACTTAATCCCACGATTTTTCTGGGTTTTTTCAAAGTACGTCACCACTTCTACACAGGGGACAGTTCATATCACATTGTTCAGTAAAGAGTGTCAGACCCCAGGATTTGACAGTTTTTTATGGACACAGATCTCATGAAAAAGCTTTTCTCTGAGAGTCACATTTTTCACAAAATAGCAAATGGGCTTAGTGGTGAGCTAATGAAACGCTGAGTCCCAGGCATGATTGAATTTTATGAGTAAGCACTTTTCTTGTTCTTAGCAAAATCCAATAGCAAGCTCCATGCAGATATAAAGAAAATGTCTCCTAGTTCCTGTGCCCATTGATTCTGCTCTCTTACAGTTAAGAGATATCTAGACCAGAGCAGTACTTTAGTGCTTATAGATTTGATTTATCTCCACAAGACAACTCTGCTGTAACAGCAGTAGCTGCATGTAAATAAAAGGCGGAGCATCCCTGTCAGTAGAAGCCTGGTTTATTCTGGGTTGAAATAGTTTATTTATACTTCATTTAAGTTCAGACAGATTCTTACAGCCATCTGGTTCCCAGAGAACAGCTAGAATAAGCACAGTGAAATCTGTGCTTAGATTTAATTTATCAGAATTTCATGTATTGCTAGGTTTGTTATCACACAATTTCATGAGATGGGGAACTTCAGTCACACCAAAGTTTTTGGACAACAAAAACCAAAGCTAGTGATGTAAAACCTCACCCAGACAAAAGAGCAAGGTATAGTTTGAACATAGCCACTTACTGATGCTTTGCTGCTTAAAGGGACAGTGAAGATACAGAAGAAGGTGGTAATGCCTGTATGCTCTACTGGCTAGCAAAGTCTGTGGTTCTTTGGTCATTCTGTATGATTCAGGCCAAGCTGTATTTACTTTAGAATAGATCTTTGTTCTTAGGCATTGAGTCCTACTGCAACTTCTGTTCAGAGGAGAGAACTTTGAGTCTCATAGTTTGCTTTAATTCTGCATTTATTTGAGGTATGGCTATGTGTTTGTGTAGCTTGCTCTTCCAGGTAGAAATGCTACCCCAATTCTGAGAGCTCTCTCTTGACATTGCTTGTTTGTAGTGATACAGGACAAGGGAATGTTACACAGTCTAAGATGTAACTGCAAGGCCTTCAGGATTTGATCTTTCAGCTTCAAATCGCAGATTGACATCAGCCTGTGAATGCTCTGTGGCAGGCATGCACATTATCCTGCCATCTCCCAGTAGAACTAGTACTCTATTTAATTTCTCCTTGAAGAGGTATTGGTAATAGTCTCTTTTAGGTTATAATGGATCTCTGGACTCTGGGGAGTAACTTCTTAGTCTGCTGACTTCAGAAATTGTAATACATAATTTCATTTTGGAGTTTTTAACCAGGAGACTACACCTGATTAAACTGGTTTATAATATATGCTGCAAAACATAGGTGCAACTTTAATACTGTTGTGTATAAATGCTTGTCATGCATATGCTATAGTTAAATTTGCCTTGGAAATGGCTCACCTGTGTAGCTGGTTAGGATTTTCCCTACTGACAGGTCTAGTTTCTCTCTGTGTAGCTCTGAATACCAAAGATCTGTTCTTCAGACCTTGTCCTCCATGGTTTAATGCTCTGGAGCAATTCTATTTTATGTGAAGCCTGTTTACTTTCTCTTTTATTGCTGGCCTGATTTCCTCTGACTAAATATACTGAAAAAGTATATATCAAAATTAGAATCTGAGCCCCAAATCTCAGCTACATCTAAGGCCTGTAATATTGTTGAATATCTGCAGCTTTCTAATTACAGACTTTGAACCTAGTAAATGGGAAGGTTAAAAAACAAGGTTAAACCTGATGTATGATCTTGCATATTAAATGTGTGGGGTTTAATCTCTGGATGATGAAAGATTTAGTTGTCTGTTCAGAAGTGATTTGGGGATAAACATGGGTGACACAAGTGAGGGAGCATTTTAAATTGCTTTTTTGTTCCTTTTGGTTCTTCTTACACTTAGTGCTAGATCTTAATTTGTTTATATTGAAATTCCTCAGTTTTGTTAGCACTTACTTTGTCTGAACTATATTTGAATGTTGTTTCCAGAAGCAAATTACTTTGTAGCTAAGTGGTGTAAAATGTATTTTATAATTGAAGTATCAGTATCTTGATTCACTGTTCCTAGAAAATGCTCTCCTTGGAGCTGGTTGATCATTTTTTGTGATTATGGAGAATAATATCATTTGTCTATGTGTTGTTAAAGGATACACTTAGAGTTCAAGAATTGTGTGATTGAGAATATGGTATCTTTAATGCAAAATTGTTGTACTCAATACTGAGAAAGTGCTACTAGAAAAGTAGAAGATACCTTGTCTCTGTGATGGCTCTTGTGGCAGGAGAAGCCTTCTGGTATCCTGAGGACTCACAGGAGCCTTTGTGCTGGTTGTCCTTGGTTTGTCACGTGCTGTAGGTGCAAAGGCAAGGGCAGGTGTAGTTTGTATACTTGTGTGATATAAAGAGAGAAACATTGTGATAAGATCTTGGATGTCTCATAAATGCAGAGCTGCTTTTTAAAGTAGGGTTTTGTGACTGCATAAATTGTTTTGTGGTATAAACATTATTTTCAAATGGATGTGGTTATGTGCACATATTGTGATAAACTGAATTCTGTTTGCTCTCTTTGCAGGCTGCGGACTTGAGTAAACCAGTAGACAAAAGGATATACAAAGGAACACAGCCTACATGCCACGACTTCAATCACTTAACAGCCACAGCAGAAAGTGTCTCTCTTCTAGTGGGCTTCTCTGCAGGCCAGGTCCAACTTATAGACCCTATTAAAAAAGAAACTAGCAAATTATTTAACGAGGAAGTAAGTAGAAATCTTAATATTGTTGCATGCAATGTGTCTGTGGTATTGAAGTTCCTAGGTTTTCAGAGTTCAGTAGATGTGGCTCCATTTGCCTTTGTAGCCTATTGTTCAGTCACTGCCTTTGTTTTTCAGCTGTTCCATTGGCTTGGTGTACTTACATAAAAATGCTACTCATCGTGAAAAGATAAAGGCATCTTGTGGGGTTTAAGATTAAAAATTAGCATTTTCTAGTTTGGGTAATATTGTAACTAGAGTTGAGGACAGTTTACAGATGGAAATAAGGTCTATAAATCTGAATGATGCTCTGTGTGCTCTGAATTCAGTTGTTTCTGAGGTGTCTGGTTGCCAGTGAAGAAGAAAATTTAAGCCACTATTTAGCTCATATATTACAGTCAAAATATTAAGTAAGTTAAAAATACAAATTTTTATGGTCGGGACATTACAGCAGAAACTGCCTGTATGAAGTATTCCTAAAGGCCTGCTTGGATAAGAGTAGGATGTAAAGCTGAGTGCACAGAAATGCTGAGGGTTTATGAGGTCTTGGCCATGTGATGTTTGGAAGGAAACTCTCCATCTGCTTCTTCTGCTGCTATGCAGTAAGGAAAGATAGAAGGAGTACTATGGGGAGCACTAATGTCAAGTTACAGGACTACTGGCTCTGGGTGTCTGGTAGCATTGACATTATGAGAGGAGTAAGTGCCCAGATGCAAGTAAGGAAAGAAATCTGGTAACTGGGATGACTTGTGACAGCATTTTCTTCAGAGGATAAGCTAGGGGAATTGGGTGGTCTGGGGGAGGTGATTTTCTTTTGGGGATTGTTCTTTTGCTCCTTTTTTGTTTTAATCCAACACTGTAGGGAGGTTTGCAGGTCTCTTGGTTGGTTTTGTTTGTTTGTTTTTCTTTTCTTGTTTGAAATTTCAAATCTGGGTTAGAACTTTACAGATGAAGTTAAGCCTTGCTCAGCTTTCAAAGTATGCCCTTCCCACCTCAGAGAGATGTTGCCTCGCTCCTTCTTTGTGCAAAGAAGATTGAAGTATTGTTCTCACTGGGGATGTTTTATAATTAGATCTAATTCCTCCTCAGCTTTCTAAAAGTAGCTACATGGAGATCAGAAGAGGGGCGTTTTTCTTCCTACCTGGCCTTGTCCCAACTGCTCTGTCTCTGCTTGTGTTGAGTGGGAAATAGTGCTGGAGAATCTTTTAATGAATCTTTTGTCTGTTGGTAGAACCCTCTGTGTAAGTCATTGAAATGTTAATTTTAGCATTATCCTACCACCCCCATCCCCCCAAAAAATCTCTTATTTATTCTTGTATGATAATATTATAAATATTAAGAAGGGTAGCAGACATACTCTAAACAGCTGGTTTCACATCACAGAGTAGTTCCCACTCCTCTAGCTGAGCTATGGTTCCTTTTAGAAAAACTTATGGTGGAATACTTACATCAAGGGCCAGTGTACTTTTTCAGGCCTTGATGGTGTTTACTGTCTGGTGAGTACAGTGCAAAGCTGTGTTTCAGGCTGAACAGTTCCTGTGGTGTTCCCCCAATGCTGGAAGCACTGAAGCCACTTCCATCAGCCAGCATTGCTTTTTGTCTGTGCTGTAGGCAGATTACTTCAGTGTGATAGAAATACACCCTTTGACAGTTTGGTGGAAATTTAAATGAGGTGATCTCTCTTCTACCAAGCTGATGTAAGGATTTGCTCAGTGCTACCAAAACTACACACACAGTAAGCTACAGTTAAATGACAAATTCTTGTTTCCTACGCTGACTTTATCTGCAGTTACAACCAACTCTAAAACTTATATATATATGTTTTTGTTCTGTCAGTTAGAGTATTGAAGTTTGCCCTAGATGTGCTTGTAAGTTCTGGCTTGTACTGAAAGCCCCTTTCAGAGAAACATTAGTGAGCACTGATGTTTGAATCAGTTCCTTTGCTTCAAGATAAAGGTGCCTATTGGGTTTTGAATATATTTTGAGTTTAGATAGTCTTTAGGAATAACCATAGGCATAAGGTGGTCTGAATGAGTGTTAACATTGTTCTGCAGATCCAGCACTAATGCTAGAGGTAATAGAATTCACCACCTGTCCTGTGAGTAATTTGGTGCTTCAGGTAGCCCAAAGCTCTGCTTTGACTATCAGCTGTGGTAGAGCAAACAGAATAGCAATCAGAAAATATATGATACATGAAATAAATCAACCTGTTATGATAGGTTATATTGAACATATAATGCAATAGCTCTAGCATAGTCTTAACTTGTTACTCTTTTTTTTTTAAATTCTATTCATGTCGAAGATGATAGGGACTTGAAAGGCTGAGGTGAGTGATAGATCCTGTGCAGCTTGTGGCTGCCTACATAAATCCATCTGTATCCACAGTGATACTCCTTCCAGCTGTGTCAAAATTAAACCAGTGATATTTTCTTAGTCCCCAAACTAGTCGAGTATACCTCACAAACTGAGTTGTTCCCAGGTGGTAGTTGGTTATTATCAAACTAGCCAGTGCTTTTTCATCTTACTTTTTAATCCTTCTTTAAATTTTAAACTGAAGCCTTGAGCTGCGGTTTTTCCCTAATAAACTTGTCCTGTATCTTTTTTGCCAAAGCTGTGTAAGACCTTAATGCATATTCTTTGATTGCCTCAAATTTTTAGTCCTTTGTGGCCTGTGCCTGTAATTTTGTCCCTTCAAGTTCTTCAAAACATGACCAGGATAATCTTGGCTCATGTTTCTGACGGGTGAGCGAAGCTTCTTCACTTACTATTCCTCCGGCAAACTGAACATAAGCTCTGTATCTCACATCCCTCAGTGATTTGCTGATACTGCATTCAGACCATTCTTGTAATGCATCTGCTGCTCCTACTGACTGCAGGTCTGGCTTTGTTGTGCTGCAGAACTTTGTGAACCCGGCTGAAAGCTTTTAAAACTCCCGAAAGTCATAACTTCAGAGTTTTTATCTTGAGAAGGGAATACGTTGCAGTCACTTGTACATGTTAGGTTAAAGTGTCTCTGCATCTTGTCTCCCTGAGCTGATCTATTTTCACTGCAAATTTTAATCTTCCATTTTACACAGCTTCCTTGAGGTAAAGATCAGGTTTGCAGGGTATCTCTGCAGTATTTAGGATCATGTAGCCCACTGTGGTTATGGACATAAAGTGCCATTTCTGATATGAAAGTTGAGCAGGTGCTCTTAGAGCTTGTATGTCAGATTGAGCTGCTTTAGTAGAGACAAGAAATTTTGCTTTTGTTGCCACATTGGCAGTGGGAAGACTGGTGCCTACAGGAAACCAGCTGGGCTCCTGGTGTGTGCCAAGTAACTTTGTCTCTAATGTTTCTGATGCCATCATTATTGAGACATGCATGATACATATCAGTGAATACACGACAAACTAGTTAAAATATCACAACAGAATCATAGACTGTATTACCTTAAAGCTACTCCATTTGAAGGAACTTGCCATATTTAGTTACATCTCTCAGCTGTCAAATACACCATGGCTGTTTTAACCAATGAAAAATTACAGGAGAGAGGCTTTCTGGTTTTACACTGAGGTTGACAGCAGTGGAAGAGTAATCTAAGAGGGCCAGGTGCTGCTTTCCAGTGCCAGTTCCACAACAGATAACAGTTGATGTATTATCCATTAGTTTGAGGTTTTTGTGCGTGATAAACAGCATAGCAAGGTTTTGGGAGGATTCTTTTTTCTTCTTTGTTTTTAGGGCTTTTGTAACTTGTTCTGGTATTCCTTAGGCTCTTTATGTTTGCACTCTTGCTTTTTGTGTAGCTCAGCTCTTCTTTCTGCTTACAATCAGTATATCAAACACAAACCTTGAATGTGCTTGTAAAGAATTACTTGTCTGCAAGTTGCAGCTGAGTGGTGCCATGGGGGACACGGTAAGTTGTGGAAGTCCACCAGAGCAGCAGCAAAGGAGTCAAACTTTACCTGTCAGTTCTTAGAGCATTGAGGACATTATGACCAGGAATGTTTGTTTAATGTCTGTGCATTGTTTTGCAATGATGAACTCTATTAAAACATTTTGTTTTAAAGGAAAGTGCTTAATCAGGTGGTAAGAGAGTATTGACAGGTCCTTGGCTATTGAAAGAAAAATAATTGGAGGTTGGGGATTCTAAGGTGAAAAGTTTGTGGTGCCTGTGAATTCATCCAGCCATGTGCATTTACCTATTGACTTCCCAGCTACATGATAACAGGGTCACTGTGTATGCAGCCTTTGCTCCCTGAATCAGTAAAAGCTGGTAGAGTTTTTTTTCAGAGGTTGCATTTTATTTGTAATTTCAGATAAAGTCAGAGCCTAAATTTAATGTTGTTGATTTGTAACCTGTTTGCTGTATAATACAGATGAGTAACTGCCTTTTTTCCCTTTAGCTTATTGAATGTTTTCTTGTTTCCTTCTCATGCTGTTCAACCTACACAGGGAAAAGTAAACCAAAGAGCATTGCCTTTAGATTCATAATAGATTGGCTCAACTGAAGTATGGCCTTTGTAGAATGTGACTGGACCGTAATAATAACCTTTGAAAGCATTTTAAAATTTCCTCTTTACTGCCTGATAAGTTTTTGTGAATACAGTAACATAGTTCCTGTCTAGAAGTTCAAGTTCACTTTATTTAAGTACTGCTCCTCACCCCCCAGAAAGCTCAGATTTACAGTTAATAATGAAAACTTTAATTTTCAGAGTTTCTGATGTGTATCTTCTTTGTTTTTCACAGAGACTAATAGACAAGTCCCGAGTAACCTGTGTAAAATGGGTACCAGGTTCGGAAAGCCTTTTCCTAGTAGCTCATTCCAGTGGCAATATGTACTTGTATAACGTGGAGCACACTTGTGGTACCACAGCCCCGCACTACCAGCTACTTAAACAAGGAGAGAGTTTTGCAGTGCATACTTGCAAGAGTAAATCCACAAGAAACCCTCTGCTTAAATGGACAGTAGGTGAGGGTGCCCTGAATGAATTTGCCTTTTCCCCTGATGGGAAGTTCTTGGCGTGTGTGAGCCAGGATGGTTTTCTTCGCGTGTTTAACTTTGATTCAGTGGAATTGCATGGTACAATGAAAAGCTACTTTGGAGGATTGCTATGTGTGTGTTGGAGCCCCGATGGGAAATACATAGTGACAGGAGGAGAGGATGACTTGGTGACAGTTTGGTCTTTCGTGGACTGTCGAGTCATAGCGAGAGGCCACGGACATAAATCGTGGGTCAGTGTCGTTGCGTTTGATCCATATACCACTAGTGTAGAAGAGAGCGATCCGATGGAATTTAGCGGAAGTGATGAGGATTTCCAAGACCTTCATTTTGGCAGAGATCGAGCAAATAGCACGCAATCTAGACTATCCAAAAGGAACTCTACAGACAGTCGTCCAGTAAGTGTTACGTATAGATTTGGTTCGGTAGGCCAGGACACACAGCTCTGTTTGTGGGATCTTACAGAAGATATCCTCTTTCCCCACCAACCTCTCTCAAGAGCAAGGACACATACAAATGTCATGAATGCCACAAGTCCACCTGCAGGAAGTGGTGGAACTAACCCAGGAAGTAATGGAAACAGTATCACAACACCTGGAAACTCTGTACCCCCTCCTCTTCCACGGTCAAACAGCCTTCCACACTCTGCAGTCTCAAACGCTGGCAGTAAAAGCAGTGTCATGGATGGTGCCATTGCTTCTGGCGTTAGTAAATTTGCAACCTTGTCGCTACACGATCGGAAGGAAAGACACCATGAAAAAGATCACAAGAGAAACCATAGCATGGGACATATATCTAGCAAGAGCAGTGACAAACTGAACCTAGTTACTAAAACCAAAACGGACCCAGCTAAAACTTTGGGAACACCTCTCTGTCCCCGAATGGAAGATGTTCCCTTGTTAGAGCCTCTTATCTGTAAAAAGATAGCACATGAAAGACTGACTGTGTTAATTTTTCTTGAAGACTGTATAGTCACTGCTTGTCAGGAGGGATTTATTTGCACATGGGCAAGGCCTGGTAAAGTGGTAAGTTTTAATCCTTAATGCTGCATCAAAGAACTAGAACTCTGAATAGATAGTTTTCTTGAAATATAATGAATGTTGAATATAAAATTTCTTTATGCTTAATGTAAAAAAAAATATCCTCAGAGCCATACTTTTGGATACTGCATGCCATATTTCTGAATGATTTGAAGTGTCTTGGATACAATTATTAAATATAGTTGCCTTCCAGCAGAAGAAATAAATACTGTGCATCTAAACTATTGATCAGTGTTCTTATACTTAAGCATAACCACAATATGGTGAAAGCTATTTATGTAAAAATTGAAGTAAAACCTGTCAAACACTAAAATAATCATAATCCTTCTAATGTTTTCTACAAAATAAGCACTCCCAATGAGAGTAGCTTATGAAAAGCTGCTGCTTCTAAGTCTAATGAGAAATGTGAGCCTCTGAAAAAATGAGAACCAAAGTGTTTTATTCCTCCATACTTTTCTGTGGTGGCCTGCCATTAATGTGAAACCACTTCTTACTAAACCATCAGCCATTTTATGCACAGATTCGTGAGCCCTGTACCGACTGTAGTTCATGCTCTTGAATTGTGAATCAGTATTATCAAAGAACTCTAATTTTAGCCAGGTTTTGATTTATGTATTTAAGTTAGGGAAAATCCTGCAGGCTTTCAGTATTTTCAGTGTTCTGTTCCTGTCAGGTTTGTTAGGCAGTTCAACCACTACAAGCTCGTGTTTTTGATGGCACCTGTTCCATCAGCTGAACCTACATTAGTCTATTACTAGTTTTCACTCTTGTTGTTGCACTTGAACACCTATAATATTTTATTTTTCTTCTGTCCAATGTATAGATAGCTAAATTTTGACTGAAGCTAAGTGTGGTGATTCTTACATTAAAAAGTACTTTGTGCTACAATAGCTCTGCCTGCCAGCAACAGTTCAAAGGAATACAGCTATGAAAACATTTCCAGAGTTGATCTGAGAAAAAGGACCATTATTTTTGTGAAAATTTCTGAAAGGGGATGTAGATTATCACCTGAAGTAAAAGAAATTATCTGGTAATACTCGAATAATGCCATGTGGAGCAACTTAAATGAAAATCTGTTGTTTGTTAGATTTTAGCCATTTGGTTCATAAATCTGACCTTTGACGTAGAGGTACTGTACATATTTAAACGCCACATCTTCATTACTATAAACTTGCAAGTAAAACTCAATAATTTTTCTTAAAATGGTTTGTATAATGTAGGCTTTTTTGAGATCTTATCAAATTTGTCACAACATAGGTATGCATAAAAATAAGTATCTGTTCTGCATCTTAATGCATATTTAAAGGTTGAATTTAAAACTTAAAGTTAAAAACCCTTTTATGGGAGAAGAGAGGAGAGTGTTACCTAAAAGTATTTTTTTTGCCTGAGAACTATAAATCCAGCATTAATTTAAAATAAAATTAAAAAAAGCACTCCCTTAAAACACTAAATTATTTAAAATGTTTGCTCAAAATGAAAGTATTAAAGCAATTATACTTCCGTGACTCAGTGCGCTTCACATCTTATTAATTACAGCAGTGCCTCAGATTGCTATTGTGAGCTACATCTTCTTTTTGTTCTAAAACTCCTTTGGATACTATTAAACACTACAATGTCACATTTATTTTCAGTGGCTGAAGTGGGTTTTGTTAGACTGAGTATAACTTAAATATTTTTGTGTATTGACTTTGATTTGGAATATGACATTTCAAATATTTCAGAGATAAAGTATGCAGTACCAAAAATCAGGATTTATGTATTGGCCAATATGGAAAACTTTAACTACAGGTAAGTAATTTTCATGCTGAAGTTATCACTTTCAAAATTAATATATTGCACACTGATGTAAATGCCATATTCTTTAGGATGTATTTACTTAGAAATTTTCAAATTAATTTGGTTTTCTGATTTCACTTGCATTTCTAGTGAGCTCACTCTGCTGGTAAAAAAGAAATTTTGGTGGCATGTTTACAGGGCTTTGTAAGGAAAATACTTGTGCCAGAAGGACGTTATGGACATCCTTTTTGTTTATAGGAAAGCACTTAATTTTATTTAATGAGAATTGTCAAAGTATAAAACACTCATGGTGATGTCTTTCTTACTGGGTTATATACCATCATTTCTGTTTCACCAGCTGTTTTATCCTAGGTTGTCCCATTACTCTGGGGTTTAAAGTTGCTATTTCTAGTCTTCCTTTGACATACGGCTCCCCAAGTGATCTTAAAGCCCCGTCACTTTTTGTCTGCCAACTCTGTAGAGTGAAAGCCTCTGAATCTTGCTGCTGCTTCCATCAGTGCCTCAAAAGGCCTTCATTAAATCAATGCCACTGCTAGCCTAAAGAAAGAATTGGATGGAAAAGCGAAGGAGGCTTGCAGTGTCTAATGTAATTTCCATTGAGCCAGTGCTACCTTTCCCTCTCATTTCCAGCAGCCATCAAAACATGCACTGGATAATTGGACAGTGTATGACAAGTTCTGTTTATTTTTCTGGTTGGGCTTGTGCTGCCCTGAGTGGAAAATAAATCCAGAAGTGTCTCTTCAGCCATGATCCCTGTGGTAGTTGATAGTCTCTATAGTGCTGACAGTGTTCTGACAGTTTGTTTATAAACTTTCCACTTTACTGCTTCAGTGTGTACAAAATCATACCTTGAGCTTCCTCACAGGATGTACCGTTCTTGCACTGCACTTCCAGAACTGCTCTGCCAACTCCCAGTCAGTGAAGTGAAGTGAATGGCAAAATTCAATTAGAAACAAATTGGATGAGGCTCAGGGTTCATTAGTTTCATTTTTTATTCTCTCTCTCTTTTTTTTTTTTTTTTCTTGTGAGCTGATTTCTGTGAGAGAAGGTTCAGGGTGGTCAGAAAAATAGGTTGCCTTAACAAGAGTATGAACTTTTCTTCTCAGCGTGGTGACAATTAGCTGTCATCTCTCACCCCTGTCTTTCCCAGGCCCTGATGGGAAACCTAAATGGGATTACAGAACTGTTGGATTAATCTGAGAACTTAGAAACAGAATTTGGAAGGAACAAAAGCAAACTTTATTGTGCCATCTTTATAGCTGCATCAAATGGAATTACAGGATCTGCAGAAGCAATTAAAAAACCCCAACAAAACCAACCCACACAACCCCAAAGTGGTACTTGGGTATGCAAAATAAGTTTTCTCTGAACTCAGTGGTCAGAGTAACTACTTACATGATTTCTGTGTTGGACTTTAGAACAGACTGTTCACTGTCTGTACAGTGACTCCATTTTACGTGAACGAAAGTTGCCGGTGAGTTCCCTGTGTCAGAAAGCTCAAGGTAAGATTGGCCAGAAGTACCCCCAGATGAAATGGCAGTGTATAACCTAGCAAGAGAAACATCCTACCACTCTGTAAAACAAATGCACATGGAATTTATTTATTTGACTTATTGTACAGGAAAACTTAGACTTAAATTATAACATCCTTGAATTTTCTAGTTAACTACAATTGTAGTACAGTATCATGTTTTAGTATGACTTCTGTTTTAGTGAAAGTACTTAAACATTCATGTACTATATTTGAGTGAGACGAGCAGCTATACATACTAATTCTTCCTCAGTGGAAAGGAGCATTTCGTCATTACAATTGAAGTTCAATTGCTGGTATTTAAGTACTATCAAATAGATTTCTTTCGACGTGATACGGTATCTGTATAAACTTCAGGGATGATTATAGTTAAACTGAAACACAGCTATACGACTTCAGGTTACCATGCTAAAATTTGAAGCTTTCTGTAATGTGCACAGCAGCAAAGTTGCACATGGCATACCCGCACTATCAGGGTGAATTAAACCTAGAGTACACTGGTGTGATATTTATAGCAAGGTATGTGTGTGTGCGTGTGTGAGGAGGTGTGACAAGTGGCTCCAGTAAAGCCAGGAGAGATCATAACCCTGTAAAGGCTTTATGATGAGGATGTCTGGATTAGGAAATAACATGACTTTTACTAAACGCTTTCTAGAAAACCCATGTTCTGAATTATCACCTCTTAAAATTTGAGTATGTACTTGGAATGACTGTATATGTCTGCCCCTTTAACAACATAAAACTACTAAATTAATATTTAAAATGCTGGCCTGCTTATGTTACAATAATAAAATTTGTGTCAGTTAATTTACTGTTAATTTACATGTAAAGATTAAACTATTTTTTCTGCATTTTATGATTCTGTATACTGGAGTTTGTTAAAGATTGACATGTTAGGTGATACTGTACAAAATTGTATTGACTACCTTTAGTGCAAATCAAAAGTAAAATTCATATGTATTTCCTTTTTACACTTCCATCTAATTTCTTGACAACTTGAATAAATTTCATAGAGCCTTTCTAACATGAACTATTGTTAATTTAACTGTTGCAATAATTAAGCTTTAAGAAGTATTGTTGGTATATTTATAATTTTAAGAAGATCATGTTTGTTTCATACTGCTTATTTTTAGCTGTTCTATTGTCACTGTTACAGCTGAAGAACTTTACTAAATACTTGACATTACAAAATAACTTGCTGGGGTTGTCCTCTGTATACTGATGTTAAATAAAAATGTGTGATTGAACTGTAAATGTAGATAACTTTCAATAGTCCTTTCCACATTTGAGTTTTAATTTATCTTGCAATGCTTAGGTGGTCTTACGCTCTCACACTGTGCTGAACAAATGGCCACAATGAAACTGTTAACTTGCTATGCTTTAAAGTAAGAAGTTGATCACATCTGTATTTAGCTCTGAGAAACTTTTTCAATTCATCTCAAGACTGTGCAGATGTTTTGATGTTTAAATCTTGCCGATAAGGTCATGACTCATGGTAGCTGTTTTTTTTAGGACTAGAATAACATTAAACAGAATACTTACCAACCCACTTTTCAAACTTGTTTAAACTCAGATTCAGCAGAACGCAGACATGGCTGTATCTAGATTCTCTCTGCACACCTGTCCGGTAGGAGCTGGGGCAGAGTGTCGTCATTCCTTCTAGGACTCTACAGGAGCTCTTTCCTCTGTGGACTGTGGTGCAGGGTATGTTCTTTATTCCAGCTTTAGATCCTGGTGTTTACCTAATGATTGCTGAATTTACAGCCCTGAGGATATGGCTCATACAGATGATTCAAGCATGTTCTGTCGAGAAGAAAATAGTCTAGGAGGAAACTCATCTGAACTTATATAAACTAGTCTAAAACTTTGGCTGCAAAATTTCTTAGAGCAGATTTAGGTGAAGACTTGATGTTGCCCTTCAATTTGAGAGGTTAGGCATTGTCTCACCTTTGCAGCAGCGATTCTTTGTTAATAAAGAAAAAGCCAAACAAATGCTATTTACTGAAGTGTTTCAGAGGCATTTTTGAGGAATTTCAGTGTAGAAGTGGTGTTACTTTGGGTCCAGTCTGACAGGGAGGACTCCTGTTTGTCTTTTATGGAAAAATACTCTAGCCTAAAGCTGAGGCAATTATCTTATGTAAACTTGAGAACTTTGTGGTACTTCAAAGGTATTTATTGACCATTGTGATGATCTATACGTAGAACATAGAAGCATATTTAAGAACAGGGGCTAGTGAAGGATCAAAATGAAATCTGCTTGAAGGTTTCTGGAACATCCAGTTACATCAAATGATGCAAGAACTGACTGGTTGGTCAAACCAGTTTCTCAGTAGTCAATGTGAGCCTGAAACAAAACCCAACTTCCAGAGGTTTTGTGGTCAGAGAAGGTATTTGGCAAAGTATGTCTTGAAACATGAAGGTGTCATTTTAACTTGCCTTCATCATGTTGCACAAACTTCTCAAGGAAATAACTTGTAAAATCATGTTGTTTTCTGGGTTTTGAAGCTGGATTTTAGGTAGGTGCTGCTCAACCGTATCAAATTCATTTGGCTCCTTTCTTCTGCTAAGAGCAGAGTCACTTTACAGCTAAGTCACAAGGGGTTGCCTTAAGTCATATGCTTTTCCCTGAGGTTTTCCCTGGTTTATCTCAATTTCATTATTTTCTAAACTGAAAATTTTACACCTTACTGACTTTGGTAGTTTGAGGAAAGTAGAGAAACAACAGGTTCTAAGCATGTGAGCCCTTACTACTTGAATGAAGCTTAAGGTCCTATTTTTTGAGTCAGGTCAGGTTTCTGCTGGCAAAAGCCTTTTCTGCATTTTCAGGCACTCAAGTAGTTGCATCTTAATTGTTTTTTCCTCTTGGACCTGCATATCTTCCATTCACCTAGTGCCACTGGACAGATTTTTAGTTACTGATGGCTTTCTATCAGCCTTGAATTTGCCCCTTTTTTGTTGTTGACAGTGACCTCTGTTAAGAGAAAAACTTCTTTATATACACAGAGGAGAAGTTGCAAGTGAAACCCTAAAGGTGCTGCAGTCTTTTGTAAGGTCTGGTGCCAAATGGTTTGTGTATTTATACTTTTTTGTAATGTTATCAGAACAGAGGAAAAAAAAAAAGGCAAATGGTATACAAATTTAAAAGCCCATTTAGTGAACACACATTGTGTAAAGACAGGTATCAGCTTTGCTGTATCCCTCTAAATCCCATACAAAGTATTTCTCTGTAGTGTGTTATGTGAATGAACAGCATGTGCTTTCCTGAGCGTTTTCAGTTAATTTATTTTATTACTCCATTAGAGATTAATAGCTGATTTAGTGAGTTTATGCAGTTCAGAAACTTTTGCTGTTAAACATTTATTTGTTTGGATAAGGACCTTGAAGATTTTGTTCATGCAAATTTTAAAATCAGTTCAGCTGATGTAACTACAGAATTTTAAACAAATGTGAGATATCTCACTTTGGTTTTGGCATGTTATTGCTCAAACACTGTAATGGACCATGGGCTCTTTTCTCAAGCAAAGCTGTCAGGCCAGATTACTTTGTAACCCTAGTTACATCGTAACCCTAATTACTCGAGGAATATCACAGTTCTGGACAAGAATAAACTACTCCTGGAGTATTTTTCAAATAATAATTTCCCATTATTTTATACATTGACAATAGTAGAAATGGCTTAAAAAACCACTACCATTCTTGTGTGAGCATTTATGTAAGTATGGCTGTTAATTCAGCCATATTTTAATTAGTTTAATTGCATTAGTGAAGTGTACTGAGACTTCTTTTTTTACATTGGATGGGTTGTTACTTTAGACCCTTTCCTTTATTTTTTCTACCTTTCAATTTCAAACCAGAAAGTAGACAGATAAGCAGAGTTTGACATCCAGCATGTTCTGAGCAGCAGCAGAGCTGTTTCCCTGAAGGAGACATGCCCTTTCTGTATCCTGCTTGCGTGTCCAAACTTGCCATGTATTACCTAGATGAGTGAAACTATGTATGATTGCACCTTTGACTCCAATTAAACCTCTTCTAATTTAAATTAAGAAAATATTAACTCAGTGGCTACTGTTGACTTTTTTCTTACTTAGTATTGCAGTGTCTTCCTGATTTTTTTTTTCTTTTTTAATACAGCAATTACATGCTGATCATTCATAGAGTTAGTTTCTGTTGTGAGAAAAAGCCCCTGACTTTGTCTGGATTGTATGTAGAATTTTTAAAAATATAGCCACCCCTCTCCTCACAATCCCATAAATGGGGAGGAGGGTTTGTGTTCATGCTGCTGCAATGAATGGACCCCAGTGATGAGTGCCACAAACCTGGGCTGCAAGTGGCCTTCCTGACTGTATTTTCATGGCTTTTCATTGCCCCCATGCCAGCGTATTTTTACCAGATGTGCAAAGTCCTGTGTGTTCCAGGAAGTCAGAGAACGCGTGGATAAACAGGATAGCCTGAGCAGCTAGTGCTGAAGCAGCCTGTGTTCAATATTCACAGCACTAATTGACTTCAGAAAAATGACCCTGTCCTCTGAAAGCTGCATTGCTCAGCTGTGGAGTGTCCCATTAAGAAGATGGCAGATGGGACAGCAGCTACCTCTCCGAGGTTGGGACAAATACTGCTTTACTAAATGCCTGTCTTGGATCTCAGCTCTTCCATTTCCCACGCCTGCTAGACTCATATGCTGACAAAATACTACTGCTAATAAAACACGACATTTATTTAGAACACTTTGAGCAGTGTCTTAATTTGCTCCTGCTGCTTTCTCAGTGGGATCTGTTTGTCCTTAAGCCTGAAGTTGCTGCACCATGCAGCAGAGCTGCAGCTTTTGTGGCTCCGCTCTTCCATGTTTCCTGTTACAGCTGTTAAACAGGCTGACTTGGCTGTTGCTCTAATAAATTGCTGCAGCTGTTGTTCCATCTTTTCCCACCTGATTGATCAGACTGGGTGGTTCCATTACAGAAAGCACTACACTGTAATGGCTTTCTTCTTTCTTTACAGGCAGGAGCTTTTTATATTTTTTCATTACCTTATCCATTGTATTGTTCCAGAGAATGTAACAGCTGTTCTAATCCCACACCCTTTGTATCACAGACTTACTGTGAATTTGTGTATCAAAGCAGTAACTTTATTTGAGCCCTTCCTTGCTTTCTTAGTTTGTTTTCCTGTCTCCTGTGTTACACCAAACACAACCTCATGAATAGCCTTGCTTGGAAGGCTCTTGCTTGGAATGGCAAAATTCTGCAGAATTTTTGTTTTAATCAGAACCCACTGAGAACTCACCTCTTTGGTGAAACTTAATTGCCTAAAAAACAAATTCATATTCTTGCTTTTCTTGTATGAACATCCAAGATGTCTTCTGAAATCAAGTACTTGGAAGAACTCACAAACATTCTGGTCTCTCCCCCGGGAGTGAATTTCTGAACAGCATCACAGCCTAGTCCTAGTTTTAGGGCAATACTTGAGTACATTTGTTCCATCTGCCAAAGCACAAGGATATTGTCTTGAAGTATTTCTACTTCGATGTTCCTCTGGCTTGCCTGCTCAGAGTTGCAGAATTAATTCAGAGCAAGGACTGAAATACAAAGAATTCCTAGTACTCACTGAAAGCCATCTGCACTGAGCTGCTGCTCTTCAAAGCAGGGAGCATTCACAGCCTGTGAGATGTAACCAGGACTGACTCCTTGCTCTTAGTCTTGGAACTTGCATTCTAGAGTGGCTGGTAGTTCACAGGGAGTAAGACACCACGCTGAATTTCAGTATGTGCTGCCAGTTTCTAGAAGAATCTTAAGCATAATAACTCTTTGTTTTGTTTCCCAACAGTTGTGTTACAATGTGAATCTAATGCTAGAATAGGGCTTATTTCTCTTGTACAGGGTGGTTATGAGCCTGTTGAAAAAAAACATTAATGGCATCCTAGAGCTTCCTGTGTGCTTGGAAAGCACATAATTGCATATGAACAGTTTGGATTGCTGATTTAATTAAGACTGAAAATAATACCTTTGGATGTCTTTTCCTAGGGTACTTCAAAGTTGCTTAGTGGAGGTAATCTGACAAGAAAGACCTAGATGCTGCTGGATTTAATAGACTTGTGAAGAATGCTTCAGTAAAGAACTAGTGAATTCTGATTCAATCTTGTCACTTTCCAACAAAACTTCCCTGGCAAAAATTTCAGAAGTGCTTCGGTGGTTTGTTTGTTCTAAAGAACAAACAATAAGATATACCTTCTTTCACCATCTAGTCCTTAAGTAATAACTAGGAAACTTTTTGTTCTCATGAAATATGCAGGATCTTTGCACATCCTGAATGTCAAGTGTAAAGAATAACCCACTTCAGTCTACCTCAACAGTATTTGAATCAGATATTGCCTGATAAGCAAATACAAATAAAGGTGTTCAGGTTCCTTCAGGTGAGGTCTAGGGAAGGCACTGAGTAAAGTGCCATGTGCTTTGTTTGTTATATATAAATGTCATATGGACCATTACACACACAGTCTGCCATAAATCCTGCAAACTGTCCAGGTTCATGATGTGTCTGAAATGACGAGATGTTTTTTTAAAAAGAAGGGCTTTGGTTTTAAACAGAAATTTGATGACTTGAATCCAGTCAGTCTAGCCCTCTTTCCCCTCTTCTGAGGTCAGGGCTTACTTCTATCATCATGACCTCTCAATTCTTGGATCCAAGTGCGAAAGAGCTCCTGTAGATTCTGAAGTGACATAATTCTGTCTTCTGTCTGTATGCTAATTGCTGCCTCATCTTGTCTAGTTTGATGGATCTGAGTCCCAGGATCTTAATTTTGAAATAATATATGCTGGGAGCTGCTTAGAGGAGCTGCTGAAAGTGCATTTATCATATCTACGAGGTGAGGAGTTGCATGGGGATACTTGCTGGTGTGCTTCCAGCTGCCAGTGTGCTTCCAGCTGCCAGCATGCTCCTTGGCCTGCTGGCACTCCGTAGAACTAACTAATGACCTTATAAGAAGGCTAAATTGTATTTTGACAATAGCTTTTCCTAAATAAGCCTGATAAAGTTACTTTTACGTGACTGATTAAAAAGGGGCTACTGTGCATAAATCTGGAGTCTGTCCATTGGAACCCATAAATTTAATCCATAAGGTGTAGTTACCTTAATCCAGAGCAGCAGCCTCTGTGTAGTGAGGGGCACTGCACAGTCATGGGGCTGTGTGTGAAATAAGTCTCTTGATTTGAATGGCAAGGTAGTTAGACAAAAGCTGGTACCAAGTTTTCCTGAGTATGAACTTAAACTGTACTAGGAAATCTTTACTGAACTCTCGTCAGTGTTTCATTCTGTTTTAAAATTACCAAAACAAGTATTTGGTTAGATGATCTATTTTTCTATTCAAAGCTTGTAATACTCAATCACATATAAGAGATGGAGCATTTCCCTGTATCAGGCCAGGTGTCAAATATATCAATACTGAAAGAGGTTTGTTTGACACCTCCTCAGTAGAATGCTGATCACTTTTTTGGTGTATGATTTTTGAAGTTTCACAGTTCACTATGACTCGCAAGTGCAAGGTAGATTAAACCAAATGCTGGGATCAGATTGATTCCATGTCATAAACACACACGTTTCTTCCTGTCTGAGAGCTCTTTGTGTGCTGCTTGGCTGAGACCGTGGTGACTTAGAGCCTTTGTAGGAGAAAAGGTGCTGATGTCTGAAGTAAGCAAGTGTTGGTAAAAATCAGCTGTGTAGGTTCAGGTTAAGAAGTTTATAAAAGTCATGTCAGGTTCTCTTGCTGGATTAATGTAAACTGCTTTGTTTGCAGGGTTTATTGTCATCCCAAAACCAGGCCAATTCTCCAAGTGGAACTGTAGTATAGCCATCACACTACTGCTAGCAAATCTCTGAACACAGGACAAGAAGTAATGACAGTGGAACCAGGAGCTGTTCTTCAGGCAAAGAGCATCACAAATTATAATGTGGCAGAGTGTAAACATGGAATTATGTGAATCACATAGTGACTTGCAAAGGACAAATGTAAGGAGTTATCACTACAGCTGATCCTGCTAGGCTGCTCACCCAAGGAAGAGTTTGCATTGGAGAAAAAGCAAAAAGCTTCCTTTAGTGCTGCAGGAAAAAGTAGTAACATTTTTGTTTTCTTTATACTTTTCAAGTCCAGTGTAATTTAATCTCTCTATAGATATATAAATAAAAGATATATATATATATAGTGTAAAATAAGATATGTTTCTTAAATTCAAGTAAGTTCAATGGTTAAACTAGTACTTCACCATTGTTTATTTTGCACTGATTTTTTTAACCAGAGATGGCTAGAAGACAGCCTGGAATGCACTCATGGAAAATGAAAGTCATTACTTTCTGGCTTCAAAATGTTTTTGAGGAAGATGGATGCTGCAATCATAGATTTTTTTAAAACAAA
>VYXD01016862.1:2434742-2461442 GCA_013397195.1 Hylia prasina | reverse complement strand
AATCTGACAAGAAAGACCTAGATGCTGCTGGATTTAATAGACTTGTGAAGAATGCTTCAGTAAAGAACTAGTGAATTCTGATTCAATCTTGTCACTTTCCAACAAAACTTCCCTGGCAAAAATTTCAGAAGTGCTTCGGTGGTTTGTTTGTTCTAAAGTTCTACCTTCTTTCACCATCTAGTCCTTAAGTAATAACTAGGAAACTTTTTGTTCTCATGAAATATGCAGGATCTTTGCACATCCTGAATGTCAAGTGTAAAGAATAACCCACTTCAGTCTACCTCAACAGTATTTGAATCAGATATTGCCTGATAAGCAAATACAAATAAAGGTGTTCAGGTTCCTTCAGGTGAGGTCTAGGGAAGGCACTGAGTAAAGTGCCATGTGCTTTGTTTGTTATATATAAATGTCATATGGACCATTACACACACAGTCTGCCATAAATCCTGCAAACTGTCCAGGTTCATGATGTGTCTGAAATGACCAGATGTTTTTTAAAAAAGAAGGGCTTTGGTTTTAAACAGAAATTTGATGACTTGAATCCAGTCAGTCTAGCCCTCTTTCCCCTCTTCTGAGGTCAGGGCTTACTTCTATCATCATGACCTCTCAATTCTTGGATCCAAGTGCGAAAGAGCTCCTGTAGATTCTGAAGTGACATAATTCTGTCTTCTGTCTGTATGCTAATTGCTGCCTCATCTTGTCTAGTTTGATGGATCTGAGTCCCAGGATCTTAATTTTGAAATAATATATGCTGGGAGCTGCTTAGAGGAGCTGCTGAAAGTGCATTTATCATATCTACGAGGTGAGGAGTTGCATGGGGATACTTGCTGGTGTGCTTCCAGCTGCCAGTGTGCTTCCAGCTGCCAGCATGCTCCTTGGCCTGCTGGCACTCCGTAGAACTAACTAATGACCTTATAAGAAGGCTAAATTGTATTTTGACAATAGCTTTTCCTAAATAAGCCTGATAAAGTTACTTTTACGTGACTGATTAAAAAGGGGCTACTGTGCATAAATCTGGAGTCTGTCCATTGGAACCCATAAATTTAATCCATAAGGTGTAGTTACCTTAATCCAGAGCAGCAGCCTCTGTGTAGTGAGGGGCACTGCACAGTCATGGGGCTGTGTGTGAAATAAGTCTCTTGATTTGAATGGCAAGGTAGTTAGACAAAAGCTGGTACCAAGTTTTCCTGAGTATGAACTTAAACTGTACTAGGAAATCTTTACTGAACTCTCGTCAGTGTTTCATTCTGTTTTAAAATTACCAAAACAAGTATTTGGTTAGATGATCTATTTTTCTATTCAAAGCTTGTAATACTCAATCACATATAAGAGATGGAGCATTTCCCTGTATCAGGCCAGGTGTCAAATATATCAATACTGAAAGAGGTTTGTTTGACACCTCCTCAGTAGAATGCTGATCACTTTTTTGGTGTATGATTTTTGAAGTTTCACAGTTCACTATGACTCGCAAGTGCAAGGTAGATTAAACCAAATGCTGGGATCAGATTGATTCCATGTCATAAACACACACGTTTCTTCCTGTCTGAGAGCTCTTTGTGTGCTGCTTGGCTGAGACCGTGGTGACTTAGAGCCTTTGTAGGAGAAAAGGTGCTGATGTCTGAAGTAAGCAAGTGTTGGTAAAAATCAGCTGTGTAGGTTCAGGTTAAGAAGTTTATAAAAGTCATGTCAGGTTCTCTTGCTGGATTAATGTAAACTGCTTTGTTTGCAGGGTTTATTGTCATCCCAAAACCAGGCCAATTCTCCAAGTGGAACTGTAGTATAGCCATCACACTACTGCTAGCAAATCTCTGAACACAGGACAAGAAGTAATGACAGTGGAACCAGGAGCTGTTCTTCAGGCAAAGAGCATCACAAATTATAATGTGGCAGAGTGTAAACATGGAATTATGTGAATCACATAGTGACTTGCAAAGGACAAATGTAAGGAGTTATCACTACAGCTGATCCTGCTAGGCTGCTCACCCAAGGAAGAGTTTGCATTGGAGAAAAAGCAAAAAGCTTCCTTTAGTGCTGCAGGAAAAAGTAGTAACATTTTTGTTTTCTTTATACTTTTCAAGTCCAGTGTAATTTAATCTCTCTATAAATATATAAATAAAAGATATATATATATATATATAGTGTAAAATAAGATATGTTTCTTAAATTCAAGTAAGTTCAATGGTTAAACTAGTACTTCACCATTGTTTATTTTGCACTGATTTTTTTCACCAGAGATGGCTAGAAGACAGCCTGGAATGCACTCATGGAAAATGAAAGTCATTACTTTCTGGCTTCAAAATGTTTTTCAGGAAGATGGATGCTGCAATCATAGATTTTTTTAAAACAAAATTGTTTTGCACTTAAATAGTTTAATGCTTATAGAGAATTACTTTAAAATTGGTGTCCAGACACCAGAAAAACTATGTTGTGGAGAAAAGATCCTTTGTATCTATTAAACATTTATTTTAATATTGTTGTTTCCAACTGCAATCGGCTCTGTATTATATGTATAAATAATGTAATTCAGTGATGGGGGAGGGGAGTAATGGATCATTACACTAGAAATTCTCATTCATTTAAGAAAGTGATATTTCTAATTCAGAAAATACATATTAAACTATCTTGAATATGCATTTTTGTTTACTTTCTGTTCAAATCCAATCACTTTTGATGTAACCAATTCTTTGTTGAATTAAATGTTTGGTACAGAAATACTATCTAAACTTTGTAGAACAAATTCCTTTCAAAAATATCTCACCTAGAACATTGCTTCATATTTAATAGAATTGAATTTCAGTTAGGAAAGTGAAATAAGATTGTTCTGTTCTTGTTCTTAATGGCTTATCTCCAAACACATCCTGCAGTTTAAATACATCATACAGCAGCAGTCTCACAGACAGGCAACTTCATGGGGTGAGGATTTTGTTATCGTGTAGTCCCATGCATTTGGAGTTGGGAAGTGGAAGATCCACAGCAGTAGCTGTACACATTTCTGACTTGTCAGTCAGAAACTGGGATAACCTATTGGAGTAGCATTTCTGACACTCATTTGTCTTACATCAGGCATCTCATTTATAATTCAATGGTCTTAAACTGGTAAGTGTGATTGGGATAGACATATCCATGGATTTGCAGAGGTTAATGCTGCTTGTATAAACACTTGTCATTTTTAATCAGTCAACACACCACTTAACTTGTTTTCAGTGGTTCTTGCAAAGATTAACCCTCCATGTCCAGCCCTGGAATGGCAGAAAATAGAAGTATCCATCATATGCTTCCCTTTATCTCATGTAGCAATGTTCCCAATTGGGATTTGCAGAATCCTGCAGGCAGAGTAGAACAGAGGCTGCTTGCCCAGGACCATGAACTTGCCTAAGGGTGCACATACTCTTATCTGTGGGCACATTAGTGCCCTTCCTGCTCTCCAGCAATAAAGCTGGGTGGAATTTTTTTAATTACAAGTAAACTTAAGACATTTTCTGGCAGGAGAAGTGATTTGTTTTCAGGAAATGAATGAACATTTGGGGAAAAGCAACTGCAGTAGCTTGTAACCAAGTCTTATCCTTGCAATGCAGCCAACGTGTAGAGAACTGCCAGATCTGTTTAGAAGCCGGGAAGTAGTTCCCTACTTTATTCAAGATGGAGCTGTGCTTTACAGTTCTTATCTGTCTTGTAAAATATGAGCAATGGGGAAAATACTGAAACTGAGCAGGATTATTTTTTAGAAGTTTTGTTTTATTAACATAGTGGGTTTAACTGTTAAAATACCAATAAACCTCATCACTGAAAACTAGTGTAGTTATCTCTCCGTAGACGACTTCTGTGTAAGTGCTTCATATGGTCTGAATCAAAATTAAACAGTTGAAAAAATATGCAATAACTTTAAAATCCTGTTTTCCTTCAGCTGGAAGAATACAAAACCAGTAGGGAAAGAATTGCAATATCCAACATCAGGGGAACAACAGCAGCTACTCACATCTGTGTTGGCAGGGTATGTCCCTGCCACAAATCGTAGTCCAGCAGCACACAAGGAATGTGTGAGGGTTTTCTTTGTTCAGCCTCGTCTTCACTGTTAAGGCAATGGTCAAGAAGCTTGAACTGCATATACCATACTCTATTCCATATGGAAAAAAAATCTTTTAGTAAGAAACAGGATACTAATAACTTACCTGGAAGGAACTTACGACCTCTGCTGTAGTTAGAGCTTTTAATAAAAATATTTTTCCTGTTACATTAAAATAATTAAAAGTGAGCAGATAATCAGATAATCTCAGTGTGGAATTTTAGCTGTAAGAATAAGGATAGGAACTACACTTGCCAGTTTGTAGTTTAAAGTTGGGTGTATTTCAACTATAAAGCAGGTGGGAAAACTCAAGTTTGCCTATTCATCCAACAGCCAGAGAAGTGTAAGTTGTCTCCAGAGGTCTAACAGCAAAGAACTTATTAGGAAGTAAATATCCTTGAAGTGCTCTATGTGCCAAACTGAGCAAGATCCACCTGAAAGCATAAAAAAATGAAGAAAAATTCCAATGTGGTTCTTCAGATTTGCCATTTTATAGCAAAAATGATCTGTTGAACATGAAATTGCCATTCTCATTATAACAGTCTGACAGCCCCAGACACAAAGAATGTGATAATACACGAGATGTTATTCTGGTAGCCTTTTCTCTCCAGGTTAAAACTTACAGAAATTCTGACTTCATCTTTTTCCTGGTGTATGAATTATCACCTACCTGATATATTAATTAGGGAAGCAGACAGTGGCAGTAAGACTTTTGATATCAAAAAGGTACCAAAGCATAACATAGTTGAATTTTTTAGTCAAATATTTTTTAGTCAAAATACTTAAACTTCAGCATCTGTGGTTTGAGGCTTTCAGATTACGGGAAGCAACCAATACAATGAATATATCTTCATGAAGAATACAGTTGTGATAATCTGAGCTTTGACCTCCTGTAGAGTGCGAGGTAAGAGAGATCTGAGTCAGAACAATCCATCAAATGTGAGTAGTAGGAGTTTTTCTTTTTTTGTAAGAAATGAACAACAGTGGAGATTAAGCTCCCTTGGATACAGTTAGTTACCTATTTTTAGACCATCAGTTTTAATGCTGTTCATTATGGTCAACTCCAAATGCATCAGCACTGAGCATCTCACCATCTTCCTCTCTGGAAAAAAACACTGGATAAGATCATGGCACCTTTTACTCAGTGTTCCAAAGGTAAGAACTTGGAGGTTACTGTTGCACTGTTGCCTGCCTACAGACCTGCAGCCCATAATTTCATTTTCTAAGTCTAGCATCACACCTTTCACATATCTATCTATCTATCTGTCTATAAAAAAACCATGGTAGGTATTTAGACAAATACTGTATTGCCTTATTGTTTAATTTCTCTGTTCTATCAGTATGAGCTGCCAACATGGAAGCATACAGACGTGGGGAGATTATTCACTGAAATATCAACAGAGCAGGAAAACTCAGCCAGCCATTGGCTTTACTTACCTTCACTGCACTTTGAAATGCTGTGTTCAGAACACTCTTTGCTTGGAACTGGAAGAAAGCAGCATCCATGCAGTAGGAGTTTCAGTAAAATGAGGAGGAGCAGTTAGCTGTACTGCTGTGTTCTGCTGTTTCCCTGTTACATGTTCTCACTCTACTGGTGTAAAGCACTTCTTCCACTAAAACTTGGGTCATGTATTTGTTCAGTCCTGGTAAGAGAAATCCGCTCTTCCTTTGGCACACCTAGTGTGAGTAGCAGCAGTAGAGCTTTCCCTGCAAAGTCTTGTTCAAGTGCTTTAGTCTTACTCTATAAAAACTCCTGCCAGGGCTGGGATGTTTTTCCATTCTTGCTATTGAGATTCTGAAAGTTTGCTATGAATAAATAACATAAATTGAGCAATGGTACATGATGCAGGTGCACAATATTTAACTTGGATAGTCAAATTTGAATCACTATCAAACACTCCCACAGTCTGCACCAGTGTACACCAGTCTGCACATTTACCCAGTGAATATTTTCGCATTTTCAAGAATCTTACAAATGCCACGTTGAGCCTCAGTACAGTATGTGATAATAATACCATCTTCCAAACATGAAGACAAATGTCAGACAAGTGCTTGTTAAGCAGTAGATGTTAAAAGGATTCATAAAGAACTTGAGTCTCATGAGCTTCTCCACATGGAAAAGCTACAACGTTGAATTTGGGTATGCCCAAAGTTGTGAAAATTGTCCAAAATTGACCTGAACAAGGATTATTAAGATCTAGTCCTGTCACAACAGAATCCTACAAGTGTTGAGATGCCTCTTCTTACAAAAAAAATCAACCAATCAACAAACCACAGCAAAAAGCCCACTTACTGGAAGACCTCAGAGTGAGTGAGAAGATTAATTATTTTCACAAGTGCACAGCCCTGTGGAATCTCAGGAAAGTTAAGAACATAACAGGCATAATTTCTACTCTTACAAGATCTTTATGTTAACCTGTGTTTTACTGTATTGTGTATCTTAATTGGTTAGACTAGATAGTTAATCTGAATCTAGAGCACAAATCTCAAATTGATGCCTAAGGGTTGGCTAAGTGACTTGGATGTGCTGTGCTCCTCCCCAGTGCCCCGTTTTCCATGGTGCCTCCCCCCAGCAGTGCCTCACACAAAATGCCCTTTCCCTCCTGCTCATGGCTGTGTTTTTGAACAGCAGCACCAGAGCCCAGTATTTGGTTATGGAAAAAAAAATGATCATCACTTCCCAGTTATGAGTAGAGTAACTTTTATAACTATTAAAACCTCCAAAAATGTTATTTGCCAAATCTCTCTTGCATGTACACTTAATAGGCAGAAGATTTTTAACCCCTAGCCAGGTATGACTTGCACAGACTTTTGTTTTCTAGATAACAAACCTGTTCTATAACCCACCTGTTCTATAACCAAATTTAAGTATTGCAAATTAATTAATGCAAATTTTTAGATCTCACAAATTTTAAAATCAATGGCATCGAATTGGAATAAAGATTCTTTCCTAGAAAGATCCTAAGATAAGGATGTTTTAACTCTTAAACTCTTATCTAATTTAGCAATAGGAAATATTCTGTTAAATTGTTACTGATGATCTATGTGCCAGATTTCTGAAGCATGATTAGCTAAGTGCTTTTACTGCTCTTTTAAGCAACTGGCTGCAATATCAGTCTCTATTAAGACTTTTGGTTAATGTTAAGATCAATGACTTGAAACTAATTATGACTAAGTTTTACTTGCTTTTGAATCAGCTAAAAGGTTGGTTTAGCTTTTGAGCTATAGTTACGTAAAAATATTCAGTAGTTACAGAAATGTCATCAAAATCAAGTATCTCATATGATTGCACAATTTGCATGTTCTCAGTAGAACCAGAGGTGGAAGTTACTGAATACAGGAGGGGAATAATTTCCAGAGCTAACTGAAAAAACCCCTCTTAAATCTAAAAAAACCCACCAAACCCTTAAATCTAAAAAAAAAAAAAAAATACAGCAGTTAGCTGTCATTTGTAATACAATTTGAAAACTTAAATTCTGTAGATAACATTCCATTCCTAATACTTGAGCTCAAAGAATCCTTTCATGTTATTTTTAACCAACCTCCTCCTCCACCAGGTTCTAAAAGGAACAAGTACTTAGGAAGTTCAACGCAGAACACTCTCTGTGCTCTGCCAGAACAATGCTTTAATTAAATATTGACCCCCTTCAGGAAAAGAATATCAAAATGGTAGGAAAGCAGCCCCCAAACCTTGTGGGGTTTTCCTACAAATTGTCAGAGCAAGGCAAAATCAGGCACTGCTGTTCTTGTTACATCTCTGACAACAGAAGCATGACTCGGTTTCTCTCACTGCATAGCCCGGCTTTTCCTCACTTCTCTTCCTTCTGTAGCAGGCAAATGCAAATATTTCAGGGAAGACTGAAGTGCCTTCTGTTTCTCAGACTGTTGAAGAAACAACAGAAGTTTCAAATGTGCTTCAGTGGGCAAGTGAGAGTCTACACCTCAATATTTGATCCAATAAATCTGACAGACTGGAACACAGGGGTTCATTCTACCACCTTCCGTAGGTCCCCAGAAAACTGAATGCAACGTAGGAGTAGGACAGGAAATCCATTTGGCTACTCCAGAAAAATAATTTTGGTAATTCTCCCAGTAGAAGCCCATGTTGTTTACTGGTTTTTTTTCCTGGACTTGCCTAAGAGAATGCTTTTAAAGTAAATAAACAAGATTCAGTTTCTTTTTGAGAACATCTTAAGGAATACAATTAGAAGAGAAAATCCAAATAAAGAAATTTAAAAACCCTCAGCCAATTAGAACTTCAGCTCATTCCTTTTTAAAAATTACTTACCTTACTTGATGTTTCTTGAAATCTTGCCAAAAGGAACTTCTTAGAAAACCTACACTGATGAACCCCAGAACTAAATTTGTGAAAAAAGTGGCTTTTCCTGTAGAAGGAGAGTTCATGCTCTCCAAGCTGAATGCACAGGAGAAAGTAATTTATAATTGTTCTTTGCTAGTATGTGGAGATTTTTGAGGTTTTTTTTTTTTAAAAACCTTTATTTGAAAGTTTTCCATGTGGTACTAACTTCCACCTCACCTTATTGATACAGCAAGCGAATACATAGAGTATTTTTCACATAGCTGATATATAAACAAAGTTTTAGTTTGCCAGAATTTTTAATCATATTTTAATTATTTTTTATTTCAACACATATTTAGAATTTTCCCCGATATCATCTATATACAGGAAAATTAAAATTTTTTAAAATATATTTTTATTTGCTTAAAATGTAGACTGAAGCCCTAAGAAGGCAAAAGCCTAATTCCTGTCTCTGCCCCACTTCATCTGGAAAATTTTTTAACTCAAGGCAGACATCAAAAACAGGATGATGGAATTTAAAAATAAAGGTGGAACTGACCCATTAAGTAACAGCAACTCTAACAAGAGTCTACTGAGGGGATTATGAGGTATCAGAGCTTCTAAATTCTAACTGGTGTATGTCAGGGATTTGGGGGGAGGGGGAACTGCATCAGACCAAATCAAGATCTGTGTTTAGGCAGACAGAATAAACCCAAGTAATCAGCTCAAGTAAAACCTTTGTTTCTAGCTAACAAGCTCAGTGCTACAAATTACTTTCTCTACATGGGCTGACAGTTCTTCCACTTTAATACTACCTGTCTTGGACTTGCCTTTGAAATTTGCCACTAATACTGAGGCATTTGCCCTGACCTGTTTCCTACCAGTCTTAATTCTTTGTGCATGGTTGAAACTCCTGTATTGGCTGTCTTAAAAAGTTGGGACAAAAAGAAGAATAGAGACAAGCATCAGTAGTGTTTTAGGTAAGGTTTGGACTCAGTGCAAAGAACTACATTGACTGAATCATGTTCATGGTTGATAAGACAAGGACTAGCAATGGAAACAATTTAATTTCACGCCACTTGAAGAATGGACGCAATGCTCCCCTCACCTTTTGACTTTAGTCTTAAAAACTGAAGTGATTTGAAGTCACTTGTTGAAAATAAGGGTGCTGTCAGGTTTGATGGGCAGCAGTTCTCTCATTGAGGTCATATTTTATCATTGCACACAGGAAATAGAAAGCTTTGAAAGGCAATCTGTGCACAAGAGAAGACTTTCCTTTTCCTTTCTTTAAAGAGAGGATTCAAAACTCAAAGTTCTTGACCTGTGTTAAACAAGCTGAGAAAAACATTTAATCATGCACATTCAGAAAGGGTTACAATTTAATGAAAAGAAAGAATTCACCTGATTTAGGTAATCATTCATTAGGGAAAAGTAAGTAGTACTTGAAAAAAAACCTTTCCTAAAAAAATTATGTCACTGGCCTTAAAGATATTGTGGAAATAAAAGGGCAAATAAGATCAAGATAGGCTCAGATTTCCTCTGCTCTGCCTGTAAAGTTCATGAATGGGTCTCTGGGTAGGGATAGAAGACACTGCTCTTGGGTCAGCACAGATTTAGGTTTTTGTGGTGGTTCCCTGAGCAGAAATTGCAAACAGCTGTACAGCTCTATTGTGGATATTGAAACAGTGAGATTAGTAACTTTGGAAGTGCATACTTACTGCTTGAACTTCTGGAGTTTTGTTACCAGGAGTGCCTATCACTTCATGGATTTTTGAAATGTGGTCCAGCTCATTAGATCCAAGAAAAAGAGGCTGGAAACAGCAAGGTAAGAGAGGGTATTAGTACTAGAGAAGACACAGTTAAACTGTCACTTTTGATGAAAAAAACCCTTCTTTTAGGAGGGAGAGAATATGTTAGAATTATTCATTTGTGGACAGTTTAATACCTATCAACAACTGGAGGATAACGTGAGCAGCAGAGCAGCACAGCTGGTGGTTTGGGTTGTTAAATGGAAATCTGTAGCTGCCCTCTCTTGCTGGTTTGAGGCAAAATATGTAAAGAGATCATCCCTTCTGGTGAAGGGCAATGGATCTGGGATTGTGTTTGCTTCTAGTAAAGTAGCAGATCCTAGAAGACAATGTGTTCTCATTTTAAGACAGCAGAATCAAGCAGTGTGTATGCACATAGAAATGTATTTATAACAGTCCATTCCTAAAACACAGGTTCTTTGCAAGCAGCAATATTGGAAAGATGGTAATTTGAGCTGCATTCCTGAGCTTGATCCTCAGTTAATATAAAACTTGCACAGAGTCCTTGAAAACATCGTTATCATATTAGAGCAATCTGACTTTAGTCAGGTCCACTAACATTTATTTCCTGCACTTGTTGCTTTTTTCCTTGGGCTTATAATTTAAGAAACACTTCAGTAGCACCACATGACTCTTGAAAGCAAAATGCTCAGCCCCTTTGTAGACATGAGAAACTTCTTTTTTAACTGTTTGCAAATTCAATCAAACAGCTGGCTGCACACTGCTCTGAGTGTCTTCATAAAGCTTAGAGAAGGGGAAGGAGAGAAAAGACCTGATTCACATTGTGCAGCTGCATCAAGACATGCAGCTGGGACTGGCTTCTGTATGAACTAAAAAATGTGCTGTTGTTGAATGTAAAACTGTAACAGTCAAGAACAACTGTGAAAGCCACTGAAAAGTGTGATCCAGGAATCATGATTTATAGGGAACAGAAAGGGAAACAAGATTTGAAAGATCAGCATGGCTGAGCAAAAGACTAAAAGTTCTTACACAATGTGCTGTAAAGCATAAAGGCTTATGCAACCATTCAACAGCAACAACTGCAGGAGGCACTGAAGAAGAAACAAACCTGTCCATATTAGTTTGGCAAGACTGTACCTCTTTTAATTCATTAATTCCCAACAAACATCCCTCCTTTCTCTCTGAACACACCTATAAGGTCTCTGAAAATGTTCAGCGGTGGCAAAGAGTGAATTTTCTTACCTTAAGCTGAAACTGCAAGGAAATATCTTTAAGGTTTGGATTTTTTTCCCTAAGAAAACTAAATTTGAACATGTCATTTTCTTATAAAGCTACAAAGCCCAGCTGATTCAAGCTGAAATGAAAAAAAGGCATTCTTAAAGCTTTTGGTCCCAATTTACTTTGTAAGAGTACTGTCACATTTGGGATTTTTCTTTTAACACTTTTCTGGCTGGAGAATTAGAAATGTTTCTACAAGTTAGCAGGCAAAGCATAATGGTTGTCATTTAATGTGATGGTGATGGCAGCAGCTGCACTTGCCATGTGGAGGAGGAAAGAAGCAAAGCAAATGTTATCAGTCCTGGTTGCAGATCAGAGACAGCAGTGTGGGAGGAGAAAAAAGAACTGCTGCTGTTGCTAGGGCACAAAGATGTTGGAGAAATACACATGGTGGGTATTTTTCCTTTTTTTTTGAAGACCAGGGACAAATTTTTTGAGTTATGTTTTCATCATCATCAAAAATCTTAAAAGACTTTAATTCATGTTTTCCTGAACTCTTCCTTCATGAGAAACATGAAATTTTGATTTCAAAATATACCAGCACACAAGATCTTAAGAGCACAGGGGTCTTAGACATGCTAACACTACACATCAAAGTCCTAAATCAGATGAGTGTATTCTCTAATCTCCTCTGTTTTTGCAGAAAGTATTAGTAAGTCCAATAGAAGTGGGAAACATTTTACCATTAAGTGCATTAACAAGACTGAGGGTAGTTTGTGATGCTCACGAGAGGAAATCAGACATAGTCTACACAGAGATAAAGTAGAGAAAATATATTTTTACTAAATATGAAGCCATTGGGGAAAAAAAGGTTAAAAAATGTTTCTTTGTAAATCACTTTTGTTTGTACTGTGTTCTCTTGAACTGCTTTATTACTAACCTGCCACAGAGTGAAGAGAGTGCCAGACCAGACGGGATTGCTGCCTCATGAACCCTGCAGACCAAGCACAGAAGCTTCTACAAGTAATCCATGGAAACGAAGATCACATTACCCAAACCACACGCTCCTAATTTGAGTTATTTACCTTTGATTATCTTGATTAATGATAAGCAAAACCCTCCACTGAGCACAGTACCTTGTGATTTCATAGAAAACACAGCCAGGACTCTAGATGCCAATTTTGTAACTATAGAGCCCATTTGTAAGCAAACATTCCAGCGCTCAGTACCAGCATGGGGAGGTACTGTGTGCCTGCTGAGAATAGATACTCCTACAAGATCCAAAATCTCTTAACTACAGGGTGTTCTGCTGCAAAGATAAATAAAGTATTTCCACAAATTACAAACAGTAAAATATTCAAGCAAAGATTGTAAAATAGTCATTGTAAAAGAAATCACAGATTACTTTAAGAAGAAACTTTCCAAAATCCAGGGGTAGTAGTATCACAGCAGTAAAGCTGCATTAAAACAGTAAGTACCTCGAGGCATGAAGATATCTGTGTCCACAGTATGCAATGCAAATACTGTTCTGTACATCATGAAAAGAAAGGTCTAAGAGCACAGGGACTATCACAGAAAGAAAGGCTGCTAAATAGGACATCTAGATTAAGTTATTAAGAGTTCTGTTTAGCAGTGATATAATAGGTGGCTTTGGCTTCTCCTGTACACTTCTGTGACTCAAAAGAAAAATTTATCTTCAGAAAATAAATTTCATAAACTGAATTTAAAAATCCTTGCTTTTCAAGCATTAGCAAAATAACTTCCTGAAACTGTCAGGAGAGATGGTTACAATTAGATCTTCTGAAAGCCACTATCTTCTGCTCTATTCCATATGTGTAACTTCCACTAAATGTAGGAATTGAATGTAGAAAGAGCTGCAAAAAAGAATCCTATTTCCTCTGTCTAGATTAACACAGAAATGAAAATAGATATTAATAGAGGATAAAAACCAGGTTTTTAGGTTGAAGGGAACACATGCAGGTGTAATGCATCTCAGTCATTTCAGGTTTTAGCCAGTAACAAAATTGTTTGTTCATTCCCCTAGACCAGGAATACTGTAACCATCTATATATTTCTTAAAAAATTGTACTTTTATTCATGAAGAAACATTACCTTCTCGGGGTAAAGAGAAAAATACTTACATACTTCACTTTTAGTTAAGTATCCTCACATAAAATTAATTACCTTTATTATAATGTTTTCTTGTTGCCCATCTCTCTGAAATATCCCATTTCTGTTCTAATACAAACACAGCAGAGAGAAGAATTCAGCAAAAAGACAAACATTATCAGTGCTTCCAGTTATTTGTAAAAAAAACCCAAAAACTTAAATCAGCAATTTTTTCAAACTTATCAAGAGAATAGTAAAAAATTAAATTTTGCCATCATGGTGAGACAACAGCTACAGATATGGGAATGGGGAAGTCCAGGAAGGAGAGGCCAGGCTTTCTGCTTCTGCTCTCACCAGGGCTACCAGAGGATTGCAAGGGCCATCCCCTCCCAGGAGGGCTTGCTGCAGCAGGGTAAGCTTTGGGGTGCTGGCAGCTCTGGCTGCCTGCTGCCTCCCAGGGCTCTGCTGCAGGCAAAGATGTATCTGGGCCATGGCCTTTTCTCTCCCTGCAGCAGTTGGCTGCTGCCCCAGACAATTCTGTTTCCACCTAGACAAGACCCTGAAATAAATGTATGCTACATTTGCTGTAAAGCTGTTGCTGAACCAGGTCTTTTACCTATGCATGCAATCCAGAGATTTGCATATCTGGCACATGTTGTTCCTGCTTATTTTTTTTTTCGAGCAATGGCTTTCTCCTTTCTAGAATACAGTTTCAAGTTGTGTGAGTCCTTTTTAGTAAAGAACAAATGGAATACAAATACCATAGCCTTCAGCTTCCAGAGGTGCATTGATGTCACCTTTTTCAATTATACTACTAATGTCATTTATAGCTAGCTTTGTAATTCATTTTCCACTCAACTTCTGACATAATTTATATTTCAGTATGCACAAGAATAGCTCAGCCAACAACTGTCAATTCAATACTCTGTAAGATGCCTTAGTTTTTACTGCATGTATTACTTGCAGTATCCATTTCCCCAAGTTTTGCAGAACTGCAGTATTTCACTTCTAAATATCTCATTTCCTCTCCACTCAAAGTAATTGTCCTTCAGGTTAAAGATTTGTATCAGTCACCTCAAGTTACCACAATGGTTTAAAGACTGTGATTCACATCTGAATTGCAAATTAAAGGCTAACCTATGTAGTTTAGTTGGCTGTTGCTGTTAGGCAATAATTGCAGTTATAAAATTTATCTTTTTCAGAGCCATTCAGAAACTGCTCAGCGTTTTTCTTTTACAGGCTCCAAAGGCCTTTTAATCTTGCTGTAATGCCTTTATGTAACACTGCAATGCCATCAACGGAGGCAGAAATGATCACATTTTTGAAAAACAAAGCAGGTACTGATCTGCCTGATGACAGTAGTATGAGTAATTGGCTGGGGAGGAGGAGGGAGATTATCAGGACAGTAACTCATTGAGGCCAGAGCCCCAGCAGCCAGCGGGACTTGTGTTCCCAGCTGATTACAGTGCTCCTCCAGGCAGCCACATAATCCACTGAGCAGGATTAGATCACAAAGCACTTGGAACAGAGTACCATTTACCTTGGGAACTGTAGTAGTAGTGCCCCTGTAGAGATAAATGGTGCTTTCAACATCAGGACTTTTGTCATTTATAGTGGAGAAGATATTATAAAATGCAGCTATTCAAGTCAATTTGGATTATTATTCTTATTTAAGGAATGGGGCCTTCATAAAAAGAAGTCATGCTCAGTTGCTCGTTCATTACATGTCACTAGAAAAATCTGGAGCAGATGCTCCTCTACTTCCAGATTTATCATTGGAGAAACCTTATTTGGCAGTAATGGTGCAGTGAATCCTGAGGCAGTGGCACTTGAGGCTTCTATAATTTCTCTTGAAAGATCCTCCACACCTCTCTCTCAGCCACTTTTTTCATTGCTTTAAATGACCTGCTGCTGTTGATTAAACAAAGGGCAAGACTGTTTTTCAGTTATTAAATACTTCCACTATAAATTAATGGCAAGACAGTTATGACTTTGTGTAAAGACAAATAGGCTTGATTGAAGTAACATGGATCTCTTGTTTTTTAAGGAAAAAACCAAAAGTATGAGCTTTCCACATTAGTAGCATTACAGTGAACTGTCCTCCTAATTACAGAAGTGTCTTCATACTCCTTGTCAAATTAAAAATTCATTGTCAGTCCACTTCTGTTCACTTTCCTATTATATTCTATGATTTGACAAGCTCCACTCCATGTGCCACCACCTCATACAACATTAAAAATAAGGCACTGTATCATGGTAAACACAGTCCAGACTCAAAATTCAGACCATAAGTAAGAATCAAAAATTTATAGAAGTTCAGGTAAACCCAGATTAATGCTCAGATAATCCCAAACTGCAGCATTTCATATTACTATTGAACACAGATTTCATTTTGAATGGATTCACCATGCCATAGAAAAGGAGGTTACTACAACTAAGTGGTGTGAAAACTTACCTTTGAAAACTTTGAAAGAACTTGTATTTTTAAATAATAAAATATCAGAACATACTGAAATGATGATTCTCATTTCCATTTGAATACCATGCTAAATATAGCAAACCCAAAGTATCTTATTAAAACTAGTACAAACTGATGTCTACTTCAGCAATCAGCAAATAACTCAATTTTAATCTCACATTCTTATCTAGGTCAGAAGCAGAGTTACTCCTTTTGTTGGAGATCTGAATAGTCAGTGTCACCACTGTCATGTTCAGGAGCAAGTCTGTATTGTATTACACTGAATGACAGTTGCATGTTCAGTTATTTAAATTAAACTCCCAACTGTTAAGCCATTAAAAATTCTTAATTATTAATTTTTAAAACTCCTCTTTTACTTAAGAATGGTAAGCCCCTTCATTTGCTGTATCCAGTTCCTTTACTGTTTATATGAGATCTGGTTTTAAATCACCCTGTGTTCTAAATTTTTTTGTAGGAACTCTTCCTTAAGCTTTATGGTCTCTGACCTGCCATGACAAACAGTTCCAGAATTTTTAAATATAGGAGGTATGAGAGAACAATGTTATTTTATAAAGAAAACTTAGTGAAAGGCTTTTTTACTAGGTATAAAAACTGAAAATCCTGATTCACTGACTCAGTCCTTTTGAAACAAATGGGAATAATTTTCTTATTACCTCACTGCAGCCCTGACCTGACAAAGAATCTGTTTATTTTTTGTTACATAAAGCAATTATTTTGTGTTTTGCAGTCAAGGCTGTTTGACTGTAGAATAGATGGCTATGGACTTGACTCATGGGAAGCCTGCATGCACCCATGTCTTAAACAATTGTTGATATTTCACTGGCAAGAAATAAAGGGTAAAGCAGTACAGCACCAAATTCCCTACGAGTTTTATAATCTGTAACAGTGAACAAATAAGTGAAAAATAATTAATTCCACTTTGTGATCTACACAAGGCGTTTGTGTTTCTCAAGCATTTGCTACATACCTTTTATCAGCTCATAAATATTCATGGCCATTAATTCACATACCAGTGAAAGGGAGCCAGGGTTTTCATCACTGCAGAAACAAATAAGGAGACTTTAAACTAGAAATAAAACACATTGATTTGTACACAGTGTAGAAAAAAAGTAATTAGTTTAACCAGTATTAAAATAGACATGTTCATTTTAAACTGATAGTCTCATAGAAGTTTTTAAACTTACATATGAGATATCATAGTTTTAGTCTATGTTATCCAAAGTGCCACTGCAGAAGTTAACTGATTTATTCCATGAAGCTTTTTGAAGGCATGTTTTCTGGGCATATCACACTGTTCAGTGTCAAGAAATTTCCAGTAAATTAACTGATACAAGCTTACAGTAAAGAGAGGGAAGCCATTACACCATATGTGAAAATACTTTTTATTTAAATCACCAGTAGTGTTCTATTGCATGGAAATGAGTATCTGGCTGGAATCACTATTTTGCTGACAACTGCAATTTAAAGTATAATCATGATGTAATACATCTGACACGTGCTTTCCATTTCACTGCCCTGCAGAGGCAGACATCTTTAGGTATTCAGTTTTCCTTGTAAGATAACTGCATTACAGTCCATCTCCCCTGCAAAGCTGTGTTAACCCAGCCAGTAAAAGGCTGAGGGTACAGTGTGCAGTTCAGCTTGCAGACAGACTGCAGGAGCTTGGCAAGCTGGCTGGCCAGCTGGATTACACTTAGTTAACACCACAGCAGCTTGAGGCTGAGAATTCTAGAATGCCAAGCTGCTGACACCATTACAGCTTCCCATGTATTTGTAGAAAACGGGCAATAACAGTGCAGAGCCCTGAACAGAGAAATAGGACAGGGCAAGAAAATGTATTTCAGAGCAATCAACAAGTTTTGTGTCAAGAATTTGAATAATGAAGGATATGTCTGCTGTTGCACAGTGATGAAATGTACCATGCAGTAATGGAGTGAATGCTGTCATAAAACGTGATCACTCTGTGAGACAGAACATGTCCCCAGAAGACACTGAAGTGCTTAATGAGGCAAGGAACCCAACTTCATCACTGACACCTCTTTCCAAAAGCACAGCTCAGCTACTGCCTAATTCTGAGATCTAAACTTCTTGCACAGGGGTGTCTGTAAAGTTGCCTATGAAGTGATACTGCCAAACAGTTTGCCTTGATCCCTAGTTCATCCTAGACTGATAAGTCAAGCCAAGATCCTTAAGTACCAGAGGCTATTTCAGCAGATAATCTCTGAGTGTGCCTAACCAGAGTACTGAGCCATGGTGAATAAATAAAGCACTAACTGGATGTGGGACATGGGTTGAAGTCACCAGCAAATCTTACATATTATGAGATGAAATTTAACTATGCTTAGCATGTATTTAGTTTTTAATTTTAATATTAATGCTGAAATATTTTTGGTCTGTTGGAAAAGAGCCACAGAAAGCAAGAGCTACATCAGACTTTCTTAACAAAGGTAGAGATGTAGAATTCAGTTTTTGAGAAATGTTTTGGTTTTTTCTTTCTGTTGAAATAAAAAGCTTGTTAAGAATCTCCAGGTTACTTGTAGACCCAAAGGTTGCTGGATATTGTTCAAATACAGGAATAAAGAAAGAAATCAATGCATTTGTCAATGCACACAAAACAAATTTACGTAAACACAAAAACAGTAGGATATAGACTCAGCCACCTTAGTGCTTGTATTTATCTCAGATTGTTCACTTGTTCTACACTAAAGCTGAATTAAACAGAAAAGAAGAAGACTGACTTGCAGCCAGGGACTGGATTATTCTTGACTTTTTCCCCTGCCATGAGGCTGTTAGAACTTTAGTCTGTCACTGAACTTTCAAATGCAGGGCCCAATAAATTGTTTGCTTGTTGTTTCTTTACTGAGCAAATCAGTAATTAGTAAATGGCTTTATTCCTTCTTGCACCTTGGAGTAGCTGGGCTTACCCCAAGAAGAAAAGTAGTAATGTGTTGTGCTCCAGACACCAGTTACCATGCCAAGGAGCTACCCAACAGGAATTTTGTGTTGCATAAGAGTATGGATGATACTGTTTACCCTTGTGCTGCTGTAGCATACATTCCAAACATTGCTCAGTGGGATGCATTGCCAAATTTAACATTTAAAATTAAGTTTTGATGGAAACATCTTACATGAAAAATAGGCACTATTCAATTACTGTGTATATTATTTCCTTGCCCTCCTAGGCTTTCATAAACAAAAAACCCATGCTACAGAAACTCTGGGGAGGAAGCAGGAAACAAAGAGCTTTGCACACTATTGAATGGATCAGAGCAGGACATGCGTCTTTTCCCAGTCAGACTTACAGCTAAACACCAAAACAATATTGTCCACTTTGAAACGAGGAGAAATACCTTGTATGGGCAGGTTCTGTTTAAAATAATGTTATTATCTGTTGTTAAAAGAGTTCACATCATCAAAAGAATTTGTCAGTCAATTTATCAAAGGGTTAACGGCCTAAAAGATGAAAAGGCTTGTTGTGCCTTACCACAGAGTTGTAGACATCTGCCCTTGATACAGTTAAGGCAGATAGTTTAAATACTGTTTTGATCATAAATTGGACAATTCTGTCAGTTGTAGGTAGTGTATAAATGGACCAACAGATGTCTAACAATATAGCAGAGAATCAGAAGCCACATTACTTGAAGATATTTCTCTTTCTTGAACTGATATTCTTTGAAGCTCTTAGGAGCTCTTTTGAAATCTCACCTGAGAGCCAAATGTCCCATTTCACTTTGTACCTACAAATGAGTCATTCCCAGTGATTTCATTAGGAACTTGACATATTTAACTGAGCACACAAATCAGTGCCAAGAGGCACTGGTTGGCACTTAGAGACTTGGAGGACAATGTCACATCTATGTCTACTTCCACACAGCCCTCTCCTCTATTTTCCTAACTGAAAGTTACTTATTTTGTGGCCATATAACATCTGGATGATGGATGTAAATATAGAAGCAAATATGAAGGAGAATTAATGCTATACATTGACTAAGGAGAAATGCACTGTTTTTAACCTGCATTAAAGCAGTACTTTAAGAGACTGAAAAAAGTATTACCCAAGGAGAGGACTGACACATTTCCTCCAATTATTATTTACAGCTAAAAGAAAAACAGCACAAGTATATTCCATGCATTTGGCAAGGCAGAAATCAAGTATTTATGCCTCATTCATCTTCACCCTTGACCCAGTGGCCAGGCACCCTTTAATACAGTGGGTGACATCAATTAGAGTACTCAAGGAAATAACCCCCCAGTGCCAAACAGGAAGGCAGAGTTCCCTTTCTGTACCACATGCAAACCTTTTTAATTCATGTGTACTTAAAAACCTTCACTTAGTCTTAATTTTGTGCTCCCTCACTGAATTTAAACATGATTTTCTGTAGAACTCTGTGATTAATTATGCATACCTTTCAAAATGTTGCTTCGAGTGCTTACTTGCATAGTATTTTTCTTCCCTAAGACTCAGTTTCTCCAGAACATCAGAAAATGTTCCCTCTCCTTATTTTAGCAACTGGTATTTTAAAAACAAAAATACACTTTTTCAGTATGTTAGAAATTGTTATGAAGGCTGTTTATCAATCCTTACTTGACTGGTCAAATGCTGACTAATGGAAAACTTTCAAATAAAAGAGGTATTTTGTTAACATGCAAGTTGAGAGAAAATAAAATGAAAAACACCAAATGAAGTTTTGCTGCCCAGATTACAGAAATATGTATTCCAGAAAGTAGAATACAGTCATTCTGAGACAATAAACTACCACACCTCCTTGCTCAGAGACATGATGCCTCTTCACACAGCCCTTCCTACATTTTTTTATGCTGCAGCACATTAGCAGCTCATATTTGAATTTATTCTTTGCTTCTTTCACAAAAAAAACCCCCAAAAAACAAACAAACAAAAAAATCACTTTATTTATAATGTACTGAAAACAAAATTATCTTGCAAAGCAAGTGTATCATGGAATCATTGTTCTGATATGAGGATAACCCCCAAAAAACTTTTTGTGTAGGTATTGTTTGGTTTGGGATTTTCAATTTTATTTTAAGCAAAGCAGTTTCTGATTTTAAAGCTTTATTCCCATATTAAAATCAGATATGATATTTGCACTGAGCCAAAAGTAATGTTTGGCTTTGATAATGAAGCGCTTCAAATACAAGGATGTGAAAAATTAGTCAATTTTAATTCTGCAGAACTTTAAGGGATGAAGCAGATAAGGGTTATCAAAGTTTTATTTATATTAATTTTCAGGTCTTCTAATTTCCATCAGAATTGACTTTTTTTCTTTCCTCCTTTATTCTCCTTCAGCTTTGTGATTAACTGTTCCTTACCAATCTCAGTGCCTAGTTCCCTTCACCCACCTCATCCTCCTATTTCCTTTTATTTTTAGCACCTACAGATTCTAGCCTTGATAATTTTTTCAGTAATTTCACCTGAGCAAAATCCAATTCTGGTTAGCTTTATGCTGCTGTTCCTTTTGACATGGTCTTATTATTCAAGCAAGATGCAAACCCAGTCATTTTGAGGCTGGAAAACCTCTTCTATCATATTCAGCCCTTTATGGGTGTCAGAATAACTGGGTGCCTCAAGCTATGGGATAGCAGAAAATTCAGTGTAGCTGCCTGTTACTAGTTACTGTGACAACAGTCCCTGGCCTGTGACAATCAGCACTTTGTGAGGCATCTTCCCTGCCTGGTGTGAGGACTCCTTCTAAGGTCAGTTCTCCTGCAGTTTCTGTCCTACTGCCTTGTTTTGGAAGATAAGAGAATTTACTAGCAGTGATGGTGGCTATTTCATGCCAGTTGCTCTTTGTGTCCCAGAAGATTTCCAGATATGTTTAGTTTACAAGTATAAACACAGCCTTACAGTGGAGAAAGCCTGCCAAGAAATTCTGCAGAGGGAAAAGCTACTTCCAACTGTCTTCCAACTAACAATCGATTTGTGTTGTCTTATTCTCTTTTCATCTCTCCAGTTTTCATACTTGCTTCTGTTTTAAAAAAAAAAGAAAAACAAAAAAAGTGTTTCCTTTCCTTGCGAGCCAAATGTTTGTATTTTAATTAGTAGAAACCTTCCCCTTGCAACCCCTCTTTCTTCAATACAGTAGCAGCACTTACATGAGAATTGTCAGGTGCTCTTCTCATTTTTATCATCTGCTGCTTCTGTTTTCTGATCATTATCAATCATGCTGCATCATAAACTAATTAGGCCATTTAAATTTGAAAAATTGGAAATAGTAATTTAAAATAAACCACACCATCTAATACACTCAATATAGACAATTTACATATAGAGATATTTTAAAAGTGGGCACTGAATTTGCAAACCATTGTGGGTAAAGGAGGCAATCTCTAACACAGACTCCAAAATGGGGAGGAGACCACAGGACTGTTTAATTGCTTTGGCTTTATTTGATAACTGGGCACTTAGTGCTTCAAGCCAGCTGATCCTCAGCCTTCACTAACTGGGACTGAGGAAACAACGTCTTGTCAGGAAAAATCACCATGTTCTCTATCCCCACCTAAAGTTTTCATTTCCTATCCAAATGGCTAAATATAAGATGGAGATTGTAAATTCAGACTACTTAAATACTACTCTCAGAGAATTCTGTGTAAATGGATTTTTTTGGTAGCAACTGGTACCCTTGAACCAGTCAGAAACACACTGAATGTGTTATATGTTCTTATAATGTCAGAGCCAGCCCTGGGGGCAAATATACCCAAGACAGACACAAAAGAAAGTTAGCTATTTGTTGATTTAGTCTTTTATTCTAATAAATGGCCATCCTGTAGTTTTTTAATCTTAAATGCAAGTAATTGATCCTCTGGAATTAAAAAAAAAAAATTCAAAATCATGATCTGAAAATAAGATTTTAGTATCTACGGCATACCAGGCATAGTGTTAATGAACAAAAGTACTTGGACAGAGAAATGCAGGGAAAGCATTATTGTACAAATTTATTGAAAAAATCTTCAGGTATTTAAAGAAGTCAGATAGTATATGTTTATACTATTTGGTAATGTTTATATATTTTCTTCTATAAATGTATTTTACACGTACAAGAAAAACCCAGATGAGATTGGAGAGCTCAAAACAATTTGAGTTGTTTAAATTTTAAATTGCATCATTCTAATAGTGTACAAAGACTTAATCTTTTATCACTTTAAAACATTCTTACAGCACTGAAGATCTTTTCCATGTAAGCCTGTAAAGGTTGTTTTTGTAATTATTTTACAACAGAGTGCTCTGTAGACAAAATAAATACCCCACACACAACCAACAACTGAGGCTTTAACCTGGCACTTATGAGATCCATCCAGTGAAAAGAATGAAGCAAAAGCCTGGATATTTTCCACTGACTGAATAAAGGGCAGAATCAGGAATGAAACTTGCATTATTTGAAATGTTTCTTTGAAGGATAAAGTCAACGTGTAAACTCTGAACAAAACAGGTCATTAAAATAAGAGGGATTTTCTCCTAGGACAAAATGATAATGATCACATGACAAGTTAGTAATTGTTTAATCAGCAGCTGAACGAAAATCAGTCACTGTAAAAATAACAGCATAGAAGTTTATATAAAGACAGCACTACAGTAGTCAAAAGAGGGTATTATAAAAATCTAAAGCAGACACTTTGCTACAAAGATGTTAAGATACTAAGGGAAAAAAAGCTATGATGTTTAAGTATGACTGATACAAGTGGAAAGAGAGAAATAACCAAAGAAATGAAGGAAGCAGCAGGAAGTTGTGCTTCAAGGCCATGGTAATTATTGCACTCAAGAGACACGCCAGATGTGCAGGGTGTGACATGGGATGATGTGAAAGATGCCAAGCAATGGAAGGCAAGGCGTGCCGAACCAGGAAAACTTAGCAGTTCCTGAGAAAGCACTTGGAGAGATCAGCAGCCAGGGGGATGCCCCGCAGGAGCCGAGAGGAAAACCTATTCGCACCCTGTTGCGACCAGCGTTAGTATGCGAGACCCAGGAGCTGCCCACGGGCTGCAGGGACGGCGTTTCCTACAGAAGCACCTACGGCCCCCTCCGCGCAGGTGCTCCCTAAGACCACGGCCCCGTCGCTGACTGTCAGCCTCCCTAGAGGCTCCGGACCCGCACCACCCCGCAGGTGCCCGAGGCCTTCCCCCGTACCCCCTTACTGTGCCTTCCCCGCCGTCCCACAGATGCCGGGATTGACAGATGAGCGGCCGGGCCAGAGCCGGCCCCGCTCCCGGCGCTCCGCTCAGGCCGCCATGTTGTGTTCCAGTCGCCCCGGCAACCGCGCATGCGCCGGCCCCGCTCCGCGGGCCACTGCACACGGCGCGGCCAGGGCGCGCATGCGCAATTAACAGGGGGGCAGCGCCGCTCCCCTGCCCGCCTGGTGCGCGCCCAGGTGCGGGGAGGATTGTGGATGTCGCACTTTCGGATAATTTTTTTTTTTAATTTTTTTTTTTTTTTTTTAAGGAAAAGGTAGAAGAAAGACAATCCCAGGATGAACGGGTTCTCTAGACGAGAGCCGCCAGGACCGAAGTCAGGAGAATGTAGCATTAATTGGGGGAAACGTAACTTCGGCAGTGCGAGATCGCAACCCATTGGCCACCTACCCAAAAGGGACCCCAGACTCAACTGGAAAAAAGAACTGCGCCTGCGGACTAATTAGCATGAGAAGCGACATGCTACTAGTAAATAGTGTTTTGAAAAATAATTAATAGAAAAGTTATGTAGTTGGTGGCCAAGGAATGCTGATGCCTTTGTTTGTTAAAAGGTAGAGCAAGTGTCAAGTTTTGATGATCACTGAACTAGACTTTTCTGGGTTACCACCCGGCTCCCTGCTTTGCACAAGCTAGAATAAAACCCAGAAATACCTCGCCTCGAGGTGTCAATTCGCGCTGCTCACCCAGTAACGAGCCCACGTTTGGGACAGCGCCACGGTCCCGACTCCCCGGGGATGGCAGGGCTGAGTCGCCCGTGGGTGAGACGTTAAGGAGGGGAGCCCTCGGGACAAGAGATGTTCTCCATATATCTAGCGGCGGGCCCTGTCTTCTGACAAACCTGCCGTGGCCGGAGCAGCGCCCCGGCGGGCTCAGATTCATCCCCGGTGATGGCCTGATCCCTGGCGGATCCTGCGCGCCACTGCGGGATAGGGAGAGCAGCCGTACCGCCAGCCCGGCATAGAGAAGACCCCGGGAAGAGACCAGGGACTGTGTTCTTCTCACCGAGCTGTCTCGAAAACCTGCATTTTGGAGAGCTGTGTCATTCCCTCCCTGTCCCCGCCCCCCGGTGTTTGCCTCTTGCTAAATGGACATCCTGTACTTTAACGGAGGCTAGAAAAGTTGTCTTTTCTATGCAGCGTATGTAGTAAAAATCAAAACACTAGAAAAAAAGGCGAATTGTTTGTCCGTGCAAGATCCCAGTAGCGCGTTAAACAGAATAGTAGATGCTTTTTGAGAATGTTCAAATATTTTAATTAAAAGAAACTGGAATCATATCCTAGTAAACTTGAAGAAGCATTAGCCTATTGACTTAGAGGCGAAGTTGTCCCCGATCCCGCGTTATGGTTGTTTCCTACCAGGCGCTGCGTCTCTCTGTAGACAAGGAAGAGTTTTCCGATTTGCTTCTTGATTTTGCTGCGGAGTTAAGCATATGTGTGTTTCCATATGTGCGGGGCCGGCTCCGGCGCTCCCGAGGACGAGGAGGTTCCTCGCCCATTGTCACCTTCGCCATTTCGGCCAAAGGGTGGACTATTGAAACTGTTCTGTCTTTATTTCTCCAGAGGAAAGGGTGGTAGTAGGTGGCCGGTTAGCTCAGTTGGTTAGAGCGTGGTGCTAATAACGCCAAGGTCGCGGGTTCGATCCCCGTACGGGCCACATAGGTCTGCGGCTTTTTTTTTTTCTGACTTTTCACTCTTCTATCTCTCCAGTTTGTCCAAGCGATTCCCACCCACCTCACGCCGTTCTCACCGCTGTGGGACCTCTGCACAAGGGCACGGCCACGGGGCGGGCCGGGACGTGTGTGTGTCTATCTGTCTGTGCCGGGCTCGAGCGTCCAGGGCGGCTACAGCACGGACCGAGCTTTATCGCGTTCCTGCGGCTGATGGACCCCGGCCGGCCCCGGCAGAGCGCGGATTTGTTTCTGCGCGGGCGGCTGCAGCGTGCTCAGGTGACCCCTCCGGGCTCTTTTCTGCCGTGTGGGCTGTCCTTCCCGCGTGGCACGCGCTCCCCCGAACCCCCGCCCGGTGAGAGCGAGTGGCGGAGCGCACATTCACAGAATGGGTCACGGTGGAGGAGACCATAACTCGTCCAACGTCCTCGCTAAAGGACACGGCACAGGACTGCGTCCAGACCGTTCTGGGGTATCTCCAGCTGAGGGAGACTCCGCCCACAAGCTCTCTGAGTAACCTGTTCCAGTGCTAGGTAACCTGCACAGTTAACTTCTTCTGCATGTTCAGGTACAACTTTCTGTGCATCAGTTTCTGCCAGTTGTCTCGTGTCCTTCTCTCCGAGAAGAGCATGGATCCATTCTCTTGGCACAAGCTCCTTTAGATATTTATACACAGACGTATACACAGACGTCTCCTCTGAGTTGTCTTTTCTCGAGGCTCCGTCCCTCATCCTTTCCCTCGTAAGACAGACGCTCCAGTCCCGCAACTATCGCCCATTGCCCTCCATTGTACCCGCTCTAGGAGCTCCATTTCCCTCTTGTACTTTCCCTGAGACTCGGTACAGGCTCAGCTTGAACAGCGGAGAAACCCAACTCACGGTACCTCCGCCCGCG
>VYXD01016862.1:2355673-2434430 GCA_013397195.1 Hylia prasina | reverse complement strand
CCTGCCCCGCGGGCGGCATCATGCAGAACGCCGCCCGGCAGCTGCAGAACGTGGCCCAGCAGATCGCCCTGCAGCAGGGCAGGGCCGCGGCGGCCGCCCGCCTCCTCCCGCAGAAGGTAACCCCGAGGGCTGGGCTGGAGGGAGGTTGCGGCTCTCCGTTGGTGATGAAAGCCACGGTTCAGGCGGGTTTAATCATTTTTAATAATTGCGGGTTTTTTTGTGTTTTTTTTGGTTTCTTTTCAATCACACCTGCCCTCGCGTGTAGACTTCAGTCCCACAGCTCAAAGGCACAGCTTTCAATGTGATTTAGGAATTTGAACGTAACTAATAACTGCTGTGGTCAGTATTGCGGTCTGACAACACGTGCAGCCAAGAACAGCTTAGAAGAGCTGTTTCGTAGTGGTTGAGTGGTGATACAGTGGAAGTTACTGCATGCTTCTTGCCGGTTCCTGGGCTTTCAACCCACGATGGGGATGCAGGTTGTGAAGTAAGTGATTTGAACTGAGGCAGAAATTTGGATGAAGCAGAGAAACTGTAAGGGAGATGAACAGAAACATCTGATTCTGTGAATTATCACCACAAAGTTTTTGTGAACTGAACACATATTAGAGTATGTCCTGGACTGGGCATTTGGCCTGTGTCATGTAGCAGACTGTAGTTTTCCCGTGTGTGGGGTTTGCTGAAGGTTATGACTCTGCTATTCCAGCCAGGCCTGCTAGCAGGAAACAAAGCCGTGACATGGCCTCAGAGCAAACTTTACATGCCTCAGTGGAACAGCAGTCACAGCAGAAAATGTGCAGGAAAACCCATGCCTTGAAGGAAGGGAATCTGTGCTTTGATGCATTAAAATGGAAAGCTAATGATGTGCAGCGACTTCTTCACGCTTTGCTTTAAGGGCATGTCTGTATTAATGTCTGTGTTATTTTGATAAGTATTGTATTTATTTATTAATACTGTATTTGTGTAATTGCAACTCTTCCTTTTTTCCACAAAAGCAGCTGGAAGCCATTTGTGTCCAAGTTCAGCCAGGACAGATGAAGGAAACTGAAGGGCCAATGACATCATTGGCACCAATCCAGCCCAAAACTATAACGCTGAGTCAGCCAGTTGGTAGGAACTCTAGCATACCAGGACTTGGCATTATTAATCCCCAGATAATTAGGATACAGCCTGTTTCAGGAACTGAGCAGCAGCAGCTATTCCTGCATAGTTCTTCTGAGTCTCTGGTTCAGTTGCTTATGCAGAGGCCTTTACCATCTCATGGCTCAGTGTCTGTGGACAAGATTCCCCCACCTAAGATGGTGAATGGACAGAGGGCTTCTTGTGCCACAGCATCGACCTCAAGGTCTCCAAATCCTACCGTGGCTGCAGGCAGTTCAGCAAGTACACCATGCCTTGAAAAAAAGCAAAAGGATGACAAGTTAAAGAAATCCTTGAAGGTGAAAACTCGTTCTGGACGGATTTCACGCCCCCCCAAATACAAAGCTAAAGATTATAAATTCATTAAAATGGAGGATTTGGCTGATGGTCACCAGTCTGATTCTGATGACTACTCTGAGCTGAGTATAGAAGATGATGAAGAAGGAAAGGTGAAGGGAAAGGATGCATTATTCAGTTCTTCAAATTATAATCTGAAACCCAAAACATTTAAATGTCAGACTTGTGAAAAATCTTACATAGGAAAAGGAGGATTAGCAAGACATTATAAACTTAACCCAGACCATGGACAGCTGGAGCCTTCACCTCAGAAAATACCTCTAAATAAGCCTAATGGAAGTATATTTGTGGAAGAGGAAATGATGAGTCTAACACATTTGGATTCAATTACTGTTACTTTAAATTGTGAAAAAGCACTGGCTACCAGTCTGGAAGAAACTGTTGATTCAAAGGCTGGAGAACAGGTAAAGTGTTACTTAGAAAAACTGTCAGTTCTGTGGAAAGTAGAATGGCAGTTCTGGAGCTGCAGAGTCTTGTACTGCTCAGAAATATCCACTGATAGGCTACGTTAAGCAAATTTCCCATTGAAGTCCTTTAAAAAGCAAATTGTCTCTTGCAGTGCTGCAACAATAGTACTCTTGCACAGACACATACCACTAAATGCTCTCTGAGTCTTCATTTCTTACTGGGTTTCTGACATACAGTTTTCACCTTTTCTGCATAAATGACATTCTTCTCTGCATTTGGACAAGTTACAGCCTTTAGCATGACAGCAACACATCATCTGCTCTCTCATCTTCTCTTGCTGAAATAATGTCATCACAGAAAAATCTCTTACATAGAACACAACAATGAACTGCAGCTTTTCCTAGAGCAGGTTTTCCAAGTGAGGCTTTGAAACCCTGCACACCAAACACTGGTGAAATTTGAGTTTCTGGGGTGGAAGCTGCCTCAACTGCAGTTTTTTTTCCTGTGATGTTCTAAGCTGGTCACTTCAAAGAAAAGTTTATCTTTTAATATTGAAATAACTCTTAACATTTTGCAGCAAGAGCTGATGCAGCTGGCTAGGAAAAAGTACTTGTTTAGATGTAGAGGTGTCACATTGTCTTTGTAATTGTGAAGTTCTCAGGAAAGTGAAAATTTACAGCTTAAGGTGCCAGTGCAGCAAACAAATCTTCCCTCAACCTCTACACTCAGTTATCATCTCTGGAAAAAGAGAATTGCAGAATACTGAAGTCTGCTCTCTGAATTGTAGTTGTTTGATACAGACAGGAAGCTAATCAAGATCCCCATGCTCAACTCCTAGTCCTATGTCAAATTTAGAACTAATTTAGTAATTTAATCCCTGGATAGACATAAATTTGCCATTTATAGAGCTTTCCTAATCAGTAGAATAGTAGGGAGTTACTGAATGTTGGGATGCAAATGTACAGATTGTGCAAAGAAGGCTGATGTACCTCAGTACTATTATAAACTCATTTCTTGAAAGATGCTGGGACATTCTTAGAAATTTTAGCTTAGAAGGGAAGATGTTTAAGTAAGAAATCACTGCTCTGAAGACTTAAAAAGTTTTACACTGAAATTATCATTATAACTTAAACATATAAAAGGTACTTTGACTTTCTGTGTGATACTATAACAGAAGCTGCTTCCTAGCTGTGTTCCTAGGGGAGACAGGATTTTGAAATGTGGTAACTGGGCAGTACATTTTGATATTTAATTACTGGGCTTGTCACTGTTCATGGAGTCAGAGTTTTTGTCTTTCTTATAAAGTCTTCATGTTTTGACATGGTTACAATGAAACCCAAATTATTCTTTGAGTATGTTTTACTGCTAATTAAATTTTATTTCTACAACCTCTTTATTTAAAGAGGACATATTTTACTTCAAAAATATTAAATGTATTTAACCCACTTAAAACACCTCTTTCGTTATGTTTCTTTAAGCTTTTTATTTTGTATGACATCTTGTGGTTCAAAAATGCTAACTTTGCAAATATATGTGATGCAGAAGTTGCTGTCTTACTAATGTGTTTGCTTTATTCCACAACTTTCTTTGCAAGTTATGCTTGAATCTAGCTTTGCATTTTTTAATATGCTATTTATTGTTTGCATAGATGACAAACTTAATTCTAAAATTGTCTTCCTCAAAACTGTTTAAAATGGTGAATAAATACTTTTCCTTTTAATTAAGGCTTCAGAGTGTGAGGAAAGCAGACACTTGCTGGCAGAACAACCAAATGAAACCAGTTCAGGACACCGGGGACCTGTAACACCAAAAGGACCTGGAAGACCCAGACGACCAAAGAGACGTGGGCGACCCAGGATGGGTGGAAGATCCAGGTGTTCTGGAAGGCTTAGCAGACCTGGTCAGTCCCCTTCAAAGTCACTTAGTAGTGTGTCAGCAGAGCACAATGTATTCAGAAGAAAAGCTAGGTTAAAAGAGGTATGGTTCTCTTCTGCAATTACTTCACAAGTATTTTTCTCCCTGCCCTATTCCTCCCCCTTTTTTTTAATCACTTGTTTTCAGTGAATCATTTTCAAAAAAGCTTTTTTGTTTTTTTTTTTACATCCTCATGTATGGACAAGATGAAAGCCTTAGATGGCTTCTAAGAAGAAAATGTTGTTTTTTAAGAAAAAAATACTTCCAACAGAACATTGGGAAAAGGGAAAATGGGAACTCAGTTTGGAAAAGGAGTTTTGACATATTCTTGCTACCCTTTTTCTGGAGAAGGAAAGTTACTAGGTAGTACTATGTACCTCCTCTAACACAGTAAAAGAAATAATAATTAAAAAACCCAAAAAAACCAAAACAAGCCCACAAAGAACGTCTTGGGGGAAGATAGAATGGGGATTAAAATCCAAGTAACATAATTTGTTTGTTGTTTTCTGTGTGTTGTAGATCCTTTATGGCTACTAAAGCTACTGAGGTTGCTGTTCTTTCTATGAACTGGCAACATTTGTGGGACTCAGTTTTGTCTGCACATGAGCAGTAACTATTCCGAGGTTTTGTAAACTTACCCCATTTTGGAGTTAGTTGGCATCTATTCTTAAAGCTGCCTAAACTTACAGCCTATCTTTCAAAAAAAAGTAGTGATATTTTATATTCTGAAAATGGGGTGCATAACGTGTGGGCTGCTTTTCCCTAATAATCTCATTCTGGCTTTTGACAGCTAATACAACAATGTGATAATGAAGACTTAATGGAGCTGGCTCTCCCACGTCTTACAAAGCTTGTTACAGTGTATGAATTTCTGTTGATGAAGGTGAGTTTTTACGTTAAAATATGAAATTATTTTAGGGATATGTCCATTAGTATACATAAAGAGATTCCTTTAGAGACGTAATTGAATTTTCTGAATTAGTATCATGCAGTATGTAGATGTTCCACACATCACTTCAATCTTACACAGGCAAAACTCTGGTAGATCTCAAAGCCTTGCTGTTAAGCCTTGACTGATTAAGTGGCATTTTGAATATTCCATAGTCTTTTGACTTGAATGTTTCTATTTTAAAATGTTGAACAGAACAAAATTGAGAGATCTTAATTTCATCTTTTTTTAAAGTATAGGGAGGGAGAAACAAGCCCTTTTTTATTCCCTTCTTATTCCTAGGTGGAAAAAGGATATCCAGCCAAAGCTTACTTTCCAGATGTGTATAGGGAATTTGAAGATTTGCATAACATGGTAAAGAAAATGGCTTATGATCACCTCAGTAATTCTGATTCTTTGAATTGCCAACAGCCTGTTGAAGTAAAAGATGCTAAGGTAATAAAGCACTCTGTTTGGAGCTATGATTGGTTGGTTTGTTTGCTTGCTTTATTTTTAGATGCTTTGCATTTTTAATTTTCTCTGGTAAGCTTTCTTGTGCAGGTAAACTTATTTAAAAACATGATTTTTAATTAGTAAAAATACCCATTATTGTGAAAAGTCCAACAACTTACCAAGAAGAAAAAGAAATCCATAATAAAACTACAATTCTAGTTTATGTCAGTGGATACAACTAGAAAGATAAAAACCAATTCTAGCAGTGTGGATACCTGCCTTGCATATCTAGGGTAGTATGAAGCTGCATGTTACTGCAAGGTTTATTTAGCATTAACCACCTATAAAAGTGTATCCTGATGTTTGATCAGGAAGGGGGGGGGTGTCTCTATTTAAAATGAGTGGCCTTGATTTAAAGAGATAGGTAATTCCCTTTCAAAATGAGGGCAAGTGAATGCATCTATGCAGTTCACAGTCACAATAACAGACGTGAAAGGTAGTGACTACATTAATAAAATTGCAAACTATTATTTCATTTACCCCAGATTCATTGTTTATGGAGCTGTATCTGGAAAGACAGATGGAACCTCTTTCTTGCTTCTCTTCTGTGTTCATATGCATTCTTAATATAGAATGATGCTCTTTAAAAAAGAAAAACAAGACCAAACCAAACCTCAAAAGAACCTAGTCTTGAGAAGCTGGATAGTAGCACACCTACATAAGGAGGAGGCACAGGAATGGAATGTGAAGAGGGGAAAATCCTTAACTACGCAGGAATACTCTAAACAGGAAGGCTTCAATGTTTTTTATATGATGGAGAGCCTTAATAATCTTTGTTAAACACTGCTCTGAGTAACTGTCCCTGGATTCTGTATATAACCATAATTCTTTCAAGTTTGCCTGTTACCAGTCACCTTCAGATGAAGGTCATGTGTCAGTGTGAAGGCTAGTAGAAAACATGGGAGTCTAAATACTGGCATTGAGCTGAGGTGGTTGTCAGGCTAGACATGATGTAGTTCTAGTTCAGTTTTAAGAAAACTAATCTGTATTTCAGCATTTATGTTTTCAGATCTGAGAAGCTAACTTGTACTTTTTTCCTTATATCTGTTTTTGAAGGTTGCTGAATCTCTAGGAATCACAGAAATACTCAGTGGAGAACAGAAGATGCAAGGTGCAGGCTCTTTTTCACAATGTGTAGTTAAAATGGTTAGTGAGCAAGTGCCTGTGGACATACTGGGACAAAAACGGTTAGCTGAGGTATGGAATACCTTTGTGAAGATTAACAGTGAAACCAAGACAAATTAAAACTTTAAAAAATGCATAATTATTCCTTACAAAATCATGCTGTTATTATCTGAGTCATGTTAAAGTAAGGCTTTTGTGTGGTCAGAAATACTGAAAGTACTCTTTGCTGTGGTATCATAGCAGGGCATATGAACTAGCACATTAAGTATGTGCTTTGGGATGACACTTGGTAGCATTCAGGACAGAGTATGAAAGACTTACAGGTCTTTGATACAGGGACAAAAGATCTTTGAAGTGCTGGTAACTGGGGGCTCCACAGATTCCAACCTGTGTTAGATTAAATGGCCAAACCTACAGCAGGTTCAGACACTGGAGAAGTGGTTGCTCTGCTAATTGGTGGTGGATAGAGGGGCATGAAAAGTTTGTTTCTTTCTGACAAGTCAGTTGATGAGCTTCAGTCTGTTTACAGCTGTAGCAGAGAGCTGTGTTTTGTCCCCTTGGAGTTTTGGCGAAGTGTGAGGTCTGTGTTTAAATCCTTACCTCTCAGGAAGACCTTTAGTGTAAATCCTGGTTTCAAGGATCATCGGTTCACTGCCATGATGTTCCCACAGTTACCTTTTCCAATATTGTCACCTGTTACAGGGGCAGCAGTTAATTATCTCTTGTATTGACAGAGCCCAGGGGAAGAACTGTTGCCACCAGCCAAAAGGACCAAGTTAGAAGACGTAACAGAGAATGTGAACAATGCTTATGCCAGTCAAGATGAAGTGAAAGAAAAGAGTGGGAATTTGTGTACCCTGTTTGAAAAAGATGGTAACCTCTTCAGATTTTCCAGTTCTGTTCTGTTCATGGAGGAGCTGAACAAATCTTTGTTCTTCACGCTAGTGTGGTTTTTGTCTTACAATTTCATTCCTTAACTTGCTTCCCAGGTCCTTCAAAAGCAGCTGTTTAACTGGAAAGGCCTCATGAGGAGGGAAAAGTTATAGATGATGCAGACAGCAGTAGCTCTATCCTGGATGCATGATAATCAGTTATTGATACTACTTATGAGCATAGTACTGTCCTCTGCTGTGTGCTTCCTGTCTATCCTGTCCCTCTGAGTGCATGACCATTGTGTCAGCTGTGGGACAGCAGAGGAAGAGGAAGCAGAGTGCATGTCCTTCCTCTTGGCCCCAGCCAGCTACCACAGCAGAATTACCAGAGCTTTGTGGAACCTGGGGGGAAGGGAGAGCTGGTGTAGGCTGTCCTGCATCCACCACTGGAATACATCTTGTATTGGAATTGAGGCATCATTTTGCCTCACAGTCTTCAGGTGGTTGCCTTTCTTTTTATTCCTTCATGTTTCATCCTGCTGCCCTTCAGATTAGCAGGGTAACAGTGAAAGGAAAGTAAATGTCTAGTAAGATACGTCTGTCAGTACCATCCACTTTGTAAATACCTTGTTTTGGTGTTAGCTCTAAGTGGCTTTGCTTTTGCCCTTTGCATGTCTTTCAGTCAATGGTTATTTTTGTTTCCCTCCCTTAGATTTTCTTTCTCTGAAAGGCTCTCTGCATGACCATGCTTACTTCTTGCTGCACTATGATTTTCTTCTGGGCTATGAGTTTTTAAAATTACATTTTGCTTGCACCTGCTATTAGGGTTTTAGCTAGTGCAAAATGTTAAAAATACTCCTCTCTGCAATGTTAGGGCTCCTTTTTTTGTGCAGTGGTATCTTTAATAACAAAAAAAATCCAAAACCAAACCAACTTACTTATTCCTTTTGACCTTTAATAATAAATACTGACAGCTCATACTACTGGAGCTTCAACTTAACTTTTCAGGGTTTGGGAACCTGGTCAGGTCTGGGTCAAATAACTGGTAGAACCCTGCACTTCTTGTGGGTTTTACCTTTTCTGGCACAGGACAAAAGTGCTGCTGGGGCTCTTAGCACAGCTAGTTAATATGTAGTAACCTGATGACATGTATGAATCCAGGATGAGCTTGATTAGGAATAGAAATTTAAACAAGTTTAAATGGTTCCATCAACTTACTAAAAGTGATGAGGATGAGCAGCTGACAAGTTTGTGCCTGGTGAAGTCTTTATCTTTTAATGTTACTGGCTGCATGACAGATGGAAGAAAATTGAGTTTGCCTTTCAGCCCAGATTGTTTTCAGGATGAACAGAAAAATGAAAGGTCTCTTAATATAGAAATACTTGATAAAATATCACTATTCAAAAATTCCTTAAATATTTTTATATGGACTTTCTCATTGGGAAATTCTATGATACTCCTCTAAGGTGCATCAGGTTTGCTAATTTGGGGGAAGCAAAGCAAGGAAGTCTAGCTTTTCCTCCAAAATTATTGCTGAAAAATTTTTTTGGCATGTAATATTAAAGATTGCGCAGCAAAATAATACTTCTTTCCCCTTTTCAGGTTTTAATCCATTAAATGGAGAAATCCTGCTTTCAGAAGACAGGCACATCACTTCCTGTACAACTGGAACTACATTACAGGCAGCAGAGGAAGAACATAATTCACTTGCTGATTCAGAAGTTAGAATCGATGGTGAAAATTCAGGTACCTTCTCCCAAACTGTGCAGATGAGGATGGAGTATCCCCAGCGTGTGAGCATACAGGGACCAGACGTGGCAGGTGGAGCTTCTGTGCTGCACACTGCAGTGGTGCTGCCGGTGGGAGCGGGCGGCCCGGCTGGGCTGGCTCAGGCGCGCTTTGGCAGCGGGAGCGCGGCGGCAGCTCCCGAGCTCCGCAGCTCCCTGTCGGAGCAGGCAGGGGCCAGGCAGAGCGCTGCCTTACCCACCAGTGAAGAAAATGGTCACAGTCAAAAATACCATGAACTGCAAGAAGAAAACTCTGATTTTGCAATTAAAGAACGTTCTGAGCAACTCCGTAATGCTGATGTGACTGATGAGATCCAGGAACTTGAAAAAGTTTTTTCAACAAACGCTGTGCCAATAAACTACCCCCACAGTGCCCAGGCTGAGTCGCACCAGAACGCCGTCCAGGGAGCCTCCCTGTCCGCTCATGGGAACCAGGAAACTGCTTTCAAAAACCAGAGTGAATATTCCTGTGGGACAGAGGAAGCACAAGAGCTGGCAAATACAGTTACTGTAGATGAAACTGTAGCTTTTGAGATTTCTGATGAGAGCCATGATTTTTTGTCTCAGGGACACGAACAGATTTTTATTCAGACTTCAGATGGGCTTATCTTGTCTCATCCAGACACTGCTGTTTTGTCTCAGGCAGAAGGCATCGTGATTGTGACTGATTGCAATGGTACTACAATGCACATTCGCACACCCGAAGGGATCCCTTTGGAAACAGTGGAAGCACTACTGGCAATGGAAGCAGGTGGCCAAAGTGAAGATATTTTGCTCTCGCAAAGTGAATTGGAGCCATAAATTAGAAAACCCTATAAGCTTTCTTCTGGAAAAGACTGATTATAAAATGTATATTTTTCTAATGTGAATACTGAGATAATTGAAATTTAACTTATTTGTAAACTGTTTCTATGCCCTGTACTTTTTATAACTTATGTTTATATAAATCTAGCAGCATTGCAACCAAAAATTCTAGAATGAACATTGTTCTATTTGCTTTATATGTTGGGGATGGGTGGGAAGTGGAAATCTTGTCAACCCTAAAACTTGCACTGTTCCTTTTTGTTACATAGTTCCTTTTCTCTCTAGCCATCTAAAAATGCAGTAAGTTGTACTGCTGTTCAGCAGTGATGTGCTGTGTACTGGCAAGCTGTATATGGGTAAAATAAAACTATATTAAAAATGTGCATCTTCTGTGCCACTGAGGTTACTAAACACTTGTTATTGCGCTTTTTAAAAGCTATCTTGAATATTCATTAGCATCTAGACTCGATGCACATAAATCTGCCTGGAAAAATGGGCAGGTTTAAGTATAATCCATGCTTGTGCATTCTGGGAATAATGTGACAGCCTAGCTGATGCTTACAGAAATAAGCATTCGCTGAGTTAAGAGACAAAAATAGCCTCAAACAAGATCTGATTTGTCCTGAACAGTTGGAAATGTATTTAAGTTGCTTGTTTAATGTTCAGCCACACCTTTAAAAATTGTTGTTACACAGACATAAATGGGAAGGTGCATAAGTAGTGATCTGTTTTTCCTTAATGAGATGCCAAATTCTTTTTTTGGTTTAGTCTGTCATGGCCTATTTTTGTTAGACTGGTATTTTATAGTCCTTGTTTTCCTTTCAGATGATGCATCCTTTATCAGTTCTACCCTTTGACCTTTCCAGTCACTCCACACTACCTTGTACTGTTTAATCATAATACAAAGGGACTGGTGCTCTAGGCAGGGAGGAAACTTGGCAAATTACTTGAATTTTTGTCATACTTTCAATATGATCCTTGGATCAGATTATATTTTTGTGGAGAGCTCCTGCCAGCATCTTGTCCAAGGCACTGTCTTTTCTTTCAAGAAGTTCAGCAGGTGAAAAAGAACAGCATTAAATTAGCAGATACTACAGTAAAGTGGTAACATCTCCTTAAAAAGTGTGTGTCAACTCATTGCTGAATAGATGCAACTGCTGGGACAATGGACAAATCTGCCGAGGACAGCAGAGTTCTTAAATTGAGTATGAACACTGATTTTTTTCCAAGGTATTGTTACGGAAGAAAAACACTAAAATTGAATCTAAACAGAAGACATTTTACAGATTAAATAAACTGCTCTACTGTGTCCCTTTGAAGATAGTTGGGTTAGGCTTTTTTGTTTGGTGTTCTTTTTTCTTGGTTGCCTTTTATGAGTAGTTGTGAAATACACTGTACATTAATGAGTTAATAATGAGTTACTGTTTGTTTGGGTTTTTTTTCCTGCTTTTTTTAGAAGGTGGTAATGGACAGAGGATACAGACCTACCTTATAAGTGAAGGTATCATATAAAGCAAAGTTCTGCTGGTCTTTCAAAGTCTTTGATTGCAGTGATCTATTCTTTATGATACTCTTTTGTGCTGACTGTCTAATAATTATATTTGGGGGCTACACATATAACAATCAACTGGTTAGAGCTAGAATGACAAAACATCTCTGCAATGATTTTGCAGTAATCTTCCAATGCCCAACAACAGTCAATAAGCAAGAGGGTCTGTGAATATGAAGACCCCTTCCTGAAGAGCTTTTTTCCTCTTAAGAAATGAGAACAAACCACAATTTCCGCCTGTGCAGAAAATGAATCCTTGCTTCAATTTTGCCTTCCCTATCAATTTGCACATGCTGGGAAATACAATACACCTACTCTCATCTTAAAAGAACAATTCTATATGTGAACCAGTCTTTTCTCCTTGGAAAATATTTTTGAAGTACCGAGATGTTTCCATAGTGACACAGGTCTGGCCCAACTCAGATGAATTAAGGTGGCTGTTAAACTAAGTGGAACACTTCCACTGAAAAAATAACAAAACCCAACAAAGGTGTTCCTAACTTTATTCTCCTTGAGCTACAGCAGAATTTCTTTTTAAATGCTGGAATTGTGGGCTAAGAATAGAACTCTTACTAGCTGCCAGAAACAACCTCATTGTTCACCAGAGCAACGTTTCATGTCTGTCTGTCCTGGTGCTGCAGGAAACAGATGTATTTCCCTTACTAAGCTTATAAGGTTTCAGCTTGAGGCTAATTAGGTAAGTGACCCTGCTTTTCTTATCAGTACAGAGGGACGGACACACCTTCAAACCAAAACCACTGGGCATCAGTAACAGTGACCCCAGGAAAAACTCACTGAGCCCTATGACAGGGAGCAAACACGATGTGATACAGCCTTGACTAAAGCAGGTTTTGTTTTATTCAATAGATGCTTTCATGAAATATCTCTTTGAAAAAAAAAAGTTAAAATTAATTAAAAGGGACAAGACCTTATTATATAATGACTGTACAATGCTGAGTTGTACTAAACCTTTCCTGGGTGCAGGTTCAGGCTTGGATCACTCTTTTGAGGGTGATGTACCCAACAACAGCAGATTCAAGACCTAACCAGAACTGACAGTACTGTCTGCAAGAGCATTTCAGAATCACATACCAAACTATGTGGATCCTTTTGGATTCTTTTTGTGCTTTCCTTTCCCCCACTTATAATGCAAGTACAAAAACATTTGCCCTGTTAATTAATGGAAAAAAAAGCCCATGAAAGATCAAGAAGTGCAGAATTTCTATGGCAAAAGGGACTGTGTAGGTATTTTAGGCTGTCCAGACTTGGGAGGAAGTAACATATTTTGCTGTAGCTTCTGTGTGCATTGAATCCCCAGACCACCAAGCAGTGCTTAACCACTTTCTGACTATAGAGGACTTAGCCTCCTACCTGTAGCCTCTGTTTTGCCCTTAAAATAGATAAAAACCCAAAACTAGATTGTCCCACGCAGGAAAAGGAGTATCAGCTGAGACTAAGTAAGGAATATGAATAGAGAGAAATATTTTTAATAAGTTTTACAAAAAATCAACTTACTTGGTAAGCCTTGCAATATGCCAATTCAGTTTCACATAAGCATCACTAGAAGCCAGCCATGTAACCTTTAGAATTCTAGCACTGCCTGTGTCCTGTTTCCAGCAGCATGGCTTCGAGCAGCAGCATGCTGCTGTTCTCAATGTAAGGCTGGTACAACCACGACGACAAATACACCATCATCAGATCCTGGTCAGCAGAATGAGCAATGTCTTGTACAATTGTTTGCTTGAGTTGTAGCTCCTTCTTGTACATTTCAGACAGCTTCAGAGAAACCTCATCTGAAATGGATTGAAAAACCAAGCACATTGACCAGAACATTTCAGCAATTGTCTAAACGCTAAATTATACTTGTAATATGCAGATCATAAAAAAACTCTACCTTACATAAGCTATTCCCCAAATTTAGCCATCTTTTTTTTACAGCATTAATGATGTTTTTACATTAGAATATAAAGTGCTAAACTATTTCTTCAGCTTTGGGATGTATTTTACACACTGCTGATTTTGACATGAGTCTGCATTTAATTATAAAATAAGCAGTGATACTGGTTCTCAGGACCCACTGTAAAATTATCAGTTACAGCTCTTCCTCAAATAACTGAAATTTGATTTTAGAATTTGGTAATGCTATCCTGCAATACAAGCTTCACATTTTAGAGTCACTCTTGATCTTAGCTAATCTTAAGTATGCCCTCACATGCTGTGATGCACTTTAACAATGCATGACCACCAATGAGTAATACCAATAGTGAAAAACAACAGTAAAAACCCCAACAGACCAAAACTGAAGCATTTATTGTAAAAACTGTTACTAGTTATGTTAGTAAAACTGGTGGGGGGGGGGTTAAAATGCATCTGTAATGTTTCATTGTTTGAATTGCGAAAAGATAACCACACAAAGTATTTTTAAAGAGAGACTGATTCCTGTGCTTCTAATTTAGCCTGAACTATCACTGCCTTTAGAAGGATTTAGTCTTTCATGGAGAAGACAGCATCACTAAAATTCAGTCACAATGGGTGTTTTGACAGCAGTTGTCTTTGTCATTCTTATTCTTTTAAGCTGGCAGAAACTAATACATAAGATTCCTGCTAAACTGTGGTAGTGAGGTAAGAGGCAGAGCTTCACAGAGGTATGATTTTCACTTCACCAAGAAGGCAGTTGGTTTGCATGCAATCAGGCTTCTCTTGAATTCAGACAGTTTTAAAGCTGGGGTAATACCAGTTGGGAGGCAGTACCTTTTACCATCATGTGAATGCCAAAAGAATTAATATTAACAGTAGAGTGTAACATTTCTTAACTTGTCTTGATTGACACTGAGATCAGAGGTATTTTTCTATGCCTGCTTGAGAATTAACTGAGGTATAACCTGCTCTTTGCATTCAAGGATTTAATTTCAGTGTCAAGTAACAAGTCAAGTAGTTAAGCCTGCATCTTAACACCAGCAAGCTGCAAATACATCTCTGCCTGCAGAGGCTGTGGCTGTTGCAGCTTGGACACTGCAAGCTGCTGACAAATTCAGTTCTATGCTGTAATTGTTGCATGTCAGACAATGCTTGGCAGTCATCAGCAGTAACCCTAAACCAAGTGGTGCATTCATGTGTTTATTGATTAGATTAGTCAGCTGTAAAGGAGACAGCACTCTCTCCCTCTCAGGCAAGACATCCGAGTAAGATGTCATAAATTAGATGACACTGATGACACAATGTAATTAGCTAAGATGATCAATATTTTACTTACAGAAGTATGGTGTGGGCCATGTATGAAAAAAGGGTGCTGTGCAATTCCCAGCCCCATGGTGGAATGTTTCCAAGTCACAGATTGCTTTAGTAGTCGAAGTAAGTTTTTCCATTTTCAGTTGTATTTTTGTCTGAAAATTACGAACATGGAACGTTAGTGAACATCTCAGGAACATTAGGCTACTATAATCTTAAGCATTTTTTAAAAACACACTATTTATGAAGACTATTTAATATTAACATTTCTAACTCACATTTTTTAACTCCACGCAGGAATCAAAACTGGAATCTATAAAAAGACTTAATATGAGATACCCTGAAATTTTGTACACTGCAGATATGACTGTTTTGGACATTCTTTTGTTTTCTACAGGTAGAAATATATTAAAGCCCTCTCATTTTTTCACCTCCCTAGTTTTTCCTATATTAATTTTCCTAATTAATTTTCAGCAATTTAGCACTGAGGAAAAACATCATACTGGTATAGCACAAGCCCTATCAAGATATTTTCTTACATTACCATATCGAGATGACTTTCATTTCAGAAGATCAGCAGCAGGTGAGAAAAGCAGCTCAAACTACTACTGACAATATATCTAGTCTGATCTAACAGCTTGCTTCAAAAAATAGGTCACTCCATCCACTTCCTTCATGTGCCCCTGACTTGGTGCATTTGGGTATGAATATTCACACCAAAATGAAGCTTGCAGGCAGTATCTTTACATCAAGCAGCTAAACCACAGATACGTCTATGAACCTGCAAGCTCGTATAAACTCTTAAGGAATGAAAAATAAATTAGGTCACAGCTATGTTTAGTATCCAATCTAACACTGGCTGCTTAGACTCCTGTTACTCAGGAAGAGTAAAAACTTTCATCAATGCATTTGTAGTCTGAATACAAAAGTACACCAAGGGAAAAAAAAAGGAAAATCCCCACAGGTTTTCCCCACAGCACAAAATCTAAGGGAAATCTAGCCAGTTTCCTGCGTTTTCTAAATACTGGAGGACTGTACCCTGTCTATATAAAAACCAGATCTACCATCCTTTTAATGGGCCTCCACTTTGGCAAAAGGCTGTAAAAGTTATTTTTAGTAAGAATTTTAAATTACAGCATCTGGCAGAAAAAAATTGTTTGCTTCCTGTCAAACTGAGAGGTGACATTAATTCCTAGCAAGGTATCCAGAAAAAAGGTGTTTTACATAATAATTATCTTACTCCACTCTCCAGAGAAGGAGATCTGCACAGCAAATACAGGTAGGCAGGCTAAAAATATGACTGCATTATGTCTGATCAAAGACAGCTGCAAGGATATGATGGCAGGTAAAGCACTGCTTTATGCTTTGCTGTTTCTTTTGTTCTAAACAGAGGGAATATCCAGGATGAGAAACAGAAAACAGGTGCAGCTTTGGAATGCATTCTTTGTATGATTTGTTTCCAGATCACTCCATAAAAGGGGGAGTAGAACTATAAGCTGACAGAAGATGTAAAACCAACTTTCAAATTTACCAATCAATCAAATGAAGGGTGCACTCTGGATTTATAGTCATTTAGGTTTGAAGCCAAGGAACTATGAGTGAAAATCCCAATTTTCTGTCTACAATAAATATTTCAGGACATTTCCTTTTTACTTGAGCACACTTGGAATTGATTTATATCGACTAAGTCTGAAAAATGAGTATTACCATATGCTTTAAGGTCTCGAGTAATTCTGCACAGCAATTGTCCAGTTCTTCATTGTATTTTCGAGTTGGCTTTTCAGGTTCTGTGGCATTGTTATCACATGCAATCTCCAGTTTGTTGTCTTGAAATCTAAAATAGAAACATGAGGGAGTGTAAACAACTACATATAGGTTCACTTGAACAGTGCAGACTTAAAATCCTTGTGGTCTGATCCTACAAAATCTCTCATTCACAGGCTGTTCATGAGAATTCCTACATAAAAATAGCACAAGGCATAGCTGGCCATGTGAGCAAATGGGGCTAGTACCATAATCTTCAGAGAAAAACAGAACTACTCTACCTTAGAACATGTGCTTGAAAAAACATTTGCAGGTAAGGTAACACTTTTTCCCTCTTTACCTTGCCCCTGTGCTGGAGGTTCTCTCATCACCATCAAGGTACACCCAGACTTCAGCTGCTCCACAGGACAATCCCATGCCTCACCACAAACTCACCTTTGTGCAAATTTAATCCAAGTCATTCATCTGTGACCCCAGAGCAGCCAATGTACAGACACCCACCCTGTCTGGCCAACTTTCCCACACCAGCTGTAAACTTAGACTGGAGAGACAGAGCTGCTAAAGAGCAAAAGCAACATCTGGCACCATTACAGCAAAATATTCCTCAGCTTGTAGCTGTCAGAACCCTGTCAGACAAACCCTCTTCAGCTGTCAGGACTCTGGAGAAGCTGCTCAAAGCCCTGTTAGCTAAGGTCTTTCCTTACAGCATGAAAATAAAAGCTCTGCCAAAGTGTTTTTTTTTTTTCAGTTTTGCTGTGATTTTTTTTTTTTAATGGTGATTGTGGTGTAGTAGTTTTTGTTGGTTTTATTTTAAATCATCACTGTTAAAACTTTTTGTCTGTACAAATCACTGATTCTTTCTTAAAATCTCCTGGACTTCTGATTTGAGTTTTTTACACCTCACTGTAAAATATGCAAGAGAATAAGAGAACTCACATGGGCTGAGGTTTATAGAATTAGATTTTAACTTGGTACATTAGATAAGTATTTAAAATATGTTATGTTTGAATATGTAAAAGAAACATTTCCCATTTTTTACAAATATCATTACTGAGACATTATTTGAATGTAAATAGTTTATGTAACCAAAAAATGCAACTGCTGAGTTTGATCTAAAAGCTAGCTTATCCACTATGACATGTTCTTTTCCCATCTCCTAAAAGAACTTTTTAGTGAAGAAAACAGATTAATCTCTCAATAAAAGCAATCTTTATGCTATCTTTATTCATGTGTATTAGCATACTTACTGCTCACTGATCCTCATGTTGACTATTTTGTTTGCTGCAGTAAATCCATTATCATTCAGTCTCTCCCATTTCATCATTAAATTATGCCAGTCTGCTGCATTATCTTTAATTTTTCTTGCACTGACAGATAAAACAGGTCTTCTTGGAGTACTATCAGGACTTTTTGCTGTATGAGAAAATCAAGATATTGAGGCCATTTAAAGCATACAGAAACAAATCAGTGTCCAGCTGCTATTTGTGTAAAGGATTTCCTTGCTTTACTGGTAAATATTGATAAAAGTAAAATGGAATTTACATTAACTGTCTTTGGTTATGAAATCTAATTCCTCATCTATTGCTATTTGCAGGAAAACCATGTTATTAAACAAATGCAAGCACATTCTGCGATGTGAAGTTGCAGCACGGACAGCAGTGGCTTTGTAGTGCTGGCAGGTCTAGAAGTCTTCTGACATCAAATGACAGTCAGATGCTAATGCAGTGTGTGACAGAGAAATCATGGCAGCAATTGCTGTGCATGCATGCAGTGCTCATGGCATGAATGTCAGGATTAATTCACAGCAGCACATGAGCTGCAAGAGTTTGGGGAAAGGCTGGGTGCTCCTGAAGGTGGTGGGTGCTTCATTGCAGAGCACAAAGCCCTCGTTTCATGGTGTCTCCGAGGGCAGACAGCTGTAAGAACCCACTGCACGTCCTCTGATCACCCAAAGCAGCCGCACCTTTGCACCTCAGGCCCTGCCCTGCCAGCCAAAGCAGGGCTCAAAGCCAAGCCAAATGCACTGTTTGCTCGCTTCAACTTTTATCCACAGAGATGCCTGAAAAGAGTTCGTCACATCAAAAGATGTGTCCACACAGAATCATGGAATGGATCACGTTGGGAGGGGCCACAGTGGGCCAGCTGGTCCAGCCTTCCTGCTCAAGCAGGGCCACCCCAGAGCCCATGGCACAGGATTGCATCCAGACGGTTCTCGGATATCTCCAGTGAAGAAGACTTCACAACCTCTCCGGCTCATCTGTTTCAGGGCTCGGTCACTGCACAGTAAAGCTCTTCATGTTCAGGTCGAACTTCCTGTGCATCAGTTTCTGCCCGCTGCCTCTTGTCCGACTGGTTGGCACCACCGAGAAGAGCCTGGCTCAATTCTCTTGACACCCACCCTTTAGATATTTATACAGAGATGTTGTAAAGCACATGGTGGGGGGCTCCACCCGAGGCATGAGCGAGTTGCTAGACACGGTGCACACCGAGGTGTGACAGTAGCAGCCCGGTTGGCTGGCAGAGCACCACGGACACATTATATCTCGTTAGTTTGCCGAGAAAACGTCGGGCCCCCGCCTCCGGCTGCTCCCCGCTACTGCCCCGTTCGCTCCCTCTGTCTCCCCCCCTCCGTCTCCCCCCTCACTCACCGGCCATGGCNTTCTCCTTGCCGGGGCTCTGGGTCTGGGCGGTAAATCCGGCATAAGCCGAGGTAAAGCCGGCGGGAAGACGAGGCAGCCCCGTGGGTGTCCGGCCGGGAGCCACTGGCTCTGTCCTTCTCTGGCGGGGACTGCCGGCACACAGGTGCGAGGAGGCACCTGTTGGGAAGGAGCGGTTTGAAACATCTGAGTATTTCTCAGTAGAATATGTTTAAGAAATACATTTGAGGAAGGGAGGTTGAGACAAGGGGGAATAACTTCAACGTGAAAGAAGGGCAGGTTTATTTTAGATACCTAGAATAAATTCTTCGTTGTGACAGTGGCGAGGCGCTGACACAGGTTGCCCAGAGAAGCCGTCAATAACTCCATCCTTGCAAGTGTTGATGGCGAGCTGGGATGGGGCGCAGAGCAACCTGGTCTAGTGGAAGGTATCCCTGCCCATGGCAGGGGGGTTGGAACTGGATGATCTTTAGGGTCCTTTCCAACCAAAACCATTCTGGGATTCTGTGAAAGTTTCATAGGGTGTCACAAGACCATCAGCATGAATACAGCTGAGTTTTCCCATGCCTTTAAGGATGTGCAGTGACTGTAGGTTCCCCTTTTCTACCCTTTCCATCTCTTTTATCTAGATTTTTTTGTTTTGTTATTTATTTCTTATTGTGTCACACAGAAAAAAACCAAACATCATTTGAGCCAAAAATGCCGCATTTCATGAATTGTGTAAAGCCAAGCGTGTGTTAATCAGGTAACCATGACCTGTGTGCTAGCTGGTCGTTTGCCTGTGTGCAGGACACAGGAAAGCAGAGCTCCTTTGGCAGGGTGTGTGTTTGTGTTCTCTGCTCTGCTTGGCAGCATTCTGCTGTGACAAGCTCTGGAGATGTGACAGTGGGGTAGCCTGCTCTGGGGCTGAATGTGTGAGAAGTATTAGAAAAGAAAACGGCTTTCCTTTTTAGTTGGTAGGCTCTAGCTGAGAACAGACTGTGTGTTTAGCTGTGGTCATATGGGAGTTTGTCTGTTCTCTGAAGAGCTTAAATGTAAGTTTAATGTCAAAGATTTTTTTAAAAATGGAGCTGTTGGCCCTCTAGTACAAACAGGACCCTTGGGGTCAAAGAAATGCAGTGACAGCTTTAGTTTCCTGCAGTTTATCTGTGGCATATCCTGGCACTGAACCTTTAGCCGCTGCCTGTCTGCTGAACCACAAGATTATCTCTCAGTTTAGTTGCCTCTGTTAGACAGCATTGAGCCTTATTCCTGTTTCTAAGACCAGAAAAAAAAAATTTGAAAAAGCTACTTTTCAAAGCATGACCTTGAATGCAGTATTTAAGAACTTTTGAAGTCTGAGAGTTGAGAAGGAAGGACTCTGGTGATTGTTTTTGATGTGGTGTTTTTCTCCACTTTATCTCTGCTGCAGGACAGCTGCTTAGCACAAGCTGATTTGCCCTATACAACTGTTATGTGCTTCAGAATAACTGTGGCTGACACAGACTGAACACATGCATCCAGTTCCAAAATCTGCCTGAGAAAATAGATTATATCCACTGTTGGCCTTTGATTAATGAGGTAGGAAAAACAGATAACAATTAATCCTAAAGCTGTTACAGACTACATGTGATACACAGCTGTCATTAGAGTGATATTAAAGACTTTAGGCTCAAAAGCAGAGAATTGTGGCATTTGTGCAGATGTTTTGAATGTACAGGCCATATGGGAGATCTTCCCTTATACATTTGGTTAGTGTAGATAAAATTATGCAATTCATAGTATTTCTAGTAAAAGGATGGTTTTGAGTTTTCACCTATATGTTTTTACACAAGCTGTAGAAGTGTTTTGTTAGCCTGTAAATCTCTCAAGATGAAAGTAATCTGTGTACATTGTCAAGAAATTATAGTTCATTGATAAATTTTTCCTTTTTTTGATTGTACAAGGTGAATGGGTTATAGAGAACAAAATCTTAATTTGTTTGACTGCTTTGCCATCAGAGATTGCATGTAAATTTTATAAAGACTGAGAACCCTTACCTAGCAGCAGAGTTTTTAAATATAACTTAGTATGTGACAAGAAATAATTCCTCCCGTGTTTTTTTGTGGATGGAAAGAAAAAACCCTATCAAACTTCCTTTTTTATTCTTTTTTAAAATTAAATGTAAACTTCCAAAATATACATTAGGTAGCAGATAGGGTTATTATAGAGGAAAGAGGAAAAGTCTTTTTCTGGATAATACAGATTAGCATATTTCCATAGCTGGTAATCACTGTTTTCAGTGGTTTACTGACTCTGTTTTCAATGGTTTACTTGAGCTGGAAGAGTAAGTGGAGGAAACTAAGAAAGAGGATGAATTATGAGGTCTTGAAAGGTCTTCTAGTAACTGAGGAGTGTGAGGTGGTTCCAGCTACAAGAGCAGCTTTGGATGCTGACAAATGTAAATTGCAAGAGTTACAAACAGGAATTAAAAACCAAAATATGTGAAATTCATGAGGCAGTAGCTGGATAGTGGTAGAAGTTGAGGTTAGACAGAGGAAGATCAGTAAATGTGAGATTCAGGACAAAGACTGGATTTTGTTATATTAGAAAAAAAGAAAAAAAAATTGATTAGTAAAATTGCTAAAGTGGCAAACCAGCACATTTAAAACAGCAAATGAGACTTCAGCAGTGGATTCTTTTTATATTTTGTTGACTGTAGATAGTAGTAAATGCTGAAGGAAGGGGTAGGAGACCTAAAATACAGGATAGGAAGTAGATTGTGAAAATACTGTGGAAGTGTCATGATGTGCTAAGGTTATGTGTTAACTTAGTAAACACTTCCGAAAGGACCTCTTCATTCAGAAATAGTTTGGACACATGTATCAGCTTGTCTTTATGATATTTCATCAATGACAGGTTGTAAACAGTGGAGGAGAGTGGAATTAATTTCTAAACTCTAGCAAGCAGTAAAATTTACCACAATTAGGAACATCTAAAACTGGTACTAATGTAGTTATTGGCAGTTTTTGTAGCAGATAAAATATAAGCCAAATAACCAGTCTTTATTCCTGTGGTTTTGTCTGTGACATGCACAGGCAATGTCATGCAAACAATCCCTATAGACTTAGTGGAATTTTATATTGACAGCAAGTGTTACAGGGCCCAAAGTGTGTGTGCTGGGTGCTCTTGCACAATACTGAAATAGTTGGAAAACTGAGGTGCCAGAGCTTTTCACAGTAATGGAGATACTGAACTAGAGCAAGTTTTTTTTTTTTTCCTAACTTAGGTGATACACACTGCAAGCAATGTGTGAAGCTGCCAAACAAAAAACATTTTCCATCCTTAGAGAAGTAAAAACTAGACACTATAGGACATATCAAATTGCCGTAGAAGTACTTCACAGGATAATTGTGAGCATTTAGAGGCATTTCTAACTTCAGTTGGCTGATTTCTGGTTTTTATTTCTCTAAGGAAGTTCTAACTCTGATGAAGCTAAAGAAAATCTTCAGTGTTAAGATCTTAAACAACCATAAAAAACCTTCCTGTCTACAGATATCCAAAATTCTTGTCTTGGAAAACTGCAAGACTCTATACCTTCTGTTAATTGAACTTGCTCATAGCAAAATAAAATTCAAGTAGTGAAGGCTTCTTTTCTTTTCCATGTTTCAAAGTCACCTATGAGGAGAAGCTGCAGCTACTGCTTGAAAATGTTCTCGTCAATTGATGAGTAAAAATTTAATTTTTCTCATCACTACAGAGTGGATTTAATTAAATTGGGTTTAATTAAATTTATTGAATATTTTTGTGTTTCTCATGATCAGCTTTTTCTGAAGGTGCCAGTATGTTATTACTGTGGTGAGCTCTGACTACATTATTTTTCTTAGAGAAGGCAAACAGACTCTTTGTTTCTGTTATTCTTAGATATTGTCCCTTAAGTATATTTACAGTACTGCTCACAAGCATGAAATTATTTTCTTATCCATTAAAGGAAACCTGGACATATGGTACTTCTTTCCTGCTCGCTCCTTATCTTTCTAAATTCAGTTGCTACATGGATATTTTCCTCTGTGTGTCAAAATAGTTTTTACTCTCCCCTTTCGTCCCACGTTATTCTAATTTTTGGTTGTTATTTGAATGTATAGGAGATGGTATGGTAGATGAAATTAATACACTTTTTAGTAAGAAAAAGTTTCTTCTAAGAATAGGTTATGTTCACTAGAAGAATTTAACTTGTTTTTTCTTTATGCAAAGCAAAACCTGAGAATTTTTTCTTCTTTTTTGCTAAATTGTGGCTATCTGTTAACCTTTTACTCTCTCCACATAAGTTAATGACATGTCTTTTGCTTTTGTCTTTCAGATTTCCTTATGTGGTCATGTAGATGTGTTTATTTCAGCCTTAAAACTGCTGATGCAAATCCTTGCTATGGCATCTGTGGCTTCACCAGTTATATTTAAGGAATTTTGTCCCTTGTATTATCTCCTCAATGCCATTCCTACAAAGATCCAGAAGGGCTTTCGCTCTATCGTGGTTTACCTCACAGCACTTGATACCAATGGAGACTACATTGCTGTGGGGAGCAGCATTGGAATGCTTTATCTCTACTGCAGGCACTTAAACCAGATGAAAAAATATAATTTTGAGGTAAATACTAACTTTGACTGTTGTCTCTTCTGATGAAGCTGAGTTGCTTAGAATTGAGCTCTCTGTTGGTGTCTCATTAACTTGTGAGTTCTTTGTATGGTTTGTTTCAACAGGGGAGGTGTGAATCTATAACTTTTGTAAAGCTGTTGAGTTGTTTTGATGATCTGGTTGCTGTTGGTACAGCCTCAGGTCGGGTTGCAGTTTTCCAGCTTGTGTCTTCATTACCTGGAAGAAACAAACAGGTAAATATTTTCATTTGCCTAAATCTCTGCGAGGTCCAGTGTGGCCAGTTCTAGTAGAGTGTTACTCTACTAGTGATCTTTGTAAGAGTGAAACCCAGCTACTCTTGCCTGATGAAATAGCTGTGAATGTATTTTAGGCTTCATATGTTAAGCTTATAAAACAATAATATTAAAGCATGCTTTGCATTACAAAAGATGTATTTAATCGAATATGTTTCTGAGAGATTCTCATGTGTAATAATTGGCTGGTCTCTTTGGTGGAGGGGGTTTTGGATTGTTATGGGTTTTTTGTGCTAAATAAACTTTAGGACTTGCACTCTTGTATTTGATCTCCATTTAAACCAGTTAGGAGTCACTGAATAGGCTCTGCATCCATTTTCTCTTCAGCTCATTCTTCTATTGCTTTGTTACTGTTCCACAGCTTCGCAGATTTGATGTTGCTGGCATCCACAAAAGTAGCATTACAGCTTTAGCTTGGAGTCCCAATGGAATGAAATTATTCTCTGGAGATGACAAAGGAAAAATTGTCTACTCTGCACTAGACCTAGACCAGGTGAGCATTTGTTATAGGGACTTTAATTCATGTTTGCACTTTCTGAAAGGATGCTTGTGAGTTTATATATTTAGCAGTTACTTAATTGCTCAATGTTATGTGTTTAGTTGGATGTCTTTATTGGTAAGTGTACACTTGGCTCAGTGTGTGCACACCCACCAAGGGAACCATTGAATATCCTTCACAGCTGCCTTATCTTTTTTAAAAAGTAATGCATTTTAAAAGAAGTAGTGATCCTTCTCATTTTTCATGAAATAACTATTAAATCTTCCTTCAGCTTTCAGTCAGTACTTTCTCTTTTGTTTGGAAGGGGTATTTTTGACTGATGTGGCTCTATTGGTGAAGTTCTTCTGCCAGATTTGTTCAACATCTCAATCTAGAGTGTAGAATGAAAGTAACATTCGGGTGCTGCTGGCTGACTAGCATGATACCAGTGAATGGAATTTTTCTCACATCTTGTTAGTTAATACAGACCTTAGATGTCACCAAAATTAATGCCAACTTGAACTTCTAAGTGGGAGAAAAGTTTAAACAACATCTGTCCTGATTTATCTGTGACTGTCCCTCAATTTGATTTGACAGAAATCACCAAAAGTAATGATTGTCTCAGCAATGTATGAACTGGCAGTGGGGAAGAAAGAAGAAAATGTGTCCTAAAGTTCCAAAGTTTCTGTTGATTTCAAGAGAAATAGATTAACTAATATTCCAAGAGAATCTACATTTCATAGTGTCACACATGATCTAACTCCCCTCTTGCCTACATAAATTAAGTCCATATTCATTAAGTGAATTTCATGCAACAGGAGTTCAAAAGCTTTTTGTTTGTTTTGTTTTTTCTCTTGGGCTTATAAATTTCATTAAAGTGTTAGTTACTACCTTGTATTTTTAGGAGGGTTTGACTCTAGTGAATTGTGTGTGTCTTTGAAAGGGCATTTGCAACTCCAGCCTTGTATTGGAAGAGCCATCTTCGATTGTCCAGTTGGATTACAACCAGAAGGTGCTGCTTGTCTCTACTTTACAGAGGACTCTGCTTTTTTACACAGAAGAGAAATCCGTCAACCAAGTTGGAACACAGCCCAGAAAAAAGTAACCCTCATAAAATCCTGATGCGGGCTCATCTATTAATTCTTGCATTTCCAAGTGAATTACAGACAGAGTGATCTAGGCAGTAAAATTAATACAGCACAGCAGTCTGCTCATAAAAAGCTAGTTACAATAGCTGTGTAATCAAACATGAAATGACAATTGTACCTATTTAGAAAGTATGTGATTGCAAGTATGTTAGGATCATATTTTCAAGGCACTACTAGGCAAAAATATTTGAGATGTTTTCTCGTTGTTTAAACTGAAAACACTGCTAAACTTCCTCTGCAATCCCTCTTTGTTTATTGTCACTTGGAGTGAGCAAGCATTGTAATCAAGTCTGTCTAATGGGTGATGTAATATTTGATGGAAAAAGCAAGTCATCATCCCTGTTTTTCTTATACACTGAAGTGAGTTAATAGGAAGAATGTATAGTAAGCACTTAAATTTGAATTGAAGGCTAGGAACCTCTTGTGTGGCTTTGACATCTTCTCTTATGTAATCTCTCTTGGGTAAGGAAGAGGGAACCTGGTCATAGAACAGCATGACTGACTCTATCTCTAAGGAGAGGAAATTTACCCTTGAAAGAGGGTTTGTGATGTATCTTTCAGGGATATGAATAGTAAGAGGAATACCAAGGTCCATCTTATATGTGAAGTGTTTCCTTGGATGATGGTAATGGTGCTTCTGTGTGTGAGAAACCAAGGGTTTAACAGCTGAGATCTGTTCCATGCTTCTTGCAAGTAAAGGCCATCAGTTTCTTAGCATTAGTTTGAGTGTTTTTCTTATTTTTTGTTAATTCTGGGACAAGGAAGAATGCATAGTAGGATCTTTTTGAGATGGACAGAGTGGCATTAAGGCTATGAAGCTTATTAGGAGGAGTCATTTAACTTGCTTAATTGATGGAGTGTCTGGCATCCAAGGCTGAGGGGAAACTTGTTATTTGGAATGACTGCTCGTCTTACTAAACTTGTAGTTCAGACATTTGACTGAATATTTTAATCAAAGACTTTTGATAATTTGAGGTCATAAATTTGTGCCATTAGTTTTTAAATTGTTTCTAGGTTGAATGTATAGCTTTTAAAAGAAATTATTTTGCATTTTAGCACTGGCAAATTTGGAGCATGTTTTATACCTGGCCTGTGTAAACAGAGTGACTTGACACTATTTGCTGCCAGACCTGGGCTTCGTCTGTGGAAGTCTGATGTTCATGGGACTGTTCAGGCCACATTCATATTGAAAGATGTATTTGCTGGAGGAATAAAAACTTTTGAACTGTATCCTCGTTTGGAACCACCTGACAGAGGAAGTTACAGCTCTCCAGAGAAACACCTTGGCCTTGTCTCATGCTTTTTCCAAGAAGGATGGGTGCTGACCTGGAACGAATACAGCATCTATTTACTAGACACTGTGAACCAGGTAGATAAATCTTGTGGCTGTATATTTTGTTTCTTCTATGTTTTTGTTCATGCTATGCCATGGGATTCTGTTTTGGCTATGCATTCTGTGGCTGTGATTTAAATCCCTATTTAAAATGAAAAAAAAAGAACATTTATTGTCTCCCTTCTCAAGTTGTCATTGCAATGATATACTCAACATACTAGCTCAGTATGTTGTTTATGAAAATTACATATATTTAAAGCTTTCAGTTGTGGTGTTAACATCAAAATTAATTCTGGTGCTTAGTGAGACATTGAAACCTACATTCTAGGAACTAATGCAAAAAGATATTTTAGGCCTATAAAATGTGCCTGGAACTATTTATTCTTTCCCTTTTACTGCTGTTGATATCTGAAAAAAAGATGTATTACCTCTTATTTGGTATAGAGTGAAGTGTTAGCTATTTTGTTGTCCTAAAACCACATACGAATGTGGATACAAGCTAGTATATTTTTGTCCAAATGATACTAAGCATTTGTACCAAATAATGTAAACATTGGCACCCTTCTGCCACCAAATTGTATATTGCTTAAGTTGTTGTATTTAGTTGCCTTTAGTTGGACAAAGAATAGATCTGTGGAATTTAAATTATTATAAAAGTAGAGCTGCATCATGATTAAAGGGTTCTTTCTTGTTTCTTTTTTCTATTTCCTTTTTTTTTATAAGATAAACATCTTTAGCCTGTAACTGTTTATGTTGATTAAAATCCAGTGAACACTTTTGTTAAGAGTACCATGTTGTGCAAACACTGTGTTAATCTAATGCCAATTATTTCTTTCTCTGTTGACTCTTTACAGGCTTTGATTGGTGGCTTGGAAGGATATGGTGATATTGTGTCTGTGTCCTGTACCAACAATGAGATTTTTCTCTTAAAGGGAGATAGAGACATAATAAGGATTTCAAATAGACCTGAAGGACTGTCATCAATAGGTTTGTATAGATTAGTAAGATTAGTATGTAGAAATTAGTAAGTTTAGTATGTATAAATTAGTGTGTACCTCATGGAACTTGCTGCCTATTGTACTTGTTAAACAAAAACCAAAACCAAACTACAACAACAACAAAAACCCACCAAAAAAACTGAAGCAACCCTTCAGATTCTTGCAAAAGCGTGCCAGATCCCGTAGAGTTACTCATCTGTTCTGATAGGTTATATTTAGAGATCTGGTTTATCTGCTTATCTGAGCTTCTCTTTTGGCTGCAGTGAGAATGGAGGCATTAAGAAATTAAATATGCTTGCCTTTTTTGAGAGTGGATCAGCATTAACCTAATGAGGCATCTCTAATCTGTGCATTTGAGAGCTCATGCTGAACCATGATGCTGAAGCAGTCTGGATTCCTGATTATGGTTATCCCTTTAGGATCAGTCTCAAAGCTGAATACGTTGATTCTGTGCCACCTGTCGCCAGCCACATTCCAGGGGAAATCTCAGCCTTCCTAGTAATGAAAAAGAAAGAATTGGCAAATAAATCCAAAGAGTGCTCACTGAAATTCCAAAAATAATTTGACTGTTTCATACTTGTTGCCATCTGAGTTAAACACTTATGTTACTAGAACTCTTTAAAAGGGACAGCTAATGCATTTAAATACTCCATCTTAGCTTTGTATTAACAAAATGCTAATAAGTATTCTGTGAAGTTTCATTGAATGCTGGGGAACTTAACTTTCTTATTGGCAATAGCTTCAGTCATTTAGTCAGTTCTTTACTCACAAACTTCTAGAAACTGTTTATTATTTTAATCTTAACTTTCAAGTATAGTTTGAAAGGAGCCTTTAGGAGTGTATTTTCTTCTAATCACTACAGTGATTTATCTGGTAATTTTCCTTGTTTTTTTTTTCAAGTTAATCAGTGTTTGAATGAAGAAGTTAAAAAAATAGGATGGCACTTCCATGTGTGATACAATTGGATCTTCCAAGCTGCAGATGTGTACTGTTCTTTTTACATAAATGTAAATTCAGAATTTTGCTAATAGAAGCTTGATACAGGGGTTGAGGGAAGTGCTTTCCTATAGATTCATTTGCAGGAAGTTTATAGTGTGTATTGTATGTGCGTGTGTGTGCAAGTATTGAAATGTTGATAGCTTAGAATGTTCTTCTGTGTGTAAATATTTTTTTTTTCAATACTCTCCAAAATTATGCCCCATCTCACTTGATGCTAGTATTTATACTTGAACTAGTATTTATCATTTTATTATTCTTTTGGACAGTTTCAGATGTGAAATTAAAATTGTCAAATCCTTTAACAGATACAAGTCCTAAATTGCTGACCCCATCATCAGTAGTTTCATCTGTATCATCCAGCCCTTCAGTGGAAACAGAAAAAAAAATGTTTACTTCCCCTTCAATTACTGGTGATAAAAATGGTACTTCTTCAGTGAAAGATGATCTGGAAACTCCAACACTATCAGAGAAAAGTTTTGATAGAGTGGGAGACTTGAGCAATGAAACCAGGAAAAGGGGCTGCTCTGTAGTAAGTGAATCGCGAAGCCGGAGCAGCTCTGTGAATTCTGTGGACAGTGGCTCCAGCTTTATGATGTGTGCAGACCAACTCCCAGAAGCTCCAAGAGAAGGTCAGCTTTCTTCACAACGGTTCAGCACCATCAGCTCTGAAGATTTTGATCAAGAACTTATTGTAAAGCCAATTAAGGTGAAAAAGAAAAAAAAGAAGAAACAGGGTAGGTTGAGCATAACTTGCTCTGACCCTGCTTGTTGTTAGAGCATGTTACATGGAAGGGTCTGTGTTTGGCAGGCTTTGTGTGTACTGTGTTGTTGTGCTTCTGAAATGGTTGAGGGGTTGTGGTGGGCCATTTATGTCTAAGATGAAAATCTCCTTTAAAAGTGAGAAATGGATGAAGTCTTTTCAGATCTGTTTGGAGTTTATTTCTTTTGTTTTGCTTTATGTAAGCATGCTTTGAGTTCTAATGTATTCATTAATGGGAGCATACAGTGGATGCTGTCCAGTTTTATGTTGAAATTGTGTAATATCTGTTCATCCTATACAGAGTATTTGGCAGTGTCTTTCTTAGCCATCCTCTTTAGTCTGATGAAGTAGTGTGAATACTCGATAATTTTAATCGTTTACTGTATTAAGTTTACTGTATTTGGCTTTATATGTATCATTTAATATTAAAGGTGAAAAGAAATACAATATGGTTCAAATTTCAAACTTTGTTCTTCCTCCAGTTCTAAAAATATTTTAATTTCTTACTTGGCACTGGGATTTAATAGATTTCATTAATATTACTTTTCTCCTTTCTTTTATGTGTGTGTGATGACAGAAAGTGGGACAAGGAGAAACCACAGCTCTCTGGAAGGCACACCAATTTATGAGCGTCAGCTTTCTGGTGACAGTCCACATTCCTTGAATGCAGACTCCTTTTCCATGACTTCCAGCATAATGAGTGGCAGCATTGATCATTTGAGTACTGGATCTCCAGATCAGGAAAGTATGTTCAGTGTGGAGTCCCATACAATCTTGCAAGAAGATAACGGTTCAGAAGCTTTCAGCGTCCTACAGTCTCCTGAGTCAGCAAATGTACTAATTAATGAAGAAAATGGAGATGTGGTTGATTTACAGAAACTTCCAAACAGTGACAGTGGCATGAGTACTTCAGCTATTACAGATACTTTGATATCTGCATCTCCTCTGATGCTCACAGAAGACTTGACAAGCAGTGTTGGTGGTGAATGTAATGGTGGTGTGATTTCTGCAAGCAATGAATGCTGTCCTGGAAAGCTGAGCCAGGAAGAGGAGGAGCAGGATTTTTCTACATTGTGTAAAATAGATGAAGACTTGGATAAAATGAAGCTGCAGGATACAGAAATACCTTCTGGAGATCCAGACCTTACAGACCAGATGTTTTTGGAATGTGACAGTATACTTGATGTCCAGACATTCCTGACACCAAAGGAAAGTGATGAAACTGGTGGGGAAGACCAACAGCAGCTGTCTTTAATCCACAGTGCTCTGTCAGACCCTCCTGGGCTCCAGTGTAACATCTCTGACAATGTGCATTCAGATAACTGTTCCATTTCTGGGTGGAATTTTGAAAGTGCAATCAAAGCTAAATGTAGTACTAGCACTGCTGAAAGGGTAGCAGACACTCATGAAAGTAAGACTGAAAAATCTGCCTCAAGTGATGAAGAGGATATTTATGGACATGGATTACCATATTCGTCCTCGGAGACCAGCATGCCTGAAGTTGGTTCTGTGCCTGGTGCACAGGATGTAGCAAAGATAAGCCTAGATGAAATGGTGCTGTTAAAATCTGATCAGGTATTGCTTTTCAGTTTAATTAAAGTACCTTTAACCTTAGAAAGAAACAACTTTTCAAAAGAAACATTCTTGCAATTACTGTTCTTTACATCTTTAGGAGAGCAGCGTTTTTTTACTTGGTTCAATACACAAGTAAAGTATAAAGCCAAACAACAGTATGTGTTGTAACTCTTAAAGAACGTGCTGTATCTGACTTCAGAATGGGTGGTGTGAGCTTGCAATGCAAAGAAGCTGTTCTGGCTGTATTATTCCCAGCTCAAAAAAAATGCTGTTAGAAACCCATCCATTAAAGAGTGAACAGTAAAACACAGGCTCAAAGGCTGCTGCTGGTTTGGATCTCCAGTAGTCCAAATTTTGTGTGATGCTGCTCTCAAATTCAGGTGACTTCATGGAGAATTAGTGCTAATTATCTCACATGGTTGGCTTTTGCTTAAGGATTATTTTACCTGTAAATACTCAGAATAAGGATTAGTCTTTGCCCCCTAGCCTGCAGCAGTTAGTACTGTTTAAAATGTTGACAGTTTCTGTTACCTCTCTTTCCTTCATCATTATTTTGTGGGTAATCCTCATGAGCCACTATAGAAAAGAAGTACTAAAGTTAATTGTAAAATCTGCAAAATTGCCAGAATCACTGGGGCTTTTAGCAGAAGTCTTAAGAAGGAAATGCAGTTCTTGTAGGGTGGGGATTTTGTTTCTTTTAGCTCTGGAACAGCCTTGTATTGACATCAACCAAATACTCATTCATAAAGGTTGAGTTATGAGTTGATGGTGTCCTGTTTACTAACAACTGCAGCCCAAGGTGCAGAAGATTTTACTTTCAGGTTATGGTATTCTTATACTCAGTCATGTTCAGAAAAGTCCCCTGGTGATGTATGCAGTGCTTGAGTTCAGCTCATGCAAGCAGTCAAAATTTAAGAGAGCAGTCTGTAAGCCAGATTTCTGCAAGACGTGGCTCTCTACCATACAGAGAGTATCGGAGTTGGATATTCAGCTGTCTCTGCCCTTCAGCTGTCTTGTTCCCTTTGCTCATCACTTCCTAGACAATGAATAATTTCCTGGACTACAGGAAGACTGTACATTTTTATGTATTCCTTCTTTGGAGGTGGATGACGGGGTGGATTGGTTTGTTTTTTTGCTAAATCTGTTGTTCTGGCAGTCTCGTTGTGCACATACTGCCTTAGAGAACAGTGACAGATGCAGTTTTATTTTCATAAGGCAAATTTACTCATTGATTGAAGTACTTAAGTTACCTTTTTTAAAATCAAAACGTGGGAGCTGCTGTTCTAATCTACCCAATATCTCATGCAGATGTTTGAAGACACCTGACGCTGTTCTGACTCCCCAGTTTTTAGTTTGCAGAGAGCTGGATGGGATACTCTGGCCCTGGTTATGGCATCCTGAGCCTGGTTGTCTCAGAAAAATACATTTGGTGCCTGGACTACCGAGGCAGCCTGTACTGCAGTGCCCTTCCTGCGGCCGGGCTGCGCTGGCAGAAGTTTGAGGATGGAGTCCAGCAAGTGGCAGTTTCCCCCTCAGGTAGGCTGGCTTCTGCTGCACTGTCACCTTGTAAATATACAGCTTGGGTAGACTTGGGCATTTTCTTTGTGTTTGTTTTTTGGTAGTTTGTTTTTCTTTTTTTTTTTTTAAATATCAGTTATTATTTAATTAGGTGAAGCTTCTCATTTTTATGAGATTACAGATATAGGTGAGTGCATTTGTAATTTCTACTTAGGCAGTTCATTGTTTGTTTTTTTTCCAAATCAATTGATTCCAGAAACTTGGTTGTTTAGGGCTTGTTTCATGTAAAAGTAGTGTGTTGGTTTGGATTTCTTTTTGTTTGGTTTTTTTTTTTAGTCATAGTTATATGACTGCATCTTCACTACCTCTGCTTCCCATGTTCCAGTTTAAGTGGCTGTCTTTCTAACAGATTTACATTGCATTTTGGGAGGTTTTCAATGTGCATTTGCCTGGTTAAAGTGAGCTTCAGAAGTAGCAGTTTAGTGGTAGGCAGAGAAGAGCTCCTTGTCTATACAAAACCTCGATTTTTGTTACAGAGCTATAGAAGTTCTTGGCTGTGAGGGTGGTGAGGCACAGGAAGAGGTTGCCCAAAGAAACTATGGATCCCCCATCCCTGGAAGTGTTCAAGGCCAGGCTGGATGAGGCCTTCAGCAATCTGGTCAAGTGAGAGGTGTCCCTGCCCTGGCAGGGGGGTTGGAGCTAGATGATCTTTAAGATCCCTTCCCACCCAAACTGTTCTGTGATTCACAGTTCTAAAGTTCTTTTTTTTGTAAACATAGAATTGGCTTTGTGTATGCGTGGGTTGGTTGATTTGATTTCTTTTTGAATATTGAAGAAAAATACTGTGAAGTTCTAGTACATTTGCTGCATATGCATTTGTTCTGGATGGTTGTGAATGAGGATTATGTTGGATTAAAAATAAGCAGGTTTTGGTTATAAACTTGCATCACTTCTGGCCTTCCAGATTGTTCCAGGACTGGAGTGAAAATACAAAATTTCTCAGCCATTTTAATTTCTTCAGCCTTGCCACTACTTTTCTTCCCTGTCATCTCTAAAAGCACATGCCAATCTTCCCTTCTCTCTGTAGGGGAAGACATGCTGTTTGAAGAGGAAATAAATTCTGTTTGATCTGTGGCTGAGCTTTGCTACAGACAAAACAATTTGAGAGTACTTGTAGTAGGTGAGAGTGTGGGTTCATCCAGCTTAGTATCTTACCCTTAAGAGTGGTCCAACAGCAGGTCCCTGCAGAAGAGTGAAAGGCATGGGCATGTGTCATGTTTGCCCGTGGTAGTTTCAGGCTGCAGTTGGTGGTGGTTCAGATTGCCTGGGCAATCCAAAGGTTGTTCCTCTGCGTTCCTTATCCTTCAGCTCCAGGAATTCAGCCAGCTTTCCAATGAATTTGTGGAAGTTTCCAGCATCCCCAGTTTGCCATGGATGTATTAATGGGGGAGCATGTTAACCACAACATGTCAAAATTGAATTAAATGCAAATTTGTGGACTCATTCAAAGGAAATTAATATGACAATGTACTGTTCTGGCAGTACAATGTACAAGCCAGCAGTTAAGTTTGGCTTTCCATTTGGTTTTCTTTTTTTAAGATATTATATATTGGAAGTCAGTTACTGTTCTGGTCTTGCTGTTTTTTAAAAAAATTGTAAGGGCTTTTTAAACTTGCATTTTTGTTTAATGCTAGTGGTTTGCTTTTCCCCTCCTATTAGTTTAGGTGTAGCTAGGACACGTCACCTGTGACTGTTGCAGTAACTGCTGAATGCCATTGTGTTCTTTACTTCTCACACAGGGACTCTTCTCTGGAAGATTGAACAGAAGACTAACAAAGCTTTTGCTTGTGGAAAAGTAACTATAAAAGGAAAACGGCATTGGTATGAGGCTTTACCCCAGGCTGTATTTGTAGCTCTAAGTGATGACACCGCCTGGATTATCAGAACAAATGGAGATCTGTATCTGCAAACAGGTACCTGAATTAATTGCAGGCTCTTTCAATTTTTGTGGGCTGAGATTATTAGATTGCAAGTCTGTAGAATGATGGCACTTTGCTATAAACTTTTATCCACAGCCAGGACATAAGGAAACCTTTTTATCTTGAGAAACACTTGGAAATAGCTGTGGAATTTTGTCTAATTAGGGGAGTGGAAAAGCCAGTTCATGGCCACTTGTGTGTGCCAGTTGGAGTACATACAGTACAGAGAATTTATGGCATGGGGAAGTTATGAGATGGATGGAGATAAATGGAAGTGGATTGTAGAAAATATCAAAATAATATCCTTGTTTTGAAAGTGGTATGGTGCACTGAAATAACTCAACCTTAAGTGGACAGAGTAGGGAGAAGTAGAAGCTTCGTGTTTTGAGAAGCACAGATCTCTAGAAGGTAAGAGTTACCACCTGATAATGATAGGAAGGTATTCTGAGACAGAAGACTGTGAAGTGCCTTGGAAATACAGACAAGTGGTATGTATTTTATGTGATAGAGAAAGCAGAGCCTTGGGGAAATGGAATGTGCTGGGTGGCAGGAATTTGCAGCTGCCTTCTTACTGGATGTGAGTGAGGCACAAACTGGAAAAAGGGGTAGTGTACTGGCAACTTTGAAGTCATGGCCTTAGTTCAAAGTTCTTTTGTGAATAGAAAAGGATATATTTGGAAGGTGTTATGCAAACAATATTCAGGCTAAATGCAAGGAGCTAGGATGAAGAATGGCAGTACTAGTTTTAGAGTTAAGGGAGAAAACTATCAAGGACTCCTGGGCTTGTGGGGATTGCAGAGACAGCTGAGTTACTAAGGAAAAATTACCAATAACACGATGAAGGAATTACTGGTGAATGAAGAGGAGGACTGGGTTAAGGGGAAACTATATAAGACGTGCAGAATCAGGACAGCATGTCTGAGTGGCTATCAAAATTCTTATTTGTCTTTCATTTAATTTTGCACTCTTGTAATTTTTCTTTTAGATTTAGTTACTGTAGCACAATGCAAAAATCTGTTGTGATTAAGAAAACTGTTTTAAGTAGACGTCACAGTTGCAAAGACACTCTGTTAAAATTATTTTTTTAGTTAAGTGTAGTAGTCCCAGAGAATCAAATGGCCTGCCTATGGTCACATGCATACTGCCAACAGGCATGGGTAGTGGTGATGGAGAGTAAATTTTGGATGCTAATCATACAGGGCTCTGTGGAGGTTTGAATCAATATTTTTCTTCCTTTTGAGAGATTGGTTTGATTACATCAGCTTACATTCTGCTGTTCTTAGGCTTCCAAATTTATCTTTTGATGCAAAAAATAAATTCTCAGTATATCTGCCTTCCTAATGAGAGGCAGCCAGTGAAAATTGTGTCTCCAGGATATTTTCATTCTCTTCACTGTCTTGTGTAACATTTATAACAAAAGTGTGTGCTCAGAGGTTTAGAAATGAGTGTTCCTGTTAGTCTAGAATATATCACACACATGAGTCTGTTCATACTGGCTTTGGCAGCATGAGGAGATGAAACAAAAGCCATGTCTTCTGAGATGTTCCACATGCAGTTTCACATGTGTAAATCAAGCTTGAGTGTAATCATAAAGAAGACATATTCCTGTAGATTAGATGTAGATATGTGTGCAAACTGCCTGTAAATCTACCAGAACCTCTGTGCTCCTTTCAGTACTACACACTGTGGCATGCTCTTTTGTAATTGCTCTGCTGTCACTATTCAGATCAGGTTGCTTCTCTCCCTGGCATGTTTTGGGCAAAAGTTCTTCCATTACTGGCTTTTTCTTTGGTGCTTCTATCAGCTCTAATAAGAGGTTTTATAAATGGAGATTCCTGGTGCTGACACTAGAGGGAGAAAAGGAACAGGAATGACAGGACTGGACATGCACTGTGCAGGACGTCAAAGGATGTATAGTATCTTATTTTTTAAAATGTAAGTTCAGCTATATTAGAGGAGATTATTAATAGTTTATAGAAAGAACAGTCACTCAAGGAAATTGTCATCAAATGACAAACGTTAACATGTCAAGGAGATTCCCTTCTGCATTTTCTTTTATTGAGTTGCTTTATCTCTCCTTTTTGTTGCAAAAAACCAAAATTTGTAAAGCAATCCTCATTTTCTGATTTCTAGGCCTGAGTGTGGATCGTCCTTGTGCCCGAGCAGTAAAGGTTGACTGCCCTTATCCACTGTCACAGGTCACATCCAGAAATAATGTGGTGTGGGCTCTGAGCGAGCAGCGGGCCCTGCTGTACCGGGAGGGAGTGCGCAGCTTTTGTCCTGAGGGGGAGCAGTGGAAGAGTGATATTGTCAGGTAATGAATGGCTCCACTGGGACATTCTGGGCATAACCAGAATGACACAAATAATTGTGCTGGAACTCCACGATGTTTGAAGAAGTGTTACCTGAGCTTGTGTGTCTATATACCACTGTGTGTGTATATATCCATTTTAGCTGTCTGTCTGTCTGTACTTCCATCCTGCCAGCCAGCTATCCATCCATCCATACATGACTGTTATGTAATGAAAGGAATTGTCATAAACAGAAGAGGGTTTAAAGAGTGAGAAAAAATTTTAAAAGATCTTTATAATGTCTGTCAACGTGACTTTTTTATTAAATACTGCTTCTTTAATCTCTGCCATAATGGTTTTAAAGAGCTTTCCAGTTTTTTAAGAGGTTTTTATTTTCTTTCTTGTTTTTTTCTGAGATTAAATGTATGTGTTTTCTTGGTCATCCACACAGCTGGATCACACTACTGCACTCCGCAGCCACAGATTTTTATAAATATTTTGTGTAGTTGGTATTTATCTTTGTAGTTGATCCTGTGCTCATGGTAATTCCTTTGTGATAACATTAAAAGCACTGAGTCTACTGCTCGCTTTGAGAATGTACAGTTTAGTGTCTCTTATGACATCAGTCTGGCACAAATTTAGGAAGAAATTCAAGTTCTTGTCATCAGGTAATTTTATCTACTGAATATCCTATTGTGAAACCTTAACTTGTGTTACCTCCAGCCTGGTATTTGGCTCTTGAACAGTCTGAGACACTACTGTGTCTTTGTTCAAATGTGAAATTTACTTGAACTTTAATGAGTTTGTTTAATGAAAATACCTGCCTGACCTACACCTTAGGTACATTTCATGTTCCTTGGGCTTTGTGTTAAAATTGCAGGAAGCAGTCACTATTTGTTCTTAAATTGTCAAGAAAGGTTATCTGAAAGAACTAGCATTGTTTGCTACCTTTTCAGTGTCTGATATGATCACCTGACCCTGTTGACTTAGAGTTTGAAAATCGATTGCTTATGCAGGAAACTTACAGTCCTAAATTCAGCATTTATCTTTGTCACATAGTTGAGTTTTCTACTTGTGGTCCCTGAACTGCAGGTATTGTTCTCAGAATAGATCAAGGAAGTTGAGGAGATACATTTATGAAGCTGTTTTATCAAAAGCTTAAAGAACACAGCTCTTGAGTGCTTACTTACCGAACAAAATAGGGCTTGTTTTGTGTTACGTATTCAAGTTGCAAATCTTGACTGATCTTGGAGGGACTTGTGTTTTTTGTTCTAGTTATTGTTGAATGCTTTTTACTTAAGTAAAATAAAAAGTACTGACTAACTGAAAATTTAACGTTAAATGTGGTTTTTGGCTTGACCCCACTGAGTTTCAACCGTGTTAAACTATTAGCATTGTAATAGCTTCCTTAAAATACTATTAACATAAATTTCAGTTAAGGTTTTTAACATTTTTACTTGTTTGAATTTCCAGTGAAATGCAAGCTTTGGAACCAGTTTGCATAACCCTTGGGGATCAGCAGACATTATGGGCTTTGGACATCCATGGCAATCTCTGGTTCAGGACTGGTATAGTTTCAAAGAAACCACAAGGAGATGATAACCATTGGTGGCAAGTAGGCATTTTTAAATTTTGCTTTCAGTTTAGTCTTTTACCTTGGGTTGATTATTTGTGTTGTTTTCCCACAAGATTCTAGGAAAAAAATCAATTAATTGCTTGATATTTTATAGTACACTTTATTCAGTATGTTAAAACTTCTGTGTGGCTATGGCTGAAATCCCCTTTTTGTCTCTGTTATAAAGAGGGGAGGAAAACCATCCCGTGGTCATCCAGAACAGCATTGCAGAAGCTTTCAAGAACACAAGAAATGCTCTGCCAGATCATAGGACATGTTGTTGAGGCAGAGCGTCAAGTCTGACTGCTAAATGCAGCCTCTTCTTTTGTCTTCCAGTGCCCATCGTTTGCCTTAGCTAGAAAAATAAATAATAAGTCACCATGCAAAAGAATGTGTTTTGCATTTTTGCATTCAGTTGAGGTTTCTTTGAGCCATGTGGAGCTGCTTGCTTCAGCCACAGTTCATGTGGGTGAAACCAGCTTGGTTACTGCAACTACTATCCAGTATTGATTTGGAATTCCTGGCTCTGGTTTCTCCAGCTTTTCGTGTTTTCTCCAGAGACAGGGTTGGGGAAGAAGGGAGTAAAAACAATCTTACAGAAAATTTGTTTGTCTGCACGCCTACCTTAGTTACAAGAATTTTGGTCTATGTGCATGTATAATCCTTTTTTGCATGTGGGCATCATGAGTAGCTTGCCTGTGAGGTTATTGGCATACTGCTGGTCTTTTTGTGCTCTTAGGCATTTTGTTCCTTTCTAGGAGTATCCCAGAGTGTTGCCAGTCTAGTTATCCATGACAGAACTTGGGCAATTGCTTATTTAGATGCAATTGCTTATTTAGGCCTCCTTCTGCACTGTGAATTAAAATGTCCATGAGGTAGTTGCAAAGGAGTATTACATTCAGGTTTGTGTCATGTGGTTTGAATTGCTGCACTGTGCAAGTTTCTCTCTTCCTTTGGGAAATTGAAAATTCACCCGTTAGTTTGCAGAGTTTGGCATGTTTTTAGAGGGAGACGTCTTAAAACAAAGGGCTATCTTAAAATGCAGATTTCTAAATGGATTGTTGGATAGAAGGGAGTTGTAAGCTGTCATTTAATACTGGCTGTGGCTTATTAGCAAGACAGTTACTCATAATGTACCATTTTTGTTTTTCCCTTCCTACACTTGGAATATTTTTAAAAAAAGCTTCTGGTGAAAGATTGTGCAGTTCACCCCACAGCTCAACTAATTATCAAGAGCACTTTTTTTCTTTTTCCCCCCAGGTAAGCATCACTGATTATGTAGTGTTTGACCAGTGCAGCCTGTTCCAGACCATAATCCAAGCAACTCACACGGTGGCAACAGCAGCTCAGGCACCTGTGGAGAAGGTGGCTGACAAGCTTCGAATGGCATTTTGGTCACAGCAGCTTCAGTGTCAGCCCAGCCTCCTTGGAGTTAATGGCAGTGGAGTCTGGATCTCTTCAGGCAAAAATGAATTCCATGTAGCAAAGGGAAACTTAATAGGTTGGTGTGCCTTTGTGTCTTAATTTTTTTTAAGTTAAGAATATTAAATACAAGGAAATAACTAACTACAGCTCTGTCACCACAAAGTTACCCATGGCAAGTCAGGGCAGCTTTAACTTGTTTAAAAATTAAATTAAATGATTCATTAGCATTTGATCTTAAATACTTTCTCATTTAAAGAGAAGTATTTTTCATGGAAAAGTCATTGTCAACCAGTGAACTGTGCACAAGTTATTGCTTTTAACACCTCTTCTTTGGGATAAGAAGGCAATCTTAAGCTGCTGAATGTATTTTATCTTGCACAGTGGAGACTGGCTTATGATCAGTGTGACTGTGCAAAATACTAATGTCATGGTTTTACAGTGCTAGTAGAGGGATTGCTTTATTTTTCTTGCTACAGTTCTCAAAATAGAATTCTGATTTGGTATGTTTCTTTGTTTAGTTAAACAATAACAATACATCTAGGATTTTGTTGAACCTCATCACCAAATTCGTCCCCTGTTAAAGACCATTAATATTCTGTATCCTCTTCTGCATTCCCAGTTTTCTCTCTGTGTGTTTACACAGGTATCAGGAGGAGGCTCCCTCCTCCCCCCAACAGTTTCCTGAAAGATTTTCATAGAAAATCTTGTCTAAAATAAGTTTAATAATTGATTGCAATTGAATTTCTTTTGAATTTTAAATAACAAATTTTAACAGAAAAGTAAGTTTCCTATTAATACCACTTGTTCTTTCTTTCCAGGCACGTATTGGAATAATATTGTACCTCGTGGTACTGCTTCTGCCACAAAATGGATTTTTGTGTTGGCTTCCCCAGCTTCATCTAAAGAAGGTTGGTAAATCAACAGTGCAGGTGTATAGTACCTGATTTTTAAACAGAGTGGAATTGATGGTGTAAGTAATTAAATATCCTGATTTACTTCAGATTTTGGTTGTCTTTTCTGTTTGCAGGGATTTAAAGTAGTTGAAGTAGGGTGGAAGTATGTCTGGAGATTAAAATATATACTGAAGATTAAAATAATGTATTATTCACTCTCACCTTTGGTGTGGAGCGGCATCCAACAAGAAATAGGTGGTCCTCAGGAGCAGCTACTGCCTAAACTGCCAAAGCATGAATTGCCAGAATTCGTAATTGGAACTTTTAGAGCATGCCTTGCTGAAATGCCTGCTTCTCCTGTCAGTGCAGTTACTGCAGCAAAATTGCCCATTATTGATAGAAATGAGACCCTGTCAGGGAATTGAACTGCTGGTTACAATAGTTAGCAATTGCATTTTCTCAGTATACTGGCTTTGGTGGCAAAAATGTGGTTTAGAGATGAAAAAGAATGCTGCTTTTCAAAAGCAGAAGAATAAAGAGAGGTGATAGTGCACTGTTCCATGTGTCTTCTCTCTATTAGTTCCTTCAAATGAAACATTTCTTCAGATGAGATCACTTACTACTTCCTTTATTTGAGAAATGGAGTATTTAAGTGCCTAAATAAGGGCTTAGGATGTGTATTTGTATTTCAAAGCCTTACCCTATGAACATAGCCAAGAAGCTTTAGTTTTGCCTTCAAATGAAATGATCATTTTTTTCAGAAAAAGTAGATGTGTAAGCTTTCTCAGAGTGGATTAGGAATTATTTTAATAACAGAAATGTCCTTTCCATAGGAAGCTTTTTGTGGCTGTGCCAAAGCAGCAAGGATCTGTTTTGTGTCAGTGATCAAAATCCTCATTTTCGTCCTTCTACGGTGCAGCTGCCACCAGAGGCTGAAATGGTGCACTACTCTGCTTGCCAGGATGCCATTTGGGGCTTGGATAGTCTGGGGCAGATATTTATCAGAACACTTTCCTCCAGCTGCCCAACAGGGATGCATTGGACAAAACTGGATCTCTCCCAACTAGGTATGACATTTCTATTGAGTAGACTATCTCTTAGCCCACCATATTTTCCAGAAGTATATTTCAGTTTGCTGATGTAGAATATAATGTTTACTGGATGAAATATTATCTATTGGCAGGAGATAGTAAAACGTCAGGAACAGATGTGGCTTTCAAAGAGGGTTCTGTTCAGCCTTTTCCTGGAGACAAGAAGTTTCCTGTTTGCGAGATACTTTATGTGTGTTCAGTCCATCTTGGGGTTGGTCAGTCTGAGGTGGCTCGGCCTGACACGGTGCTGTGCAGGGGCCCCAGCAGCTTTAACTGGGCTGGCTCTTGTACCTCAGTGCTGCCAGAATCACCTGGTCTTGGGCACAAAGGTCGGAATTTTATGGCTAAACACATTTTTAGCAGAGTCATCAAAGCTTTCTGCCAAGGAAGAATTATGCTCCAAGAGTTGCATCATTCATGAGTGATGCAGCTGATAACACTCATGTTCAGATTTATAGTGATGTAATAATTCAGCATAATGCTTAGAATGTGATGCTTAGCTATTTGCTCTTTTCATTTGCTTAGGTGGTTGGCCATGATTTGATCACTGAAATATAGTCACAGCTTGGAGTTTGGCTCTGGGGTAATCAGGTTATTTGCCAACTTCATGAGTAATCAGATTTATTTCTTTTCATTCTAATCAGATTTATTTCTTTAATAGTCTGACTGTTAGAACATTCTTACCTTTGTGCTAATCTGCATTCCTGTTTCAGGTGAGGATAAAGGAAATTGAGACTATGCACCATTCTCTCACCATTTTAAAAATATTTCAGAACAGACAAGTAATTTTAACTTAAGGTTGAAGGAAAGGCAGACACAGCTGGCAGAATTTAAACCTCATGTACAGTTTTTAGTGTATAGTTTATAATACTTCATGGAAAAATTCTAAAACATATCTTTTAAAATTAACTTGTTTGTCAGTTGTACACCAGTTATTTTTTAGACCTGATGAATTGGTTCTAAATCCCTCATCACACCATAGCTTATGAAATCATTGATGCCTTTTACTTTTACTGACCTACAGGATGGATTTGGCCACTTTGTCCATCTTATGTTTCTTAGTGTGGTTTGAAACTCTTCTGATGAACCACTGCCTTCCAGCAGTTTAGACAGTAACTGTTTAAATGAAAAAATAAGTAACTTCTGGCCATTGTCTGAAACCTGAAAAGAATTCATAGAGGAAATTAGTGTAATTGGTGTTAGCTGCCTGTAATACCTGGCCTGTGAACTTCAACAGTTCAGAAATTCAACCTTTGCATTCAGCTGTTCCTGTCAGCTCTGTGGCACATGGTGGTGGCATAGAAGAGACATGAGGTCATGAAATACTCAAACACTCCACTGTACTTCACATTTCACTGAAATGTGAAAGTGTTTTAGGCATTTTTTCGTCCATTTAATTGCATGTGGTACATCACTGCATATCCGTTTCTATAATAGAAAAGCCTACTGTTTTAATGGGGCTGAAGAAATTGGAGAGCTATTTGTTACTGTTCAAGTATATGTTTAAGTTTACTCCAGGAACATTAGAACTTTAACTGTGGAGGGCAGGCAGGGTGGGAGCAACTTTCTGTACAATGCACTTCAGAATTTCAGAATTCTGTATGGATGTGGTGGGATTTACCAGCATTAAGGTTGAAATATTCTTATTATGTTGGTAGTATCTTGCATTTTACATTATGTACTGGGAGTAGCACCTAGTAGATTATTTTGATTAGCATTCCATTATCACTATCAAGGTTTCTAAACAGAGTAGAATGACCTTTAGGTTTGAACAATAAACAATACCGCTGGTTGATGCTACTCTAAAACAGTTGGTGAATGTGGTTAACATGACCTTCTCCTAAGATACAAACAGTAAATGAGAGGAGGGCAAAACCCCAAAACATTTACATAAGGGCTGTGTTTTTGAATATCAAATTTTACTGTAGACGTAAATAATACCAGCTATGCCGAGCAGATGATATGTGATTCCATGTGTGAGTGCCTGATGCTTGTCTGGATCAGAACACTTTGACAGCTGAGGTATCATATGACAAAGCCATTGCTTCATCTCATACTTTATTAGAAGGAATAATGAGGTTTTAAGTAAGATTTTGGCTTTGCAGCTCAAAGTCAAGCCTCCGTCTACAAAAGAAAGTTGCTATAGATGTTCTCATCCCAAGCAGTAGAAATTTTTGTTTGTGATTTTGGTTTTTATATAAATCTGTCTGGTTAAAGGAAATTTTGGGATGAGACAGGTTGATTTCTTTTCCTGTGATTCAGAAAGTTAAATGTGAGATCTGTTTACCACTACAGATAATTAAAAGCTAAAACTGTGTTGTCCTGTTGTTTCCTGTTCTTTTTCCTAGCAAGCCCTAACAATTGGGAATATTGCATTCTGCAGAAATAAATACTGTGAACTTGCACTCTGGGATAAAATTCCATGGCCCTCTTTAATAAATGCTGTGTCTGGTGCACTTTACAAGGATTTGTTGCCAAATTTCACATCCCTGAAAACAGAACTGTTACCAAGAATGGGATATCCCAAGCAGCACTGGCATGTTCAGTTAACCAGCAAGGCCTATTTTTAGAGTCTTTAGTTTGGAGTCTGACCAGAGCATTCCTTCTGTAGTGGATCTGTACTGCTTGGGTCCTGCTTTCTTTGGCACTTCTTTTCCATTACTTAGTTTTGTTTTGTCCAACAAGGGGTGAAAAAAGGAAATCAAATGTTAGGTACATTACGTCACGTGGCTATTTTAAAATGAATGTGAAAGAGGAAGAGTTTCAGTAGACAGTTAAGTAGCAGTTCATTTTAGTCTAAAATACCAGGTATGCACCTCTACTGTCTTTGCAGGAATCTAGACTAAACCCAAGCACAAACCATGCCAAAATTCCAACACACCTCACCCTTATTTGGCAACTTTGTTTTCATGGTGCTGACAGGGTTAAAATACTGCTGCACATTTGAGATTGGTGTAATAAATATGTACGGTTGTGAATATAAATCCATTTGTAAATCAGTTCCTTTATTTACAGATGTGACACTGGTATGTTAACACTGAAATGCATAACCCATTTGCTGTCATATTTTTGAAATGCTGGTGGTATTAGGAATGTTCTTTGCTGACTGTTTTAGCAGATCAACACCTTTAAAAGTCTCTGAGCTTGGCCAGCTACAGAGAAGAGTTCACGTTAGGTCATGTGAAAGTTTGTCTAGGCACTGATAACATTTGTCATGGAATGTTTCCCTGCTTGAATTTGGTTATTGTAAGAGGGTATTTATAATGTGCTTTAGAAATTGCACTCTCCTGTGACTAAAACATTTCTGTTTAGAAGAGAAATTTGTCACATATGCACTGCCTCTTGGTTTTGTTCATTGTATCCAGCAAATTTTTTTGTTCTCTCACAAGTTGTATTAACTTCTAATCATTTTTATGTGACTGTGTTTAAAGCTTGTTTAATACAATGAAGTCTAAATACAAGTTCTGATTATTAGCTGAATTTGAAAGGAAAACGCCAGATTGCTAATAATGTCTTTGTTACTAGGTGGTGTAAAGCTGATCAGCTTGACCTGTGGCAATCAGCATGTTTGGGCCTGTGACACCAATGGTGGCATTTATTTCCGTGTAGGAACTCAGCCTCTTAACCCAAGTTTGATGCTTCCCGCATGGATAATGATTGAGCCACCTATACAGGTAAAATGCTGATTACAATTCTTTATAACCCGGTGGTTTAGCTCCATGCTAAACAATAAAACAGTAATTTTAGAATTCATGGAAAACAGCAGAGGAGGTTTCTAGTAGAGTGTAGTAGTGCTGAGCTGTGCCCTGAGTACCTCCTGTGTGCTAAGCAAGAGACTGGATGGGCAAACAGCACAGAGCAGAGGGGGTGGGAAGGCTCTGCTCAAGTGTCATGGTGCTGAAGTCCCTGCCACCCTCTTCCTTTATCCTCACCTTTGTGAGTCTGGGATGTTTGCTAGGGTGATGTGCCTGAGTTCAGGGACTTTCCTTGTCAGGCAGTGCTTTGTAAGCATGCAGTACAAATGCAGCCCTTTTCCCTTATTACCAGAATGGGCAAACTTTATATCCTCTCTACCTGCCAGCTGGGAGGAGTGGAGTTAAAAGAAGCCTCCTAAAGTAACCTGGAAGCATATTTGGAAAATACAGAAAACTGACAAAATCTGTTTCTCCAGTGTCTGTTTGTTGTTTGGTTTTTGGGTGTTTTCTTTTTTAATCTCTCCTTAAACCACAGTGCTTGCTTTCATTGCTGCTCTAATACTTTGCAAGTTAATCTATGAAATGGGAGTAATTTCTGTTGTGGGTTGGGACTGCTGTAATGGAGCTGACCTCTGACTACTGATTTCATTCTTTACTCCTTGGCACAAAACTGCTTGAACTGAACTCTCTGCTGATCTAGCACAGTAGCATTGGGTTTGCTTGCATACTTGACTGACATTTTTATGATGTTACAGGATTTCTCTTAAAGATTTTGAAATGTGTGGTACTTTCAAAAGTATACATTAAGAAATAGAAGTAAATCTGTGGCAGTGGAGTTGCAATAATTTATTTGTTCTTTACATAATTTGCTTTTAGTTCTGCTTATCTCTCATCAGCCAGTTGTTGGCTCATGTGTATCTCAGGGTGTAACAGTAAAGAAGGGCAGGGAAACAGGGAAATGAAAACTGCAGATAGGGATCCCATCAATGTGCACAGCACTGGTTAGATGACTAATCCTGGACTGGGAATGTGGTTCTGGAGAAATGGTAACTTGTTTTGCAAAATAGCAGGGCAGGCTGATAAATAGGTGCCAATATCACTTGCAAAAAGGACTTGGTTACAGTGCTGTTCTTGATGTGATGCAGGTGGCTCTTTCTGATGTAATCTGTAACACATTGTCCCTGCTAACAAAGGGGGTGGGGCAGCAGGAATAGGAGGCTGAAGGTGTCAGTGATGACATCTCCCATAAAGGCAATATTAAAAAAAATAGAAAGAGACATTCAGTTTAAACTGAGTTTGCCAAGAGATGGAGCATTAAACTTGTGTACTATCTTCTTACCAAATGTCTATCCAGGAGAATAGCCCAAAAAGCTGTTACTCTATGCTGATACTATTTTCTCTGTACTAAGGGATTCTCTGCTTCTCTGCTGAAGTAGTTTAAACTACTCAATACCAAGGTTTTTACAAGAATTGGGATTTGCTGTGGCTCACGATTTGGCAGTGACTTCCTTATGCAGAACGTGGACAAGGTTGAAAATCAAATTATTTCCCATCATCACATCAACAAAGCTGGGTGATGTTGCCTTCCAAAAATTATAACCTGATACCCAGAGCAGTGTCATTCCCTCTCCTATTATCTTGCCAACTCCTGACATGGCAAATTTAATGAGTCAATATGAAAGGGCAAGAATTCAGACATTGCTTGCAGAGAAGATGAAAACTTAAGCGTTACATGCTTGTTTTGAGACAATTCCAGCATGTTAAAACAAGTCATTAAAGGAGCAGCCTTTCACGCTTTTGCAGAGGCTTAATGCAAAATAAGAAAATATGTGAACTTTAAAAGTATTTCCAAATGCTAACTTTGTAGTTGGAAAACAAATATAACATGATGTCTGTAGACTGAACTCTTAAGTGAACAATATTTGCTTATTAGGAACACCTTAGTGCAATCTGTCCCTTAATTGACTTTGACACAGTTCATGCTGCTTTGTTTCATGCTGTTTGTCAGCATGTTTCTGCTCTTATGTTCAGATCAACAGAAATGTTGTAAGAAGTATTTGTGAATGATTAGGCCATTTTCTGTTTGAAGAAGGAAATCAAAATTGCTTTTCACTCGCTTCAAGTACAGGAGCACTCTCAACGTGTAATTTAAAACCAACTATGGGTATTTAATTCCCTAGTAAATGTCAGAGCCAATATGACTCGTCTATCCCAGATCTCATGACTCAGGAGCAGCTTGTGAGCAGCTGCAGACTCTGCTTTTATGGTGTCACTTCTTCTTAAAGGAGTGCTGCAGTTGCACAGCACTCATCTTTGCATAACTGCACAAACGTATTCAGAGACTGCAGTTTTGATGAGATTTTGCTCATGCTAAAATAAGTGAATATAATTTAAGTTCAGTCTTTGGCTCTATGATGCTGTATTTTTTTTCTTAAATCACGACTAAACCCAATTTTGTTTGTTATTCTTCTCTCTGTACCTCCTTACTGAAGCATCTCTTGAGATGAAGAATAAGATTATATGTTCTCTGCCCTCCTTTTTTATTTTATCCAGTACTTCAGAAGTGGTTGATAACATCATTAGAGTATCTTGAACAGTAGTAGTTTATATATAGCTGTTTTCTGTGATTCATCAGTTTGGTTCTGCAGTCTTAGAAGTAAAATAATTATGTAGTTAAGCAGCTTTTTGGAAGCTGCTTCAAGGACATTGGCAAAACTGATCAAAATGCTTTGATGAATTTTAGACCAGGAAATAGAAAATGTTTTTCCATTCTGTTGTTAACTTGCAAGATAAAACTATCATCTGTTGTAACATGTCTCAGAATTCGTACATATTTTTACATATATAAAAAATTCATTTAAAAAAAACAAGTATAACTATTATTTCTATAGATAATATAGAGTATTTCTTTATTTGCGTGTATTTTTATTACTATTTTATTCAGATTTCTGGCCTAAAGGAACAATAACTAAAAATAAAATGGAAAATTAGAACAGACTGAAAGACTAATTTAGATCATTAAAGAGTAGAGCTTGATCAAAAAGTAAAAGTCTTTAAATTACTTTCAAAGGCTCCTCCAAGTTCAACGGTTTGAAAATTATTCTTTGAGCGTTTCAACCTTTGTTTCTGGTACCTTCTGAAAAAGATGCTGAGACAAAATCTGATCTTGAGAAACTCTTACTTCCCACAGTTTAAAAACTGGCCTTAAAAGCCACTTTCACAGATTTACATTAAGGCATCTATCAGATAAACAACTTTATCTGACAAAATTAAAAGAAACAGAACAAATACATGTAATGAGTGACTAATCATCTACTCATTGTAAATAATCAGCCGCACTCTAAAAATAGCTTGGGACATTTTATTGTCACTTCTTTAATTGCTGTTCTTTGCTCATTTGGAGCCAAATTTCATAGAGAATAGAACTGAAAAAGCAATGTTATTAAATCCAGAGGTCTGTTTAAATATCCACACAGCTTGTCTGAACTACAGAGTACAAGGGTTTTGTTTAAGGAAACGTTTGGCTACTGCATAAAGCTTTAGTTGATCATTTGTAGTTCCCAGCATCTCAGCAATGAGCACTGCTTGACTTAGTTCACCATAAAATTGTCATGAACATTCTGTGTGTTTCAAGTTAGAGAAATTTTTGATTTATTGCTTTTCCCATAAACAGTCTGGTAATTGTGTCTCTGTACTTTACGTTTGGTATTGTAGGTTAGAGAAATTCTTATACATAGTAGAAATTGTTACTGATATAGGAGGAGCTACTTTTTTCTTGCACACAGACTTCCAAACAACTAAATTAAGACTGTTCATGCTTTCACAGTCATTCAATAATTATTGAAACTATAAAGCAACTGATAGTCTAAAAATACCATTTAAAATTTAGGTAAATTATCTGTAATTCTGAAAAATCAGTACAGGATAGATTTAACTTCTTTTCAATACCTTACATTGAACATATGTCAAGAAAGGGTAAGGAATTGGTTGTGCCTTACAGATGAGTGTTGACTTGTTAGAAACAGTTGTCATCATCTTTGTTTTCTTTTGATAAAATTCTGCTTACCTTACAGAACACTTAATGTGGATCTGGGGTCTTTCTACTGCATCTGCTTTGCTTTTGCATTTCTCAGTGATATTTCTGTTGTTATTAAGGCCAGTTCTGCATTAAGTGGTACTTAGAGGAGGAAGCGGTGAGCAGTCCTCAAGATCAGATTTGCCATTAAGCTGAAATGTAGGAAGGATGTGTTTGAAATGATCTTCAAGAATTGAATATTTAGAGGGGAAGGAAATTTTTCTATTGAAAATGCTTTCTAACTTTTACTTCAGAATTATCTATGCTATTTTTGAACATCCTTGTCATGGAAGTCTCTGTTCTTTGCAGTGCAATATCCACATGCCTGTTCTTTCCAAGTCCAATGGTTTTCACTAGCACAGACCAGCTTGCATTACTCAGCCATTGCACAGACCTCTTCTGAGTTCTACTTTGGAGTGCTAAGATGAGATTCAGAGGAAGTATCTTTCATTAACCAAAGTCTGCTTAGGTTGGAGATGTAATACACTCATTAGGCCTGGTTCTCTCTAGACCAGACTAACTAGTCTGTTGTTCTATATACCTTCACTCATGTGAGACCTCTGAAAACATTATTAGGGAGAAGATTTTCCTGGAGGACTGCACTTTTCAAGATGATGTAGAGAAAAGCTGTTTGGCAGTAGTAAGAGCAGCTGTCTCAAGGTGGGTTGCAAATAAGTATAGGAGATCAAAGCTTCTGCAGCTGAGTCTTTTGTTTAGGTGATTTAGAATGCCATAATGTTTAAGTTCAGGTCATTGCTATTCTTCACAGGCATGCCTATCTTAAGTAATTGTAAGTTACATAAAAGGTGCTTTTAGAGGCTGAAAAAATGCAATTTCAGCGTTTGTTCTGAAGTTGCCTCACGCTGATTCCATTGCTGAGCGTAGTGCTTATTATCTTCCTCCTTGTTGCGAGTTAAGAAAACTGCTGTCACTGTCTTTCACTGTATTTTGCTGCTGTGGAGTTTTAGCCTTCTGATAGTTGTTTTAAGGCACTGCTATCGCCGTGTTCAGAAAATCGTGCATGTGGCCTGTCATGGGAGATAGCAACTGTTATCAGCACCAGAAGCTTCAGATCACAGAAAGCGCTTAAATTAAGGTACACCCAGAAGATTCAGTAGGCAGTCCTCCCGTGTCCTTCTAAAATGTGATCTCAAGGTGGTGTATTTGCTTTTTGACAAGACTGGCTTACGTTTAAAACAACAGTTCTGGGAAAGAGAACCTTCAGTTTTCATACTTGAGTTTGGTCATTACTCGGAACTTCCTCATACTTGCAACTCTTCAATATTCCCATATTTTGGTTATTTAACACAGAATTGGATACTTAATTATACTTCAGAGAGATGAAGAAATATATTCGACATTCAGTTGGGCAAATAAAGTAACCACAGCTATCATTAAGTTTTGAGAGTTTTTTGGAGTTATTCAATTAAAAAAATAAAAGCACCATGGTATTAAAATTCTTGGGTAGAGGATGAACATCATGATCATCATGATTTAGCAGGTATGAGCTGTGGTTGCACAGAGTAATAAGTCACCCTGGGATCTGCTGGACACATCAGACCCTTTGACCTTGAATTAGGAGCTTGAAGGCCCTTCCCTATAACCCCCAAGAAATGCTTTCTCTCCTTGGTAAGCTATTTAAGTTTGAAAAAGTAAAGAGGGGCACTTTACAGGCATAGGTTGCATGAGAGGGTGTTTCACTGATGCTCGTTAAAAGTGTGTTTATAAAAAAAATAAAAGCCTTGGTTACTCAGAACTTCGCTTATACAAGGTTTTTATTACCTAGTGTTAAATTGTGTTCTGTTTCCTGGGAATTTGCACTTAGTGTTTACTTAACACAGATTTCTGTAAATAATTCATTCTTACTGTCCCTAATAGTTAGTTTTTCACTATGTTATTAAAATACCTGTAGTGGTAATTACAGAAGGCTTATCTTCTACATTACAGTTTATAATCTTAGTTATAAAACAGTGTGACCAGGAGACAGTCGGGCAAACCTGAGTAGGCCTGGAGTTTGTATGGTCTCTAAAGTGATTACATGAAATTTAAATTATTTATTTTTTAAATTGTTTCTAAGGAACAGTTGTACTGAGTATTTTTTAAGTATTTTATGGTTCTCTATGAGTAGTTGCGTGGGTTTGGTTTGATCTTTTCTATGATTTGATACTATATGTTGTTGTCTTTCCCATGTTTCTGCAAGAAAAAAACACTGGAATAAAAAATTTAGAGCTAACAGAAGGTGGAGGTCAAGGATTTTCTCCTTGGCTTTGCTTTGTCTTCCAGGTTGTGCTAGTCATAGACAGCGAAGTAGATACATCCTTGGCTGGAAATACCCAACTAAGGCCTTTGTCCCTTTTGTTCATTAAAGGCAGCAAGTTGGGCAAAGGGTCCTGTTGTTGTTCTAAGACTTCTGAGGAAAATAATCTCCAGTTTTACAGATGATAAATAGTTATGTTTTTCTGACTATTTAATGCCAACTTTACTGAAGAACGTGTGGCATCAAGGAAGACCAAACATAGATTCATCTTTCCTGCTCCTGTATATTGCCTTGAACTTCTCTGCAGAGAAAAAAAAGCAGCACTTAAATTAGCAAGCTAATGCTGAAAGAGCTTTATAAGCTTCATTTAAATGGACCTCAGAAAATAATATGTAAATAGGCCTGTATTGGGGGAGACTCTAAGCTGCATTCTTTTTTGTTATCCTCATTAGGAGGGTCTGGATGCTGTTAGTCATGAAAATAGCCAGAGCAGTCTGATACACTCCTAATGCTCAGGAGTGTGAGAAGTATCCCTGATGTGACCTCCTTACAGCCTGGCCTGCACCAGCTGAAGGCGTTTCTGATTTGTCTTTTGAAGGCAAGAACATTTGTGCTGAATGTCGCCACTAACCTCTTACAAAAAGGATTGGGCTGGGACAGACTGATAATGTTATGTTTAGTCTTCCTTATCCTGGATATTTGCAGCAGAACAGAGATAATGGAGGTTTGCTGGTACGTGGACTCTGTGCTCCTGAAAAGTGACGTGGAAAATGTTCTGGTGCCTTTTTGTGTGTGTGTGTTTGTCCTTTCTTCGTTGACAGGGAACTTTAACCATTTGGGTTCAGCTGTGACCAATAAGACAAAACTTTTGAGTAGTATGTATGGGAGAGTGGATGGGGAATGTGTTAGATTTACTTTGGATTTTGTTTGACACTATTGTTTAAGGTAAATTCTTACACTGAAACTTACTTCTCTGTGGTTTGCAGAAAGAAAAGAAGTAACTTGCACAGAATTATAAAGCTACTGGACAACTTGATAACTTAAATACATTTAGCATAGACATTGTTTCTTGATATCATTTAACAATTTGCCAGTTATGTGATTCCTTCAAGTTTATTTCATTTTATCAACTCTGTGTTCACAACAGATATGTAGCAAGCTTGTTTTCATTGTTTTTATTTGTGGCGGACAACAAATATATCCACAGCTCTTAGTATATTGCATTAATATAGAAAATGACATGGTTGATAATGTTGCTGGTTCTAGTGGGAGAGTCTTCATATCAAAAGACAGAAAATGACTGGGGTGTTTGTAGCCAAGGCACAGGACCAGAGGATGAGGAATCTGCATTCAGATCTGACTGGCTAAAACTGTCAGACTTCTGAGATTTTTAAAGTTTAGAAATGTTTGGCACCCCAAGTAATAGAAAAACAACGTTCCGCAGTGTTTTTATCAAATAGCACTGGATCCATGAATTATCCATAACAGATTGATCTCTCACAGTGGTGATATTGTGGATAAATGTATAGAGTTTGGTGTGTCAGAGCAGGAAGGCTGAGAGATCGCTGCAAGGTTCTTTAAAATTCCAGATTCTCCAGTAAATTACAAATAGGACATGTTTCACAGTCAAGGTATATAAATCTCATGAATGCTGTTGGAAGTTAAACCAGCTGAGTAAAGGCTACGCTGAAATAATTTATCAATTTTCATGGTTATCAGTCTCTGGAATGTTATCAGCAGATTTATGAGTTTGCAGAGATATCTCTCTTTAGTGCTACGAGAGAACTCTATTTAACCTTTAACGGCAGCTGTAGAGATTTTCGTGTTATATAACTTACAAAATACTTAAAACATGCTTATGGTAATTAAAACTTGGCAAAAATGGGAGATATCTGAGATAATTATCAGCATGATTATTCTAAGAAAATAGTACATTATTTTCATTATTTTTTTGTCAAGAAAATTTAAAATTAATTTTATCTGCCTTACTGTGGTAGCCATGAGAGTACCTTTTTGTTGTTGATGCCTGCTTTCTGGGTAAATTATAATCCAGAAGTCAAACCTTTGCAACAGGCTCTAAGAATTGCCTGTATTTGTTTCCAGTGGCTTGTCCCTGGTTTATGTCAAAAGCTGCTGTATATAATGATGTCACTATGTGTCCTGTCAGTTGTGTCCTTTATTGGCTGTTCCACAGCAGAAAGCTGGGAAGTAGAGGAATTGCCTGGATCCTTTGCAATAGGAGTAAGAGGATTGTTTTGTTGATGTGAGGTTATCAGAAAGAGCTGAGTAGCCTGAAGAAGGAAGAGAAGCTGGAAGTGAAATGCCCAGAGAGGCAGGGAAACTTAGGTTTATGTCAAACTCACTTAGAAAAGCAAAGAATGAGAAGAATATTTAGCCAAGCTTTTAAACACACTATTTTGAATTTGATGATTGCCATTTGTTTCTTAGATGTGTTGGTGGTGCAGAATAGGGTAGAAGTAATTGCTTTGATTACACTTGAGCCTGCAGTGGTATCAGCTGAGATTCATGCAACTCCTTTTGTGGCTCTCCTTTTGGGCCTCTCCTCTGCTTTTCTTACCTTCCACTGCCTGTAAATCTGTAATAAAGCACACGCTTAGGTAGTAGGTTTAAGCTCTCAGTAAGTCTTTTTGGATGGAAATATTCCTCCAGCTCTTTCTCAGAGAATTCTGTTTTAGACAAATGACAGTAGAAAGAAGGCATGGGATTCTGACATACGAGAGTGGGGAGCAAGGTGCTCAAATCCCATTAGTTCAGCAACAAAAGTTCCACGAAGGTGTGAGGCACAGTTTGGGATGGATCCTGGTTGGAACATGAAGTGTATTGCAGAGCATAGACAGACACACTGTTAGTTTGTGGTGTGAAGGACATGGGAGAAAGGTGACAGAAAGTCCTAAATCTGGGAAGGAGGTGGCTATTTAGGAGAATGTGGTAAGAAGGAGATAAGTGGATTTTAAAAAACAAAATGTAAAAAAGGAGATGAAAGGCAAAGGTCTCCTGGTCATGCAGTACTTCAGCCTGCACAAGCTAATGACAGCCCAGCTCCCTTGTGTGAAAACATGGGACTGCAAGAGCAGAAGTGTGGTGAGGGATGTGATGGAGCAGGAATCTGCACAGGAGTGAGGCACTGCCCCATGGCAGCAGTGTGGGGAGGTGAGCAGAGACAAGTGGGGAGTGAGAGCCAAGGTGTCTGTAGAAAGAAGCAAATACAAAATGGAGGGGAGAAATGGAAACTGACCGGGAGTAAGGATCACTTCCAGCAAAGGGACAGAAAGTCCAAATGGGAAAATTGTGTGGGGTTTGGGGGTGTTTTTTTTTAGTGTGGTTTGGGTGTTTGATGGGTTGCTCGGTTGGTTTTGTTATATGTTTGGAGGTTTTTTGGTGTGGTTTGTTGTTTTGGGGTTAGGTGGGGTTTTTTTGGTTGGTTGAGGTTTTTGTTCAATCTGAAAGTAGCTAAACAGCTTTGTATTCTATGTAGTCAGTGTTTTTCAAGACAATTAGTGGCTTTACTTTTAAGTGTTCAAACTGCAGCCACTTGTGAATTTATTGTGACCACAGGTAAGTACTTGATCAAGCCTCTACCAGCCTCAAGCTTCTAACAGAGGGCAAATACCTAATGAGAGGAAAAACATGAGAAGATAGTCTGTCAAGGGCCTTGAAACCTGACTAGACAGGATTGATTTGGTGATTCAAGTCAGACTTGCTGTAGCTTGGTCAGACCCAAGTCAGCACCAGAATTTTAAAAGCAAAACCAAAGGAGGTAACTGCTATGTATACAGTATGTATACAGAAGGCCCTTATATATATAAGAAGATGCTTATAAATACATGCAGATCATGCTTCTGTATCCCTTGGTTTATACATATAGAGAGCTACTTGCTCTTCTATTTAGCACTCTGGAATTTTAGCTTATGCCATGAGGCTAAAGCAAGGAATGCAGTGGTGTTTTGTGAGGAGATGATGTATTTCAGATGTCATACTGTCTTCTGCAGTGCCTTTACTAGGCTGCTGTGGAGAAAACCTTTTAAATAAAAGTTTTTATTTAATATCCATGTTTTATTCAAAGTACCTGTTTTGCAGGATATTTGCTATCAACCTGATTGGACGATATGTTTTGCTACAAAATCATGATGTTATATCAGTACCACTGATTTTGAACAGGCAAATCTCAGTAGAAGCAGGTGGAGTAAGGACATGCCTGGAAGCAGAATGGGAAGTGTGTTTCACTTGTGTTTGCCAGTGGATAGTGTTGTGGATCCCTTCCTGCAGGTGTGGCTGCTCCAGTACTGTGGTGCTCTGCAGCGAGTTCCATGGCTGTATTCCTGTAGAATGGAGGACAGGCAAGAAGGTAGACCATCATTTCATTGCAAAGAGGAGACATTCAGACTGTAGAAATGTACTGCTTTAGAATATGCTTAGAAATTAAGTGCAGATTTAATTACGTTAGGAAAACTTTCTGTCAGGCAAGAGGAAAATTCCGCATTTTGTGCATTTCACTGGAAGTGCTCCCTCCTCCAACTTGCAGTTGAAACTGTATCTGATTGGAATAGCAGTGGTTAAGCAAATACTAACATTCTTCTTGTAGGTGATTTAAACTACCAGACAGACATTTGCTGGGAACTTAATACAGCAGATAAGAGACAGTCCAGGAGTTTTTGGAGTGTGTTGAGGACAATTTTTCGCAACTGATAAGTGAGCCCAGCAGGGGAGGGACTATGTTAGACCTGTTGTTTGCAAATAGAGATGGGCTGGTGGGAGATGTGGTGGGTGGAGGCCTCTTGGGGCACAGTGATCATTAGTTCTCAATATTTGGTGAAATCAGGGGGAGCATCAATAAGACTTTCACATTAGACTTCCAGAGGGCAGACTTTGGCTATTTAAGAGGTTTATTCAGAGAGTTCCTTGGGAAGCTGTCCTTAAAAACAAAGAGTGGGAAGGAGGGTCCTGGTAATTATAGGCCAATTAGCTTGACCTCAGTACCTTGTAAGGTAATGGATCAGTTTATACTGAATGCCATCATGCAGCACTTACAGGATGGCCAGGGGATCAGACCCAGCCAACACGGATTTGGGGGGGTAGGTCATGTTTGACCAACCTGGTCTCCTTTTATGACCAGGTGACCCGCCTGGTGGATGCAGGGAAGGCTGTAGATGTTCTCTATTTGGATTTCAGCAAGGCCTTTGACACTGTCTCCCACAGCACACTCCTGGAAAAGCTGGCAGCCCACAGCTTGGACAGGAGCACTCTGTGCTGGGTCAGGAACTGGCTGGATGGCCGAGCCCAGAGCGTGGTGGTGAATGGTGCTGCATTGAGCTGGGGACAGTCACCAGTGGTGTCCCTCAGGGGTCTGTGCTGGGGCCAGCTCTGTTCAATATTTTTACTGATGACATGGATGAGGGTATTGAGTCTTTCATTAATAAATTTGCGGACAACTGGGAGCGTGTGTTGGAAGGTAGGAAGGCTCTCCAAAGAGACCTGGAATGGTTGGATGGATGGGCAGAATCCAGTAGGATGATGTTTAATAAGTTCAAGTGCCCAGTCCTGCATTTTGGCCACAATAACCCCCTGCAGCACTANGGAACACAAATCCTGTGAGGAATGACTGAGGGAGCTGGGGTTGTTTAGCCTGGAGAAGAGGAGACTGAGGGGTGACCTTATCATTCTCTACAACCTCCTGAAAGGTGGCTGTAACCCAGTGGGGTTTGGTCTCTTTCTCCGGGCAGCAACTGACAGAACTAGAGGACACAGTCTTAAGCTGTGCCAAGGGAAATATAGGTTGGATATTAGGAAAAAGTTTTTTACAGAAAGGGTGATAAAGTATTGGAATGGTCTACCCGAGGAGGTGGTGGAGTCACCATCCCTCTATGACTGGTGTTTAAAAAAAGATTGGATGTGGTGCCATGGTTTAGTTGAGGTGTTAGGGCTGGGTTGGACTCAATGATCTTGGAGGTCTCTTCCAACCCAGTGATTCTGTGATTGTGTTAGACTTGAATACTGAACATTAAATATGACTATCATTATCAGTAATGATACATTCATTCATGTTCCTTTTGTTCTTACAAAGGGCAAAAGTTCTTGGAAAGAGGATAATTTTGTACCTTAGCACATAAAATATCAGTTGCATTTCTCCCTGTCTTTGGTATCTGGTAAATATTTTACTTCTCTTGTGTACTTCTGTGAAAAACAAATGCTACAGTAGTACAAAGATACAGTAGTACAAAGTTTAAATACTGTGCTTAATTTTTATAGCCAGTAGGAATCAACTTGGTCAGCATTCATTCAAGTCCAAATGATCAGATGTTGTGGGCAATTGATAGCAAATGGAATGTCCACGTACGAGTTGGAATTACAGATGAAATGCCTGTAGGCACTGACTGGGAACATGTACCAGGTAAAAATGAATGCATCAGTTCCTTGTTTCTGCCATTTTCTCAGTGATTTTGTTTAGTTTTTTGTTTTTTTTCTTGTTGCTTTTTAAATTGGATAGTAATGCTTAAATTGTTTTTGGCAATCAAGTGTTTGATAAGGGTTATCTTTTAAAGAGGACCTTGGTTTCACTTAAAAACATGGGGTAGTTAACTGGGAGAAATATGATTTTTAAATGAATTTCTGTTCTGATATTTCAAGCTGCTGCCACTCCATTAGTAAGTGGTACAGTTCCCTTTCAGTTAAAACTAAAGGAGAATTCCTAAGCAGTAGGGAGACTGTTGGATTGTGGTTTTTTTTATTTAATTGTGATAGCACATGAGGTTTCTACCTAGATAGGGGTAACAAAAACCTTACACTATTTTGCACATCTTTCTACTAATCCTGTGTGCTGGATATGTTGTGGATTAGGTAATTTTGCCTTTTGCCTTGCCTCTAAATAAAACTAAATTTTATTTGTTTCCATCTAAATAACTGTGCATTGATGCTGTCTGCTTTTTAAAGATTTGTCACTGTATTAACTCGTGGCACTTGGTTGCAGAGTAGTCTTGTGAAGAGGGGGCAAGAGTCCACATCTGCAATATTAACCATTTTTAGACAAATAAGATTGTAATTGTTGGCTTATTCCCCATGTGGTAGTCACATACAGTGGGGGCTCCAGAAGTGTGTCATGAAGGTCCTCTAATTGGATGTTGCTTGTGGCTGTGACCACATAACAAATTATTTTATCCCATGTTGGGATAACCCTTATGGTTATAAGGGTTATAACAGATGCAGGGAGTACCAAGTCCACAGTTAAAAATCTTTCTTGTTCACCAGTGTTTCATGTAAGAATATATGAAAATTATTGTAGTCTTGACGTCTGCTCTCAAAGTACTTTCTGCAAGTGTATTTAGTGTCTAGGAAAGCCTGATTATTCCCTCCTCCTGTCCAATTCCCTGTAGGTTTGCAGGCCTGCCAGCTGGCTCTAAGCACCAGGACCGTGTGGGCACGGTGCCCCAATGGAGATGTCGCTCGCCGATACGGCGTCACTGACAAGAATCCTGCAGGGGACTACTGGAAGAAGATTCCTGGGAATGTCTCACGTTTAACAGGCAAGTTGGTTCTGCATGACAGTGTGTCCAAAACATTGTGATTGATGTCTGCTTTGAGTTCTACCTGATGGCGCTCAAGCTGACCATATGCAGGGAGAGCTGCACACGCTGTGTTTCACCAAGGGTGTTTTTAGCACATTAGTCAAAAGCTTCTCCGAGTATAATTGGGAAAACAGATCCAAATATTATTTAGTCAATGTTTAGAATTGGAACCTGCTACTGTAATTAAAAGATGGATAATTTATGCTTTGCAGTGACCCCTCTAGATGAACTCTGGGCGATCAGTACTTCAGGATCTCTCCTCCAGCGCCTCACTAAGACCTTTAGCCATTCCCATAGTTTGCAGAAAAATAATGACACCTCTGTTCTGCTTCACCCTGATGATTTGGAAGATGAATGGGAAGTGATATGAAGTCTGTCAAGCTTGTGAAGCAGTGAAAAAAAACCAGGAGGACAGAATTTCTGTAATGTATGTACAGAATATTGGATCTAAAAGCCACTCATATTGGACCTGTGATTATTAGCACTTTTGTATTGGAAAACTGACCTGTTAAATAGCCTCCAAGCTGTGAGTTCTGATGTTTGTTACATAATCTTTTGGGAGACTCTTTAGGTGTGGCATACTGCCATTGTTATACCATACTACTGTAGAAGCTCCTTTGAAAATACAACTCTTAAGTTAACCTTACTAGCAATGAAAGTGAGTACTTCACAACAGCATGCAACTAATGTATTGATTTTGAGAAGGAATTCTGTTGCATTAAATATTTCTCTACAGCAGAAACATTAAGCATTTCTCAATTTCTTCTTGTATTTGGAACTCCATACCATACTGATGGGATCTCTCCCTCACTCTTGTACATATATTTATTTTTCCTTGCAGCATGGAAGAAAATATGGTGAAGTATCTCTTAGTAAGATCTGAGAACATCATGATTACACAGTGTTGTTAGAATGAACTTCGTTTGATCCATTTCCATATAAGTAATTGCAAGGCTTACTGACCTTCCATTTCCAGAAATTTTGTTCATAATTTGGCTTCATTCACAAGGTAGAGGTTTGGATTACACCTAATATCAGGGGGACTTTTGCCCATTTCCGTAGCCATCAGGAAGGTGACAGAGTTTTGGGGGTGAGTCCCAGTTTGGAATAAAAAGAGGTCGCTTGTTGGGTTTGTAGTACAAAGCAGGAATGTACAAGGCAGCTTTCATAATTCCTGTTGTGCTGTATTTGTGCCTCCAGCCAGTGCTTTAACATTTGGACTCATATTGTTTTGAGTACCAAACTTAGATGTATTAAGAATAAAATGGTAATTGATAGAATTACCTATATATCCCATTAAAAATTGTGATATTGTGAGAAAATACTTAACAATATTCTGATTTTTAGCTATGTTAGCTAAATTTTGAAGTGTCTTATACTTAACAGATGTTGCAACAGGAGTATGTGATGAACTGGGAAGTAACCTAAGTTAATCATTGCAGTTTATTTTTCTTTATACTAAATCTTCTTTGAAAGATACCTCATCTTTTTTAAGCAATAGAACTATAGATGAGAGAACCTGAGTTCAGTATGTAGGCGGAGGAGTTATTTTGTGTTTGTTCTAAGCTTATAAATCATCAGAATGTTCTAAGCAGCTGCTAGCCAATACTGTAAAAGAGCCAGCTTCAGGAAAGGCCAGGAGTTGAAAAGTGGGGACGTTTCTGTTTTCAGAACCTAATGCAGATGGAAAAGGATGTGTTTTCTTTTTAACCTCTGTTCTCTTTCAGAATAGTTCATGCTTGTACTGCACTAAACTTGGAATAAACATGGTGCAAGGTGAGAATGTGTATTGGTGGAGAGAGAACCAAGTTATGCCATTTTTTTTTCAGTAGCACTTGTGGTATTGGCTGTCAGTTCTCAGTTGAATCTTAATCCTACAGGAAGGACAGATTTATTTCCCTTTTACAGATGATATGTTTGCTTCTTTGCTATCTCATCTCTATACAGAGATTACCCCAGAGGGATTATTTTAGCCTGTCTGGAAGTGGATGGTAATGGAATCAGCTTGTGAAGTAACCTAGTCTGTTTTATGCAAACATAGCTTGGTGTCTTGAGGACCCCAAAGAAGCTGAAATTCAGCTTAAAAGTATCTTATGGCAACTCCTGAGTCAATCACTTTGGAGAAAGGACATGAGAAAGAACAATGTCTCTGTGCCCTTCAAGCACCAGATGCTCAAGTACAATGGCATTATTTAATAGTGACACTTTTGTATTACATTTTTCAAAGTCATCTTAGTAATGGGTTGAGCTTGCTAGTTGTTTATTTACTGTATAATACTGTTCCTTGCTATGGTCGTTAATATTCAATTGGTGTCAAGAGCTCTTACAGACTACTTTTTAGGGTAGTTTCAACAAAATTAGGATGGGTTTTTTACTTTTATTTCTGTATTTAGGGTTTTGGTTTTGTTTGTGCTTTAAGCCAAGTGCAATAAATTAGATTTTTAAGAAATAAATTACTGTGGTAAGACTCATCTTTTGTGTGATTTACAAGAGATTCTCTGTCTGGCAGTTGTCTTGTTGTGAAAGATTGTGCTTATGAAATCCTTCCCTAATGTTGCCCCAGACAACATGGTAATGACAATGTAAGGACCTGGATACTGTGAGATTTATTTCATATATTTTTTTAATTGTGACAGGTGTGTCAAGCCAGCAAAACATTCATCATTCAAGCAAAGACAATTAAACACATCTCATATTTGAATATTAGGCTTGTTGCCTCCATATTAAGATAGTCTTGCTGTAATAGAAGTAAAAAATTTTCTTTCCTTACGTGCTGAACAAAAATTGCATGTTGAATATTTAGCTCTCAGTGAAAAACGTGCATTTGTGGTTCGAGCCAGAAAATGGTCCAGCAGAAAATGGTGATTGTACCACGTGTGCTGTAACTGCACCCTTCTTGAATTATTCATTATCTGAGGACTTCCTGTGTTTCTGGCATTTTTCTGGAACTGCAGCTAGAGCTTAAAAGAGAACACCTTGACTTAGCTTCCCAAAGGAGAGGGCTGTTTCCTGACTGAGTTGGGACCTGGGTAACTTCACACAAGAGAACATAACAGTGATTAATGAGGCTTCTGACTCTTAAACATGCTTCCAGCCCCAGGAATCCTGTTCAGATTCAGATGGCAGTGTCCTTGCTAATTATCATAGCTTTTATCTTGACAAACTGGTTCAGCTGCTTCTCTGACTCCTGCAGGGAAATAGTAGTCTCCTTACAGCACTGGCTCCTTGCTATTATGCAGGAGTAATGCTAATGTCACAGCTTAAGGAAGATGACTGTGATGAGTTGTTGTGAGACCAGCCATCTTAGACAGATGAGAAACTTCTGGTTTTCTTTGTCTTGCAGCAATGAAAATAAATAGGATCATGTTAAAAGGTACAGAGAAAATCTTTCACTAACAAATGTCAAGGAAAATATACAAATTCCTTAGGTAGGATAGTAGAACTGTTTATGTGAACCACTACCTACGACTAGGGAAATTACAATGAGAAACAATTATGAACTCGGGTCATTGTCTAAACAGCTTTATTTGTGCAGGTACAGTTTCAGATTGTCTTCATCCTTCATTACCTGTTCAGAGAGGGTCTGATGGAATAGATTGGCATTCCCCCTTCTTCCCCCACACTTGTGAACATCAAAACCCCATAACTCCCCTATATTACTTTTCAATAGATGAGGTCTGCCAAGCATTTCAGAATCATTTGTGGGATATTTCAGACTTGTGTGACATTCTGGTTTATATTTTTGCTTTTCTCTTGAAAGTCTCTTTAATGGTTGAGCTTTTGCTAGTTGTTTCAGCCAGTTCCAGGTAGATTTCAAAGAACCACCTTGATGCACCTTTTCAGTAAATGCTGTTCTGAGCATAAAGGCTTGAAATTCAAGTGCTTGTATGGCTTTGCCTGGTTAATTAGCTGTTAGTTAAGCATAAATTGTTTATGAAGGTATGGAGTTCTCCTCATTACTTTGGTGTAAATTCTCAGGTCTCCAGATTTTACAGTAACTGGCCCTGTCTACATCCCATCCCTACTGTCAGGAGTAGACAGGTAAGACTGGATTGAGGATTTCCAGCTGTAAAATGTGAGATGCAAGCTTTATTCCTCTTGCAGTCTTCCTGAAAGCCAAAGGTACACGTTGGAAACAGTATTATGGTGGCAAGTAGCCAGCAAAGAAAGCTGTTGCATCCCGTGCCCAACAAAGTAGATGACCCTGATTTTTTGATAATGAGTTATCGTAGTTAATCACTCTCACATCAGCAGGACAGAAGATAACTTGTAATACATAGGACTAGATTTTAATTACTGAAAAGCAAAAGTTGAGTTGCAGTCATTATCTTTTGTGAATTACTACAACCAGAGCTCCACCAATAAAGATTAAAATGTCTGGATGAATGAAATTATCTCGCTCGTCTGCTGAATAGCAATATCTAGGTTTATCAGTAATGGATTTCTCACTGCTTGAAATTGATGGGAAGTGAGGTTTGTGTTCAGTGCAGGAAATGTTTTAGAATGTTCTGTGGCTGGTATCACACTAGAAGCTGGGTGAAATTACCATGATTGCTTTGGTCTTTGAGTCTACCTGACTTGAAATGTATGTAAATATATCTAAGAAATATTAGCCATAAGGATAAAATCCTGTTTGATGCTAGTGGAAGAAAAAAAAGCATAGAAAAAGTAAAGATCTGTTTGAGAATCTTTATGTTCTATGGATGGTGGACTTTTTATATATATATATATATATATATGCGCATATATATGTGCACATATATAAGAGCTTTGATTTCTGTTTTGTAAAAGCTAATAACAATGATAATAAAATACCAAAAAGTACTAAATCTTCCAAACTGAAAAATGCCCTTTCCATTTTGACCCTCAGAAATTACTTCTAAATATAGGGATTTTTTTGTATCCTGTGATGCTGATAGGGGAATTGAATAGCACACAAGTGAACATCACTGAGTGGAGCTGCAGTTACGAATTAATCTTTCAAACATCATTCACTATTTCTGATACTGAAGAAACCAGTGAGTTGTTTTTCCATTTCAATATAATTTTCTCATAACCTCAACTGAGATACACTCAGAGCAGATAAAAGAAGGAGACTTCCATTTACAACACTTGTGTTTTCAATCTCATATCCAGAGAAAATGTACCTAAAGATGTGTACAGAATTTTATTAACATCCTGTACTTACTATCTTGGGTTTGCACAAGTGACTGTGCTTTATTTGTATTCAGTGGACCTGCTGTCTAATCACTGTGGGGAGCCTTTGCTGAGAGCTCTCTGCTGTTAGAGGTATCTTGTGTATGGAATGGAGAAGTGACACAGGTGTTAACATCTCTTAAAGCATGAAATGAGAATACTCAACAGATGACTCCTTGCTGAGGCTGTCACGCTGCTGTATTTTTCCCTAAACGTGGGCTGGATGAATTTAGCTAAGCTCTGTTGGGTCAGGTGAAAGATCAGACTAACTAAATCTCTCCCAGAAAAAAAAAAAATCTAAGTTCCAGGGAAGCCTCCAGCAGAATTCCTGGCACATGTGTCTGGCTACAGAGCTGGGGGATGTACCATAGAGAATGAATTTGCTTGAGCTGCAGGGGAAAAACTGCAACTGCCAGCAAGAAACCCCACAATCCCTGGTTGTTCTAGGGAACAGACCAGCCAGCTGATCATGGGAAGTGCAAAGTAAGTAGGGTAATTGCTAGAATGACTGAGATTTTACTTGCTCAGCTCCCACGCTTGTCTTGCTAAATCCGTTCTGTGCCTCAACAGATGGTCTAAGGTCTGTTCCCTCTGTGAGCCGCACCCAGTGCTCCAAATTGGGGATAAAAACATGTGAAGCAATGGACCTGCACTTTGCTCCATGGTGCTGTGGTGGAAGTCAGACCTTTTAAGTTAAGGAGAACATGGTAAACGATCAGTGTAACACTTTGAAATAACATGTTTAGCACTGTTGGTTCTCTTTGTAATTGCTGTAATAATTATGCTGACCTTGTTAAATATTAACATCGATGCTGTAGGTACTTGTTTAGAAGATCTGTTGGGCTTCAGGACTCATTAGCTGGTTACTTAAAATACTGCCAACATGAGGCCTGTTTAAAACCACAACAACAAAATCTGAAACAGATCTCTACTTGGAATAGATATATTGGGGAGCTCAATCTCCTTGCTTTTAGGGCCTGCTGATGGCTTTTCATACTGTTCTTTGCTTCGTGAGGAGATCTTTCTCCTGTCCTTTCATGTGTTTACACGATGCCCATATAGAGCAAATCCTTTGAGGAAAACACAGACAATTGAGTGTTTTGTATGGCACCCTCTTTCCTTCCTCCCCATCCTGCCATTTCTAATTGCTGTAGGATGGGAGTTGGAGGTCCAGGGATGTAGTAAAGCAGCTTCTTCTAATTTAACTTCAGTTTTAATAAAAAAACAGAACTTAAACCAGCAGGGTTTTGTGTCAACTTTAACCTTGTCCTTACTCCTTTGCAGCATGTTTTCCACCATTGCTGGCTGCTTGCAATATAGTGACTTCATAAACCTGATTTTAATAGAAGGCTTTTGAGATGGAAGGTAACAGATGTTTGTTTGGGTTTTTTTCTCATGGCTGATAGATGCCATATTTTTCCAGATGAGTTTTCAAAGCATACCAAGCAGGGTGAGCTTGGCTTTCATTTAAAAGGCGTGCCTCATTCAATCCCTGAGTGTCGCAATCACACAGCCAGCGATTTCTCAGAGCCACTTTTAGAAGCAGGTTGGCATCTATCCTGCTGTCAGCTTCAGGGCCCTTAAGAATAACATTGTCTCTGCAGAACTGTACTGCCAAGAGCCCAGATTTCAGTGTCTTCCTCAGCACATTTGTTCTGGGCAGCATGAACAGGCTTATCACCTACACAGGATTCCCTGCCTGGGGAGTTTTGCCAGCCTCTGTGGGGGATAAGAGGAATCTTTTGCAGGTCTGGACAAATGGGTGGTTTCTTAGGTCTGTCTCTGAGGATTCTTGCTTTAAGTCTAGGGTTCCCTGCTAGAGTTCCCAAAGTCAGCCAGGGTAGAACACATCAGCACAAGAGACACAAATTGCAGCCCTGATCAGTTATTATTACAATTACAACTTTGTTCATGCTCTCTCAGGGTGAATTTCACCGAATTTCATGCAGTTTTTAATTTTAAAAATTAAATGTTGAGGGGAGCAGCACAGCCCGTATGGTATCTACCATCTATGATTATTTTAGGACATTGAGTGACAGTGGTTTTCCAAAAGTACCCATCTCTGACCTTGAGATGAGTACTTTTAAAATCCAGTGTCTAATGGACCCAACAGTTAGGCCTCTCACCCAGATGATTTGCATACCATTATCCTGTTTGCATTTTGCATTCAAGATTCTCACTTTTTGTTACTCTTAGTTTTACAAGTACAGCTTGTTCATAGTTGAGTACATTTAAAATAGCTATTCCCAAATTCTTGAGCGGGTTGACCTGGGTCACCACCAGAACTTCCTTGTAGATTTTCCTGCACTTTTTCCATCTAGTTTTTAATAGAAAGCACCACAGAAGTTGTACGCTTCTGTAAACAAATGTGGTCCACTTGGCAGTGCCTGATGAGGCATCTTGGAGAATCACTGCTTCAGAAACACTGCTGCAGTGGGAATATGAACATTGTTCTCGCCCCAAAAAATAAAAGAAATCTGAGTTTATTTTTATTAGTACTGGTATTGTTGATCTCTTGACTTATATATAGCTGTTTTCCCAATAGCAAAATCTATCTGAATTCAGTTGTCATGTAACACTCATACTGGAAATACTGGCCACACTTATAGCCATGCTGACTAGGGGAAAAGCAAAAATTTTTTTAACTATTTTGAAAAAATATTTTATGAAAACACAGGAATACTGGAATGCTTGTATTTCATATTTAGTCCTATTCATGGCAAAGCTTTCACTACAATGGGCCCTGGATAGGGTTCAGGAATATTATTAGTAGGGTTTGCCTATAAGTTTTTGCAGTATGACATCTCAGGAGGCAAGTCTGCTTATGTTCAGCTAAGCAAGATGTTTTTGGAAGGCATCCCAACCAAGTAATTTTGCAAAATTAATGGATCTTCTTTCTATAATGTGATAGTCCTTTGGCAGTGACTCATAAAATTTTAACATGGATGACGCTTGGGGAAGGAACCATCATTTTTTTTCCCCCCCTCTCTTTATCCTAATGTCTCTGCTGGAGTCCACCTAAGTAAGGAGTATCTTTGGAAGCCATTTTATGCCACTGGTTGGGAAATAGGAGCCTATCTTTTCAAAAGATAGTCAAATTGCAGGAGGCTTGTGGTTGTGGTTTTATATAATATTTGCAGTTTTGTTCCTGGTTTGGGTGAAGTCTTTTGCATCTGACTGCACAGTGCTAATGTAACTTTGCTTCCCTCTGATATTGATGTGTTCACATCAATGTTCCTGCAAACAGCTGGAAGCACCTGAATTTCAGAAAAGACATTCTGAGAAAACCAATATGAGCAGAGATAATGCTCCCCCTTGGGAAGGGGGGCAGGGATGGGAATGAAAGAGCCTTGAAAAAATACCCACCTTAATCCACGGTTGCTAGGATGAGTAGGAAGTAAAATGATGGATGGTTTCAGGGAATGTTGAAGAGAGTAATTCTGACCTGTGGAAGAAGAATGAGGGAAGAAGAAACAGGCTTAATGGCAGGGAGCATTTCCTTATCATCCTTATCAAGACTAATTAGGTTGTGCTGTTGTCAGGAAATGGTGGCAGTTCCATTCCATGAAGCATATAAGATTGGACAAAGGGAACAAGCCCTGTAATTACATAAGAGAATAAGAACATCTATCTGTCAGAGCCATTTAATGTTCTGTTGCTTTGCTTGATTTTTTTATGTAGGTGGTATCACCTTGTTTTCTCTTCTTAAAGTACTCTTATGTCCCTTCCTGTTCTGCCTGGTAGATCTGAATGACGTTAGCAGAAAGTCAGGAATTCTAAAGGTGAAGAATGAGTGCACCTTCCTTTGATGTAACTTTCACAGAATCACAGAATATTGTGAGTTGGAAGGGACCCACAAGGATCATAGAGTCCAACTCATGAATAAATGGCCTGTACAGTTATTTAGTGAACACAGCAGTCCTCCAACACTTCTCTTATCCATGAGAACATTCAGGGCTTATTGATGACCTGTATGAAAACAGGGCTTTTTATTGTAGAAGAGGCAAAAAAGAAATGCTAGCAGCAGGCTCATAACACATGACATCACCTGTAATAGCTGTAATATACCTGGGGATTGGCTTGGTTTTTTTTTATTTTCAGAATCAGTATATCATGAGCAAAAATAAGAAAGATTCCTTTGACCACTGATGATTTGTCATTACAACAATATGGGAGACTTGTAAAAGGCAAATGGTTAGACTTGTGTAGTAAATCTGTTTTTGTTAAGCTGTAGGTGCTGGTTCCAATAGTCTTTCTCCACAGAGGTGATCCCTCCACAAGTGGATGCTCATGTGTAGTATCAGTCTTTAACTTCAACAGGCCTGAGCTGTCTGTTTTATTTATTACCTGGTCATTTTCCCCAAACCCAGCCATCTCATGTGTTTATTGTAGTAAATCAGCAGTAAACTTATGTTTACCTAAAGGCAGATTGAGAAGGAGAGCAGGCAAACAGGAAAGAGGAACTGAAGGTTTGCTGCTGACAGACTGACTGGTTGGGCAGTTCCCAAACGCTGCTCTGAAAGGAGCAAACCAGAGTGGTCAGCAGGGTGAGGTGACCCTCATTACCCAGTTCAGCAGGATGTCAAGTGTTGGGCTGACACTGAGGGTGTGGGCTTGAGAGCAGCATCATGGGCAGATACATCCCACTGCAATAGGAAAGGGAGCCAATAGAGTTATGTTTTCCCATTAACCCACAAAGAACCATGTTGCACAGGCTTGGGAACTAGGAAGGCAGGTAGAAATGCCAGGAGCACTGTGCTAGTTTCATAGTTTGATACCACAAAGAACATGGGTTTTCTGTAGGGTCAGAGCTCAAGACTTGCTGTCACAGGAGGTGCAGCCCTTCTGCCAGCTGAGCTAAAATTCATGGGCCTAGACAGCCAAACTTGCTTTTTTCTTCACAGAGAGCAGCTAACAGAGAGGTAGGCCTTGTCTTTCTGCTACACTGTATTTAATGTCAAGGTCATCTGTGGTCAGTGTGGGATTAAAACAGCATATTTGGTATGTGTCCCATCAGCAAGGGTGTCTCCTACAGAGTGAACTGCATCAGTGTCAGGTTTGGATCTGAGTAAATCTCCAGTGTAGCCTAATTAATGAATAGGGCCTGGTAAGGTCACAGTCCAAAGCAGGGATTTGGTTACATAAATTTCTATGCTTTTGTTTTAATAGGGAGTCTGCACAAGATTTGTTTGGTATCTGAGCAACCAGTTTCTAAAGCATCAACTCCCAAGTAGGAGGCAGGAAAGGCTTCTTTTGATTCTGGAACAAAAGACTTCCGAATACCCTCCCAGCTCTGTGTCCTTGGTTTGGTACAGTACAGTGCCACTTCCCATGCATGAGCTGCAAATGCTGAAAAGGTGAATAGATGCAGATCCAGACTACCAGCTGGGACTTATTACCTCCCAGAGTCAGTACTCAGTGCTGCTTAGCACCCTCTGAAAGGCACAGCATTTGCTCAGCAGAGCTTTTCTTTCTGAGTTGGAGGTGGGCAGAGCAAAGCTCTGTGTCACTTCTTCCCTCTTCTTGCTTGGCTGTAGCTTGGAAAATTACTCCCTCACTGTCAGGGCTAGCAAAGTAATTTGCTCCCCCTTTTTCCTCCCCCATCATTCAGCTAAAGTGGAAAGAGGATGGGAACACATGAGAGTCCTGCTGTTTGAGCAGAGCATTGTGGTTCTGTCTTTATCCCCGTGGGGCTCAGCTGTGCAGTAGAAACATCTGCCTGACAACCCCCGGGCTGGTACCAGCAAAAATGCTGTTTGTAGGTGCACCATGGACTACTGCAGGACAAGGTCTGCTGCTATCTGGCTTGTGTTGTGGGTGCCTTTGAGATTTGAGGAGTTAAAGGCTGCTGTGGTGGCCACTGCAGGACAATACTGAGCCAGAGACCTCTGGTGATAAGAATATTTGCGGATGTTACTGATAAGAATGTTTGCTGGTGTTACTCAAGAAAAGCTTGACTTCAGAAGCTGGGATTTAACTGCTCTGTGTCTTTCTAAACTGACAAAATGAGATGTGCTGTGAATTGGTTGTTCATCATGTGGTACCAAAGGAACTCAGGTTCTCACTGCACTCATGATACAAGTGTTGTGGTGCTTGGCCCCAGTGTCTGCCTGGCCATGCTGTCTTCCCAAAGCCCCAGGGGCCTCCTACTCTGTGCTTCCACAGGGACCTGATCTCACTGAGGAGCTGGGGCTTACCCAGTCTCTTGAACAGTGAAGGACAGCTTGGATGCTCTTTTGCTGGTAGTGTGCTTCCCATGCATCCTGAGAGCAGGGCTGGAAGTGCTGGAAGGGATCAGTGGCAGACAAGAGCCTTGGGTTTGTGCTGTGCTGGAGAGAGGAGTATTCCTGACAGAAAGAATGAAGGGTGGAGTGCCTCTCCCAGGCACACCCAGTCTGGGGTGGCAACTCTCAAGAAGAGTTACGGTCTCATAGAAACCAGACTGACTGGAGCAAAGAATTATAAGGAAATACACCTTGCATCTTTCACCTAGAGCTTGATACCACAGCCCCGGCTGATAAAATGGTAGCTTCCTGACCTGTCAGGAAGGTTGGGAGGATGATGCTGGATGTGAATTGCTTGTCTCTGGCCAGGAGGTTGTACAGAGCTCCAACACCTCAGCTGCTCTCCACAGTGAAGGTAGCCTGGGTGATGTGTAGCTGGCATTTCATTTTGAAGGAAATGACTTGGTTTTATCCTTCAAAATATTCTACCTGCTGAGTGACTCTGAGTGATTCACCTGCTCTGCCCTCCCAGCAGCTCTTACCTCAGGGCTGTCTCAGAAGGTGTTTTTCTACCAGGGCATTCATGGTCTAACCACAGCTCTGATGCTGCTGCTGGCAGGGAAAATGAGGCAGCAACAAAGCTGAGTCAAACCTTGGGCATCTGAAGGAGGAAGCAAACCCAAGGGAGTGCCATGTTCTTCCCACTGGCATGTGGGTGTTTTTCCCTGAGCACTGAGAGCTCTGCAATGGTTCTCTGGCCCTACAGTGCTTACAGCAGTTTTCCTAAGCTCTGGGGCCCTTCAGGTCCCAGCCCTGCTCCTGCTGGGAGAGCCTGCAGATGTGTTATCAGATGTGTTATCAGAAGTGATGTGCCCCTCTCCTCCGAAAAAGTGGACAAGCCATTGTTCAGATCACCTCCTTTACCAGTTAGGGAATTTTATCCAGCCTGCCTTTGGCCACAGCCCTGACCGGGCATGACATTAGCAAGGGACTGAAATCAGTGTGAGAGTCTGCATCCCTCTGTCTTGTCACTTTGAGTCACTAATCATCTATAGCTTTCCCTATTGCAGGAGTGGGAGAGAGCAGGAGAGCACTAGCAGATGGTTTTAGAGGAAAGCATGTTCAGAAACTCAGCTCCTCAAGGGATTTTGTTCTCTCTCTTACTGTGAGTTAGAAAGTACTTATCCTTTTAGGCTTTGCTCTAAAATGCTGCCTCATTGTCTGAAAAATGACATCAAATTAAAAATATGTGTGATGCAGTATGTGTTTACTGCAATTTACTTGCACTATTAAAAAGAATAACCCCTCATGATTATAAAATAAAGCCTGAATATTAAGAGCATGATGACAAAAAACCACCCCTTACATCAAAACAGTAATTACCACTGGGACTGGAACAAAGGAGTGGAGGGACGATTTTGGGCAAAGTTGCTTTGCTGGCTGAGAGAGAAGATGGGGCTGCCCAGTCTTCCAAACAGAGTCAAGGTCTGTGTACACTGCCTGGTCACTGTGGGAGAACAGTCAATTTGCACTCAGAGCCATGAGACTGTGAGAGAGGAACCATGGCACTCACAGCAAACTGCAGGAACTGGGGGGCCAAGAGGCAGGGAGGGTGCTGCTCTCCTCAGAGCTGGAAGGTGCTCCCTGTCCTGGCTGAGCCAAGTCCTTTCTGCCTGGAAGTCTCTCTCTTCTCCCTTGGCCTCCTTCCACTACTTTCCAAAGAGGACCCTGGGGAAAGGATTTGTCCAGCATTCATGGTTCACCTCCCTGCTGAGGTCCATGGAGTGTACTGCCCTTGTGTTTGCCTTAGTTGGGGAGCACAGGGACGGGGAGACTGGTCCATGGTCACCCCTCATATCCCAGGCATGCAGGTGTCTTGCCATGGCTCCTGAACTGGGGAATTGAGCTTTTGAGGCCTGATTTGCTTTCCTGAAGGAGAAGTGTTGATTTGTTCTGCTTTCCATTAAATTTGCAGTATAGGGAACATAACCTTATAATGACTGGAGGGTCTGGAGCTCACAAAGGATCCTGACTTACTGGCTCAGACTTGCTAAAACCTTGCTCAGAAAGCTGAAGTGTGAGACAGATCTAAGTCCCTCTCTGTCTTCCTTGCTTCTTTGAATTGTCTCTGCCTCTCTCCTTGCTGATTCAGATCCATTTTCGTCAACTTTCAAGTTTGTATTAGGAAAAGAGTATTTTTTCCTAGACAATAAGGAGGCAAGGTTGATGGCAGGGGATGTTTTGGGATTTAGGGACAGATGAGAGATTAAGGTTAGCTGGATGGGACCTTTGTTTGGCTCAGCTACAGGTTCCTCAGAGAGCCTTAGATGTGCCACAATCAATAAAGTAAGGTTGGATTTAAAGCAAATGCTGTAAATCAATCAGATGTGATAAGCTCAACATGAGAACTGCTGGCCTGGGTCATACATAATTTAGACTAGATAGCCAGGCTCTCCTGGCTTTAGCAGTAATTCCTAAACATGATGAGTTTCTCTTCATTTGAGGTTTCTGAAATTTGCTTTGTTGACTTATGTGATTTTTTTCATTTATCAACTAAACCACTGGGCAAACAGATACTGGTCGTTTCAGAGGTCATCAGGGCAAGTGAGGGCAATCTTTGTATCCCAGCTGAACTTGGTTCCATTTCTTTTAGCAGCAGAGAGGGATCTCTGATGTTATTGCAAAGTGTATTTGTGTTTCCTACTGGGTTAGGTTTTGTGAGGGAGCTCAGCTGCTTCCACTCTTGTGCTACATCTGCACCTGACCCTGTGTGGTGGCAAGAGCAGGAGTAAATCAAGGAAAGGGGCAGCCTTGCAGCAGCCTTGCAGCACCATAGATGAGTTTCTTGGTAATAGAGGAGAGTTTGATATGGTCTGAGCAAGTCATAAGCAGAACCTCCTTTTCACATATTACAGGTGGAGGAGGAGAGACCACTGAAGCCAGCCTGGGAATTAATGGTTATGTAGCCTCAGACACATGCTGACACCAAGCAAGGATGGAAGTACTGTTATTAACTTAGATCTTATGAAACTTAGTTTGCAAGGATTTACAGTGCTCTTTAAATATTAAGCACATGGCATGAGTGCCTTGTTTGCCTGGATGGGCTGATGCAATGCACAAGGATCTGCTGATGTCAGTAGATTTCTTATGCTGCAAATCAAAACCCCATATGGCTTGAACACCAGACATAGGACAAATAGGAAATTAGGAAACAAACCTGGCACCATGGCCTCTTTCTAGTCTGTCTTTCCTTGCCTCTGTGCCAGGAAAATTAAAGAAGACTGTTCAAGAGCACAAACCCATCTTTTAAACAAGTTACTCAAAATTACAGTAGACTTCATCTCCTTCAGCAGACTCTAGGCAGGCTAAACTTTGGGAGCTGCAGAGAGGAGTCAGTTGCAGAGTCAAAACTAACTTCCTTCTCTTGCTTTCTGAACGATAATGTTTCAGGCCTTTTCTACCTGTCAGCAAATAAAGCCACTTTGTACTACAAGGTGGGTAGTATATGAATATTTTGGTTTGAAAGTGCTTGAGCAACCCATGGGATATATTTATTAGATTTCATCAGCGTTTCCTGACAGAAAGCACTTTTTTAGGGACTGACTGTAACCAAGCTTTTTAGGAATGCTGGTTCTATATACTGTCTTGCATGCCTTTGGAAAGCATTTCCTGTGGATGAATAGTTTGCCATGTGTGACAACATTAACCTGTACAGGTAAGACAGAAACTTTTAAGTTTTATCTCCTTACCCCTGTGCTCCCATGGTGTTAAGACTTGGTGAGAATCTTCTTTTCCACACCTTTGTGGCCAACTTCCTGGCTCTAGCACCACAGTTCTCTTCTGAAGTGACATAATCACTGTCCCTGTTCACTTTCTTAAGCTTGTCAGTGTTAATGCAGCTGGCACTTCTTGGTACTTTTGTTGGTAGCCTTCTCCAAGGGATGGAAAACTGAATGGGCTGTGGAGCCTGCACTCTGCTGTGCCCTAAAGGTGGCAGAAGACAGAGATGTGCTGGCAGGTCAGCCTGAGGAAAGATGATGCTGCTATTGCTTGGTCTATAAACAAAAGACTTGTTTCCAATGCCAAGGAGGCCCAGCCTTTTTTGCAAGCTGTGACTCTGTCTGACAAACAAGCCTGGACCCAGCTGGGGGAGTGACCTGTGTGCTCAGGGGTGTATTTTGCCCCCAGTTCCTCTCCAGATGGGGCATGGCACATGCAGCGAGGGCTGTCGGTGACATCCCAGCGTGGGCTCACACTGAGTCTGACTCCTGTCCCAGAATAACAGGAAGGGCAGCACAGCAGTCAGCTTTGCACCCATCACATGTTGAGGGGATCCATTCTGGCTGTTGAAATGAATTAGCCCAGAGCTGGTGGGAGGGCTCCAGGGAGTCACAGGACAGCCTTTGCATTGGTGTTTTGTTAAAGGGCTCATTTGAAGGTGTAGGATATCCCGCCCAGCCTGTTGTGCTGTTCCAGTGTGTAATTAATTACTCTCACAGCCTGGGAGCAGGAGCAACTTCCAGCACTCAGTTCAACCAACCACCAGTTCCCCCCTACTGCTGAATCTCGTTATGTCTTTGTCAGGAAAGCTGATAAACATTCTGTCCCACCCCCCACCTCATGACACTTTGCCATGTGCAAGTTAGACCTGACCGCTTTACTACTTGTCTGTTTGGAAAGATGTTTCCACACTATTGTTACAGAAGCAATAGGGAAATGGTACCCTGATAAAGAATGTAGCAACATAGATAATTTTTTGAAGTGGCTAGGTTTAGAAGATTAAGATTAGTTCTCTAGATTTCTGTATTTTTATAATCAACAAGGTAGCTGAAGAGAACAGTTAGAATTTTTCCATGATTTCCAGCAAGGGATTTGAATTTCCCATGGTAATGAGTTTGAGTATGCATCCACTTGGTTTCTTAGGAAAAAGGAAAAATTTCTCTTCTAGGAAAAATTTTCAGTGCTATCAGGCTAAGAATAGCAATCTTCTGTTTCTTCTCAAATTTCAGAAGTGTGGCTTATCTTTTATTGTGCATGCAGTATAGAGATTATTTTAGATGAAATACCACTCTGTTCTGCTGAAACATGAACAGCTTATAGTGCCTAATTCTGTGGCTTTTTTCATTCCTTAACCAAAATTAATTAATGAATAAAGAAATTTGTGCCTTGAACATAGATTTTCTCTCCTAAGCTCATCAATTCCGTGATGACCCTAGAGTGAACAGCAGTCCTGAAATAACTCAAGTGGCAAACAACTCCCTGGCTATGAATTTAAGCCCTGAAACAAAACTCTACAGTTTCAATGACAACTTCCAAGAACAGAGCCAAGGCTCCAGTGCTGTGTCCTAGGAGATCACTATCATTGCAGGGCTGGTGGAGCCAGCACAGCTCCCTGCAGAGTACACAGGGACTGTACAGAATGCTGAAGAGTAAAGGCTGCAGAGCAAGGAAATGAATCTGTTCCCTTTGCTCGGTCAAAACAGAACTGTTGGAAGCAGGACATTACCCCAAAGGGCTTTTTGATCTGGAGTAGCTGTGAGGATGTTTGTACCTTGCAGCATCTCAGAAGGGACAGCTGGGGAGAGGTTGGATATCTAAGCTACTCCTCTGGCACCCAGAGTGGAAACCAAGACTGTCATGGTGCTCTTAGCTGAACCTGAGCTATCACAGACTGATGGGAAGCAGCAGTGGAGCAGTCAGAATCCACTGAAAAAAGCCATGATCTAGGATCCATTGGGTCATTGTCACACCTCCTTACATCCCTCTGAGAACAGCAGGCTGGCCCTCCTGCTCTGTCCTACCCTCCTCACCCTGCAGCAATCACACAGAGGGGCTGCACGGTCCAGCCTGGCCAGGGCAGGTACATTTTTGGCCACAGCAACACATGTGCTCCATCTCTCTCTGCCTGAAAATAAACACCTGGGCCCTCCAAGGGGAACAGAGACAACTTTACAAGGAAGCCAACTGTTATTTATGCATATTTTAAAATACATTTTGTTCAGATGCATATCCTTGCCAGCCTTGTTTAGGGAAGTTGTAACAGTATCTGGCTTCTCTTAGGTCTTGTGTACAAGATGAGGAAGTTTTCATCTGTGCCTTTAAAAAAAAAAAAACCTGCATCTCTGCCAAGATGTATTAGGAGAGCTGTAAAAAAGGAGTCATCCTGTTCCAGGACGGCAAGGCTTATGTAACAGGGAAATCCTAACAAAAAGATACTCCCCCACCCTGCACACGCTTTCCCAAGGCACATGCCACTCCAGGGTTTTCAGTTGATTTCTATTTTGATCACATCTGCCACTGGTTTATTCAGATGTATTTACAAATATGTTCTTCCCCATACCCTCATTTGTACATGCCATAGAACATCTTTATAAAATGCAGCATGGCCCTCACCTCACCACAAGAATCTTTAAATAAAATATATTGTAAAGTGCCAGATATAATTCTTTTAAAAAACACTGTTCTCAGTAAAACAGATACTTGGCCACCGCATTAGCAGCTTTGTATATTGATACATTTTTAGCACAAGTCTATTTCTGTCAGGTGAGCGGGAGGCTTTCACACCACCCCTCTAGCTCTCCAGTTTCAAGTCCAAAGGCTTTAGAAAATGAGGCAGAGGCAGGTTATCCAGAGCCTCTGGGAAGTGCTCAGGTGAAATGGTCCTGATCAAGACACGCATGGCTCCGATGAACAGCGATGGAGGAACTAAGCCCACCAGGCACTGGAACCTGTTTTCCCCCAGGAGGTCCTGCCACTGCTGCCGGTTGTCCAACAGTTGCTGTTTCATCGCAAACTTGAGGTCCTGAGGCACGAAGAAGAAGAGGCAGTCGAGGCAGAGGAGCTTGGCACGCATGTTCGCCGCCGGCATGTGGGAGATCTGCTGCAGCAGGGTGTCGAGGGGGGTGTTCCCAGCGCTGTCCTGCAGGCAGGGCGACGCGCCGTGCCCCAGCAGCAGCAGCAGGCACTCGGGCCGCACCAGTTCGCAGGCCATGTGCAAGGCTGTCTTGCCGCCCTCCACGCGGCTGCAGCCCTGGCGGTCCAGGTGGGCGGCTCTGTCACTCGGGGGCAAGGCTTGGAGAGCCTTGAGGATTCGGAAGAGCACCCGGACGCGGTTGTAGCGGACGGCCATGGCCAAGTGCGGGGCTGACTGGCAGCAGCTGAAGCTTTGGCTGGGCACTGCCAAGGCGGTCTGGGGGAACTTAGTGAGCAGGTGCCGGGCGTAGGGCTGGTGGTCATGCACCAGCGCGTACAGCAGCGCCTCCGAGGGCGAGTACACGCTCACCTTGCCTCCGTCCTCCCAGTGGAAGACCTCCATGGTCCGCATGTCCTCCAGGAACCAGACGGGCAGCAGATCCCTCACCGCCTGGTAGAAGGCGAAGGAGGATTTCTTGCACTGCTTCTGGGACTGGGCGCCGCAGCCGCCGACCCAGCGGACGCTCCAGGGCATGGCGTGCGGCCGGGCTCCGCCGGGGGCTGCCTCCCACCATCGGCCCGGACCTGCGGGAGCGGACGGGCGGTCAGAGCTGGGCGGCCGGAGCTCCCCGGGCTGCTTCCGGGGCTCGCCGGGTCGGCCCGCCCGCCTCCTCGCCGGCGCGGGGGACAGCGAGCCGGCGGGACATCCCGGTGCAGGAGACACCCGTACCCGGAGCACGGGATCGCCATCCCTCCCTCCCTCC
>VYXD01016862.1:2301007-2355286 GCA_013397195.1 Hylia prasina | reverse complement strand
CGTCCCTGCGGGGGTCTGGGGTCCCAAAGGTATGGAGTCCAGGTACACGGTGTCCTGGGGCTATGGGGCCCTGGGGCTCAGGGATGCAGAGAGCAGAGGGTACAGAGTCCCGGGGGCATGGGATCCTGAGTCTGGAGGATCCAGGGCACACCAGAGCCTGGACACATGGGTCAAGGGCACATGATGTCTGGGCCACAGCGGGCTTATGTCCAGTGTCTGTGGGACACCCGGCCTCCTGGGCATGGGAGGCTGCAGACGTGCAGTGCCCGGGTACACGGGCGCCGGGACGGGCGGTGACACACCCCCGTGCCCGCCCTGGCAGGGCCCAGCCTGTCCTATGCCAGTTCTTGGCTTGCCCCCTGCCCGCCCCCGTGGGTGGCTCCGGCTGGGACCTGGCACTGCCCTTCGGCCAGCGCACATGTGCGCACACGTGCTTGTTGCTAAACTTGTAGCTCTCCGATGTCTCCAGAGAGTGACATTTGCCTGCAGCCATTCCCTCTGACAGGCACCTGTCAGGTTTGGGCTACAGAAGAGGGAGGACTTGGTCATGGCATGGGGTGAGCCCAGCACTGCCCAGAGCCCTGCACCAGGGGCTCCCCTTGGGCACCTGCAGTCCTTTGGCCCTAAACTGCATGTGCACAGGTAAGAGTCAAACACTGGGAAAGCAAGTACTGGCGTTACTGGCATCTGCTCTCTAAGGCCTCCTTACTGATAGCAAATAGTGGGATCCTCGCCATCCTTGACCCCCTGAGATCATTTCCCTCTTCCTTTGTGTGCTTGGCCCCAGTGTCTCCTCCTCCTGCATCCACTGTCCTCTCAATCAAAAAGATCAGACTCTGGCATCTGTAGGTGGGCAATGCCAGTTGCTGATGGTTCATAGGCCACAGCTCTGATTTTTTTGTCCTTGGAGTTATCCTGCTGCTGCTGTTTGCTGCTGGAATGGGAGACACTTGTGCACACTGAGGGGGATCATCAGACGGGCTGAAATGCTCTGCTTCCCTGCAGCCCTCTCTGTGAAGCTGCTCTGGAAGGCAGGAAGGGACACTACATCACGCTACTAACTGTCCTGATGACCGCGATGAGTATGAAACTGGCGAGAAACAGCCATCCCTTTGTTGTGCTTCTTCTGAACCACCATTCAGCCAGGGAAACAATGCCTAAACTGTGCTTGATTTGCTTTGTAACTTCTTCCCTGCCATGTGATGCTCACAGCAAACCGTGGGGATCCATGTGAGGGAGTGCAGGCAGGTGGGGGAGCTGGGCAGGATTCTGCGTGCCACTGTCACACTTAAAAACTCTTGCTGACCACATCTGAGGGAAGAGAATAAAAGAAGGATAACATCCACTGATCTGCTTTGCCGGAGAGAATTACGTCCAGTGTTTGTCAGCACAATTCGTCATCCGAGGATCCCCGCAGAGCCACCACAGCTCCTGGTGTCTTGGATGTCAGCCACGGCACAGAAAATCCTCTTTCCCCGCTTGTTTCCGATTCCAGGTGAAAACCCATTAAAGGCAGCCGCTTCACCACTCCCTGCTACTACCAGGGCACTGACCTGTCAGTCACGTCCTCTCACTGCAGCCATGGGGTAATTTGTACCAAAGTGCAGGACCGAAAGAAATGGTTTAAAAAAAGCTGCTTCTCCAGCCCTTCCTTTGTGTCTGCCAGTGCCTTGCTGCCCATTGCTGATGGCAGAGGTACCCACCACATGTCTGTGTGCCTCCTGCTCTGGGGGATGCCCTGATGAGAATCCCAAATCCTTTCCTAGCTGTTGCTAGGACATTGCCATTGATTTCGATGTCCAGTGTGGTGATGTCAGGTTGCCCAGCCCTTTCTACTCATCCTGCACATATGCCTGGGCAAGCCCAGTGGTGTCAGAGCCCAAAGGCAAGGCATTAGCACAGTTGCAAAGCCCAACTGGCTTTTCTGTAGTGTCTTTGGTGTAGAAGTGGCACTGTTATTCATGGTCCAAGCTCTCCTGTGGAGGTAGTGGGAATGGTTACAACCACAGTGTGCTTTGGGCCCCAGCACTGGCTTAAAAATAGTCCAGAGTGTGCCAAGTCCTTTCGGCCTCGCAGCTGGTGGGTAACCCTTTGCAAATTGTATTTGTCACATACATTTGAAGTGGGAGCCTGCCTGTAGGAAAGGCAGCCCGTCTGTGGGCTGCACTGGATTGCATTTGGCTCCAAAATTGTTTATAGGGTGCAGTGCTCAGCACTAGTGATGTAACAGGAAAGTCCAGAAAAGTCTTACTTTTCTGATATGTATTTTTTTTTGCACAGACCCATGAATATGATTCGTTTGTTTGTAGTCCAGCCTGGTTTTAATCACTTTGAATTAAGTAACTGATCTTATTACCAATCCGACTATGAGAGGGCTTATCACAGGTTCCTTGGCACATGACAGAGATTACTCTGTTGGTGCAGCCACATCCAAGTAACGTGACGTATCCCCTCAGAGCTATTTTCATCTTCACCCTCCTCCGGGACCTTGATCCTTTGGTTTCTCCAGCCAGTGACCAACTAAAACCTTCTTAATACTACGGAAACCCCAACTACGTAATGGGACGGAGGGAAAAGCTCTGCCATTTCTTGTGGCAGATGTCATTTGCTTCCTAAGGCTTTCATTAAATTGAGCTCAGGATAATTTTGACTTAATAGACATGACTGTGTGTATAATTAAAAACAAAATAAAAATAGGCACTATTAGGGAGTACACTGAACATGGTTTAGTGCTGAGTTTGAGCATGAGATTGAAGATGGGCAAGGAGTACATCCCTCATCCTTGAATAGAGCTGAAGGATACAGAGTTTACTCCAGTCCTTGCAAAGAATTTGTGCATGGGTTTGACTCTGAACACTTACCAGTCTCCTCTGGAAAAAGGCATGCTCAGGACCAAAGGTCAGCAGAGTTTGGACAACAGCTCCAGATTCGTGGTGGGCTGAAGCAGCACAGCTGCCACTTCACTTTTAGCCTCTGGGATCTTCATCAACAAGTCAGAGAGAAATGCCTAATGTCCTGTGTAGCTAAAACTGCACATCTTCAGAGTGAAGTAAGGAATGAGGAGAGTCAGGGGTTTTGCGGGAGGGACACTGGGCTGGAATATACACACTCTATGTCCCCCTCTCACCACAGGTACATCACTGATCTTCAGTTTAATCTCTCTGTGCCACCAGCATCCCACCTGCACAGGAGATGCAGTAACACTGCTTTGACCATCCTGTTTCAGGTGCTGAGTTCTTTAGGCCAGGGATAATATGCAAATATATTGTTCTGGTCCTTGGGGTCTTGGCTCTGTGTGGGGAACCCTCTGCTCTGCTGTGTTAGACAGGGGACAGAGACTGGTCATCCTGCACAGAGACACAGCAGCAGAGCTGCTGGCAGTCACTAGACAGGATTTGTTCTCCTTTGGTGAGGATATGCCATGTGAAGAGGCACATGGCAGCCCCAGGCACTCTGTTCAGCTCTGATGAATAATAGCTGTTGCTGACACCTCGTGGAAGCCTCACACAAACATTTTCTCAGAAACCTTTCAGTTTCATTTCTTCTGCTGCTGCTGGTTCCCCTGATGAGCTTGTCCTTTGTTTCTGTCATCTCAGGGCCCTTGGCTGCCTGCAGCACCAGGAATGGGAAGGCATCAAGGGAAGCTGCCTGGGGCTGCCTGGTAAGGAGGAGTGTACATCTCCTTCCTGCATGGTGGTGAGTGAGGGCTGTTCACCATGGATGGCTCTCATCAGATGCAGAGATGAGAGCACCTCCCTCCTATACCCACCTGGGTCTGTAACACCTGGGTCACGTACGTGCCTTTTGTGTGTCTCTTTGCCCATCTCAATTTCTCAGGGGAGAATTTTGGCAAGTGGCAATATCCTTTCATTTCAGAATATCAAATCAGTTTGGAAAAGATACAGAAGTTTTCCTGGGAAGTGCAAAAATATTTTCATCTGAGAAACAAGACAGCTGATTAGAGAGTCAGCGATGGTCTGGGTTGGGGCAATGCTCCTGGCTCCTGTGCTGGAATCATCAGACAACATCACCCTGTCCAGGGGTGGAGTCTTGAACCTCCCCTTGTTCTCATGACTCACCATTGCACTGTCTCGCTCTGCATCTCTCTTCTTCCTCCTCACTCTTCATTTGTATTACAGTCAGTCTCTGCTTGCTTGACTTCGTGTGAATCACCATTTCACACTGAACTGAAGCTACCCATAACCTTGGCTGCTCTGTTTTCTCTGCTTCTTTATAGGGTCAGCTCCATCCTGATCCATGGCATGAAAGAAAAATCTGCTTTGGAAACAACAAAGTCGGCAAATCTTCTCTTGCTATTCTTGTTTCCTGGCTGTTGCTGAGCAAATTCCAAAAATCTGCATCCATAATGGTTCTTGATGGAGTAGGTTGCCCAGAGACTTTGAGGAGTCTCTTTCCCTGAAGAGATTAAAAAGCTGCCTGGACACAATCCAGAGTAATGTGCTCCCGGGGAGTCTGCTTGAGCAGGGGGTTTGGATTAGATGACCTCCAGTGGTCCCTTCCAACCTTACCATTTTTGATTCTTTGAGAGTCCAAGTGAAGCTCTGATACATTTTGGTTTGGAAAGGAAAGCTCGCCAAGTGGCTTTGTAGGAAGTATATAATGTGAGGCTTGACTGCTGTCAGACATCAGTCCCAGCTGTTGAGAGGCTGAATAAATGGCTCAGCTGGTGTCACGGATTTGTTGATGTTGCCCACCTGTGGGATTACCTAGTTTTTAAGGCTTTGAAACTTGGTTTTTATTCTGGTTCCTTGATAAGTGGTCTGGCAGAGTGAGGTGGGCAGCAAGGTGATGAGCTCCTTCAGCTGCAGCTGTTTTGCAAGCCCTCAGGGATGCTCACAGGCTGTCATCAGTGTACTCTTCATCTTGGCTGGGTTCAGAGCCCACCTCTCATGAAGCTTGGTTTTGGCACCTGTAATAAAACAACCACGTTCATCCTTTTGGGAACAGGGAAATTCCCAGAGCTGCAGCAGAGATTAAATTTCATCCAGCATATTACAGAGGGAAGCAGAAAAGCATGCTTGGCCCTTGAAAGTCCACAGAGTACCTTTTGGGGAGCCTTTCTGTTTTGTAAGCAAGCGGTCAAGAGGGGTCAGAGAGCTCCTGGTGCCTGTGGACAATTTTGGCCTTCAGCTTGATGTTGGTTGTTAAAAATATTTTCCCAGATGTATTAATATGACCAGACTGGATTGCATCTGAGCTGAACATTGTGAGCCTGAGGCAGGACATAAATATAGAAGCAAAACAGGCTGACATAAGAGTCATCTGTCCTCTTCTACACAAGAAGTAAAGGGGAAAGAGAGGGAACTTGTTGTTGCAATTTTTAGACACTTCCAGGAACTAGCTTGAGCCTCAAAGAGTGCCTGCATGGGGTCCTGAGGCACAGAAGCCCCCATGTATCCCTCTCTCAGTCCCTGGTGTGCTGTGTCAGAGGACTGCACACTCAGCACATTTTTAACCCAGGCTTAGATCTGCCTAGACAAAGTCTGCAATCAGGAATGACTATTTGTTTGATGTGTTTGCCTAACAGGATTACCCTTATCATAATGATATAGCAACCTGGCCTTGGCAGAGCAACCCCCAAGGGCACAAGGGGTCAAACCCTTGCCTCCATTGCCCCAAATATGCACAGCATAACTTGTCTCCTATTGTGCAACATCCAGCCATGCTTCAGTTGGCATTCAGTGCTCTGCTTTGGGAAAGAGCAGTTGTGCTCTGAGGTACTGCTGCCTGCTGACATCACACTTGGCATTTCTCTCTTCCCACCTAAAAAAAAAGAGTCAGTAATATTCAAAAGTTAGAAAAATGATGCAGTGTTTTATAATTAGAGAATAGGATGGCTTCCCCAGTGGGAATTGCTCTGAGCAGGTGCCTTATTAAATTCAATGTGAATTTGTTGCCCTGGCTCCCTAAGAACCAATGAACTATCTGCTTTTTTAATTATATATCATGAACATGCCTTAAAATCATTGCAAAATCATCTGTTTGCTTATAAAATTATACCTGTGATTATTAAATTTCTCTACTTAAAACATTCAAGGAAGGTTCAGAATGAAAGCTCAGTTTTCCTGTAGGTAACTAGGATAAAGGTTTTGCTAAAGCAGAGCCTGGCCCCATAGGGGATCGGTACCTGGACTTATGCACTCCAGTTTCTGACAAGGCTGGGGACACCTCCTTGTTCCCTGTTGCTGTCACTTTAACCCAGCACTTTTCAGGCTGGTGGATGTGAGCCTGTCCTCACCAGCTCCTGGGCTATTTGTGGAAGCAGAACCTGCCGCTCGCTATGTGCCGGTTCCAAAACAAGCAGGATCCTCTGTTTATAATGTGCTATAATTGGCCTGAATGAAACCTGTGGTTCAGGCTGTAGGGCCCAAGACTGCTGATGCAGCAGCACCCTAATTCCAAGCAATGCTGCTTGGAATGCCAAAATGGCTTTGCATAAAGCTGAGGGATGTGTAGGTACATAGTGTTAGTGGTATGTTCACAAGCTCCTGGTTTCTGGAGCAGTCTGTACTTGTTAGGGCTGTGTAGATGCCCTTTTCTAGATGAGGTCTGGGGGGATGGAGCCTCCTTGGAGCAAAGCAGAGATATCCTCTTTCTGCAGCAGCTTCACTGTGTAGATGCTTGGGTTGCCATGGGGAGCATTACCCTAACCATCTTTTTTTCTTTCCCCAAGGTATTTGTAGCTGGCATGTGAGTAGGGCTCTGTGACTCAGAAATTACCTATCCAACCACTGGGCCTAAATGATTTGAGTTCACCTGTGATTAGTGTATATTTAATTTTTGGTGGCGTGCATGGCTGTTCAGACCCTGCTCTTCAGCATGGAACTGTTCTGACCTTGTAGCTCATTGCAGGACAAACTCCTGTCTAAGATAAAGCAAAGCAGCCCCCTCACTTTTGTTTAGAGGCTGGTTCCTACAGTATAATGCTCACCTGAAAGTTGTATTTGATCTGGCTTTGCTGTAAGAAACCCCTCTGCTATTTCAGCTCTGAAACACAATAGATATATGGCCAAGCAGAAAGATTAAAAAAGAACTGGCTAATGCTTTGCGTGTCTTAGAGGACTTATTTTTATTCCCATTTGTTCATTCTCTCTGCTCTTGGCTGCTGCTGGGTCTGTTGAAATAACAAACAGGGATGAAGAAAGAGGGCAGCTCTGTCGTGAGCCTCCTTCAGTGGGAAGTGGCTGCGGTGCAGCAGTTAACTCCAGCAGTGACTGCAGCCTCCGCAGCTCTGCCGCCAACAACCCAACGGGAAACTGTCCTGCTTTCCTGAAAAAAGATTGGATTATCAGTCAAAAGCCTTTTGGCTGCAGAGTGGTGTTTAGGAAGAGTCTGCCTTTTGCTTTGTAAAAAGGTGGTCAGAAATCTTCTAGTGCTGCATGCAGCTGCCAAGAAAACCTCCTGGGCCTGGTGATGAGGCCTCTGCAATATTTCCGGTTTCTCTGTAATTACTTTCTAATTAAATTTTCAAATCCAAGTACAATCAGGAGGTTAAACCATAGCGAGTTCATGGTAGGGTCTTTCAATTTGCTTTTTCTTTTTCTGAGTCAGTAGCTATCCCCTATGTAGAGGTGATAGATAATTTTGTGATTATAATGGTGCTTAAAATCAGGGTAGCAATGCCTTTTACCTGATGGATTCAGCGCTAGCATAATTTTATGCACTCTCCATTTAGAAGCACTGCTTTTGCATAGAAATTGTTGTAACTGCCTGTTCATATTTGTCCATTAGTATGTCTACTCATGGCTTATTAAATGGCTGGGGCATTAGGATCCAAGCTTCCCTTGCCAGGATTTTCCTCTACTCCTCCATGTGCAGTTTAGGGAAATGGGAGGACTGATGTTTCCAAAGTGTTGTAAGAGTTTTGTGATGCCTTCACCCCCAAAAAGAGAAATAAAAAAAAAGGTCTAAAAATATGATGTAAAGTAATTGGGAGATGAGGTATGTGAAAAAACTAGCCACGTGTAAATAGTGAAGCTGAGAAACAACTGAACTCAGCTGCTAAGCCCTGCACAAAGGTCAGCTTGCTCCCTGCCACTACCTGAGCCATGCAGGGGCCCCGTGGTCTCCTCCCCATTGGCTCTGCTCCCTGGACCTCTCCTGTAGCCCCGCTTGGATACCAGGACCACAACAGGCTGACTGGGCTCACCACTGCATTCCATCTCCACAGCAAGGCTGCCCACAGTGGAGCAGCCACCATCGAGGTGAAGGTGAACAGAGTGTTTGGAGCACATATAGGGTTTTTACTGCAGAAAGGTGTGAAGCACATTTGGACAAAGGTCTTGGACACCTTCAGACTATTTTGCAGCGCTGTGGGCAGAGCCCATCCTGGCCACCCCTCCCATCTGTGTACCCCACGCTTGCCAACGTGGTCTGTCACCGATGGGGGCTGTTCTATGGCTCTTGGGAGTGCTGCTGCTTGGCAGCTCACTCAGAGCTGGGTATGACAGCACCTGCTCAAGCGCCCCACAGTGCAAGTGGGAATTTTAGTCACGCTAAGAAGCTTTGTAGGAGATAGACAAAATTACTCAGGCTCACCTCTCCCTATCTCTGCTTTGTTGTTGTCAGCCTCTAGCCCCACTCTCCTGCCCCCAAACTAGAGGTGGCAGAATAAGAAGTGCCTGTCCTGGTTTAAAGCCAGGTGTTGCAGCTTAGACCATTGAAGAAAGTGGGTCTGGGATAATGTACCAGTGTGGTAAAGGGAGGTAAGCCTGGGAGTAAGGTGTGTGCTTGGGAGAAGTAATACTGTGGGGTTGGGTTTTTTAAATGATGTCAGCATTTGAGATCCCTTAGACTTGTGTTTTGGTTAAACCCACAAGATATGTAAGAGTTCATTTGAGTTTACCCTGGAAACCTGGCTGCTGTCTCTGAGGCACAAATGCTCCTGGAGACAGCCTGCTCTTGCAATTCATGTATTCTGTGAAGCAGAAAGAAAAACATATTGGCCAGGGTTCAAGCGCCTTTCTTGGTTGTCTTGGTGATAAGTGCCTGATAAAAGTTCAAGGTCTTTGCTTGCTTGTATAGAATAAAAGCAGCTTTGCCTAAGTTACTGTTGGCATCCATGGTCTTCCAGAGGGTGCTGATCTGTTGTTCCCAGTGTCTGGGCCGTTCTTGGTCAGTGAGACAAGGTTGTGTTGTGTGGGTTGTAGTTTGTCCTGCGTCAGACAGGACAAACTGTGACCTTTCAGTCTGTGGCATGCAGCAGTGGCTGTGTCATGCCAGACATTGGCAGTAAACTGGATGCTCCCTCTGAGGGGCTGGGGCTTTGTGGAAGGAGTATGGGGTGGTAGCACAAGCCCACTGCAGTTGGCTGCAATGGTCCATGGAAGCAAGCCAAAGGTAACTGCTGTGTTAGCACAATCATTAGGTTTCAGAATTGACAGCATGTGGATATGAAAAGGCAAGGGATGCCTCCTTGGTGCTGCCACTTCCAGTGTTTTGTTGTCTGGGGAAGAAGGGACAGGTTCTCTGATGCTTGGTTTGTGGTCTGTGAGTCTTAAGTGCATTTTTAGCAGAAGTGTGAGGATAGTGGTGAGGGGAGAGGTGAGGAGAGGTCAAAGCAGTGGGATTTGACACTCAAGTTTTCTCTCAGGGCTCTGAGGTGGCTGAAGCAGATGTCAGAAGCTGAACTCCTTGAGTCACCTGCAGTGGTGAGGATGGAGCTGCATTCCCTCTGCTGCCCTTCAGACCCTGCTCTCATGGGGCTTCCCCAGCCCCATCTGTCTGACGCCATGGGCAACTTCCCAAAGCTGGAACCTCAACTGCCTTTGTTTCTGCACAGGCCAGTTAGTCATTTCCCAGTTATAAACAAACATTTTGGAGACACCAGAGAAAGTGAGCCACCAAGAGGACCAAGTTCTGTTGCTTTTAAAGTAGGTCATTCACCAGTGAGTTTTACTGTACAGCCACCACTGAACTGAAACCACTCTCTGCTTTTCATACAGGGAACAGGAAAATGTGCTTCTGGAGCAGACCAGTCTTTCAATCATCAGCTTGATGATGAACTTCCATTTCAAGTGTTGTAGTTGAGGTGGCCTTGTTCTGAGATTTTTTTTATTCTGTCTTGAGACATCTTCTTCCTTATATGCAGAGGTCTTCCTGGGTTCCTCTGAGGACGCTTGCATTGGCAGTGCAATGGAGATCTGAAGCGTGGTTGTTGCTGCAAACTAAAGTCAAACAATTCCCCTCAATCCCTGAAAAAAAAGAGGAATCTGCTCACCCATGTTTAACTGCTGCCTGGCTTTTGCACTTTTTTAACCTTCACTTCCAATTGTGACCTGCCCATAGGTGTTTGCTCACACTTACCAGCTGCTGAACTAGGCAGGGCATCTTATGCCTGGCGTGCACTTCCATACTGATGTGATTCTTGAAAATCCAGTGTGACTGAGGGCACGCACAGCTTGGGAGTGAATTATTGCCAAGTCTCCTGGAGCATTACCCAGCAATGCTGGAAACAGCCCCAGGGATCAACACTCTTGCAAATGATCAGCCAGCCCCTTCCTCACAGAGGTCCTTATAAGAAAATGTTTGTCGGGTCTAAAGTAGAAAATTGTTTTTCAAAACAAATCTCAGCAAGAGGGATAAATAATCAAAAAGCAGTGGGAAGTGTTTAAATCAAATTTTAAACAGCACAGTGGACATTTTAGTTGAGAGACTTATTCTTGTCTCATTAAAAAAGAAAAAAACCCAAACGTAATTATTTATCTAAAAGCTGTATCACGAGGGGCGGATGCTGCCAGCATGCGGGGCTGAGCCAGAGCTCCAGGTCCCACCTCTGCTGCTCTGTCCGCAGGCTTTGGGCTGGCACAGTGCTCCCTCCTGCCTGCCACCAGCCTGGTAAACGCGGCTGGCTTGTGCTCAAGCTTAGCACAAGCTCGGTCAGGCACCTGATAAATCTAAGCCAAAACCGAAGAGCGTTTGGCTGCTGAGGATGGAGTTGCTGTCAATTTGTTTTTCTCGGCTCAGCAGTTTCCCCTGAGATCTCCATCAACAAATCGATGCTCGGTGTCGCACTGTCCTGCCTCAGCTCCTCATCGTGGGAGCTGTGTGTGTCCTCAGGCTGGCCCTGGGGACGTGTGGCAGCCTGGGGCAGGCTCAACACTGAGCTGAACTCCCATCGGAGCTGCTGGGCTTCAAACCAGAGCTCAGCGAGTGCCAAGCGCTCCCCGGACTGGGACACACATACCTGGCTGCCGTGAGAGGGGTGTGCTGCTATTACATAAGCCTTTTGGTTTCCCTCTGGTTTGCTGCACTTCATTAGGAGACAGAATTTTACATTTTCTGCTGGATTTCCCCCTCTGCAGTGACAGTCTGACTCTGTGTCTATGAGGCAGAGTCAGGTTTTCCATTTGGGTCTTTCCAGAGACATTGGTCAGGCACAAAAATCATGTGATCTGAAGAAACAATTTTGGCTATCTTACCCCAAATGTCAGATTCTTTCTGTCTTTTAAAAAATTATTTTGATTTTCAGGACTCTTTCTTCTAAACTGTTTAAAGCTAGGAAAAAAACCCAGAAGCTGTAATAAAACTGGGACCACGATACAATTCACCAGGGCTCTTCCTGCGGGCATTTCGTCCAAAGTTGACTCGCGGTGCCTGTTCCAACTTGCAGCAGCCTCGAGTGCATCAGCAGCCAAAGGTTCCCCCCTGCAGCACAGTGACAGCTACTGCAGGTGCCCCATCAGCTGGAGCTCATTTATCCATGAGGATTTTTCCTGTTTTAAAGAATGGAAGGGAAAAAAAAACCAAACCGTCTTGTGCTGCTGAAATCCAGAGAAAATTCTACTGACTTCAGCAAAAGCAGATGGGATAATGCCATGTGATGGAATTGGCAATTATTGGCACTACTTTGTCTTTGTGGGACCCCATCTGGGGAGTTTCCCAGGGAGATATGTTGGGCCATGTGTCATGGTACATCCACGGGTCATAATTTTGCTCCTCACCCATAATGAGGCATGAAGAAAATAATGGGCTAACACTATGTGGTTCAAAGGACAACTGAAAAAATTCATAGTGAAACATGCTGAGGGATACTGAGGCAACACCACAGCCCAAGGACAGGGCTAAGAATCAAACTGTTGGAGGTGGTGGGGTTTTTTGGTGGAGAATTTTGGTTGATTCTCTGTTCTGTTAATACCCCCTCTTCTGGGTGCACCCGGGACTGATGGACCTTCACATGATCCAGCCCCACCACTCTTGTTATCTCATGGGCATCTGTGCCACTGCTTGCCAAAGCATTTGGGCTTGCTGTAGCTTCAGGCTCTAGCCAAATTCAGGCAAGTGCAACTAAATGGACTACACAGAGGTCACTGATGAAAGGTACTTTCCAGCTTTACCTGGTTAGATCCTTTTCTAAACTCCTGAAAAACGTTCTGGCCTTGTGCATCACCTACACCAAGAGCATCTATGTGAGTATATATTGACCTGCCTCATTTTAGGGATGCAGAGGGGCTTGGCCAGCAGTTGGCAGAGGCTCTTAAAGCAGTTGGGGTGCTTTGTTCCCCTCTTACATGCACATACAGACCCCCTGAGCTCTTAGCTGGCTGCTGGCACAGCCCTCAGTGTAGCACAGACTGTGTTTTCTCATGTGAAATTCAATAAATACAGCATTTTCAGGACCTCTGCATAATCAGGGTTTTCAATCTTCTCCTTCATTGCCTTCTAATATACCCTCCTAACAATTAACTCTGTGTGTTGGGAGAACGCCAAATGCAGGGTAAAAGACTTCGTTTTTCTTTCCCATAATTAAATGTCGTGTTCGCTGCTGTCTTTCCCACTCGATTAAGTGTCCATGTATGGTCTAAAATGCTCTTTGGTGAATTAGCATAAAGTCTGTCAGGATTTCAACATTCTCCCTCCCTCTGCATCTGTGCACCTCACAAAGGGCAGAGTTGGCTGGTGGTTGGGGGCCTGGAGATGGGTTTACTGCAACTCTGAAAAAACCACTTGCAAACCTCTCCCTGGTCTCCCTGCATGCTGCCGGCCAACTGGGGCAGCTAGCTGATGAGAGTCTTATTTTTAATTACATCTAAAGACATATTGGAGAAATATTCCCCAAGCTGGACTCTGGCAACATCTACAGCACTGCATGTGATGGCAAAAATTCTAATCAGTTGTCAGTGGCTAATAGATGTGTGAGTTATGGACTGGGAGGTGAAATATCAACTTTCCATCAGTTCAGGGTGGGCTGGAAGTGAGATGATGACTGGGTCCTCAGCACAAGATGAGCAGTGTAGTTATCCTGGTTGGCAGCCCTGTCCTGGGGAATGGCCACTTTCCCCAAAAAGCATTCTCTGGAGCCAGTGCACTTTTTGCCACAACCTCCAGGGCTGCTCTGTGCCACCCAGTTCCAGAGTCTGTTAACCCAGCATTAAACAATGTCCCAAGTGCCACATCTGCACATCTTTTAAATACCCCCAGGAACAGTGACCCCACCACTTCCCTGTGCAGCCTGTTCTGTGCAGCACTTTCCCTGGGCAGCTTGACCACCATTTCAGGGAAGAAATTTTTCCTCATATCCAATCTAAACCTTCTGGCACAACTTGAAGCTGTTTTCTCTTGTCCTATTGCTTGGTTTTTTTTTTTTTTTTAATTTTTATAATTCTTCAATCTTCACAACTTCAGGTTTGTTATCAAATCCAGAAGCAGTCTCTGATATGGGAAGATGGGTCATTGTAAGTTGGGAGAAGACTTAATGGTGAGGGGAACAGAGATGGCAGATAAACCTGGAGTGTGACTGTGAGTCCCAAGCCCTCCTTGTCCAGAGATACCTCTGCTCCCTGAGAGGGATTACACTGGGTGGGATCTCCTGCTGTTCCCTGAACTCCTCCTACAGCTCTCTCCGTGTCCTTTGGATAAACAGCTGCAGAAAGGGAGCCTTTGTTTCCAGAAGCGTTGGGGGAATGGCTCGTGGTGGTACAGATAACCCTGCCTGTTGAGGAGAGGCTGCAATACAACTGGGAGGGTACACAATGTATTATTCACCAGCTGTTTCCTCTCCTTTCAAGACATTTTCTGTAAAAACAGGGGCTGGAAGTGGTGCATGAGAGATGTGCAATCAACAACACAGAAGGAGTTTGAGCTTTTGGCTTGCTGGGTACTCAGACCATCCGTCACGAGGAACTGGTTTGTGCAAATCTCTGTCTGGACATCCACGATGTTGGACTGCAGGTGGCCCATAAATGTGTTTTCTTTTTCTCTGAATGCCTGCTGAAGACCTGAGAATCTGATTTACAGAAGTGCCAGGTGCCTGCAGCTTTGACAGATGTTGGTAGGGGTGATGCTTTAAACATACAGAGAGAGGCACAGTGCTGTGCACCCCCATGACTGGCTTTTGGGGCTTTCTGCTTGGTCCTCTGGCTGTTTGCAGGGGACAGCCCCTCCCTCCCCGGGCTGCAGATAGAGGAGATGCTCTCACATTGGTGAGCACTGGACTGCAGCGGTGAGGTGTGGAAAAAAGCCGAGAGAAAAAAACACAGGTCCCCACGTCTGAGTCCAGCACTGGTAAAAAGCAATTGCCTAAGATGTGAATAAAAGGCATTAATGTTTGGTTGGTTTTTTTTGTTTGTTTTTTTTTTTCAATTCTTAAACCTGGCTATTCAAACTGCCATGAAAAATATGTCCATTCTTTTCTTTTATGACCTCTTACAAGCTCTCAATTTTAGCCTCCACTCCCCAGAGCCAATAAAATAAATGGGTAGAAACACCATAAAAATGAACAAAATCCCAAACCATAGCTAGTTCATATTCTGAGTGTCTCATTAAATGCATATTAAGGAAAATTCCTCATCTTACATAAATATGTAATTGTTTATAAATCTTTAACTAATTTTAAGTTATTTGAAACAGCCTTATAGTAGAATGACCTTCTAGAAATTGAAGGGGGTGCCAGCTGACTGCACTAAAGTACAAGAACAGATTAGATGTGAGATACCTCTATTTTAATATATTTGAAAAATTTTCCCAGAAAAATTACAGGTTAAAAAAAAAAAAGGTAAAATTGCTCATTTATTTCATGTTTTTTGCTTTAAATTATAAGAATGTTTTCCCCCTAGGAACTCAGCACCCTGCCATACCCAGGAACTGAGGACTTAACCAGGAATCAGCTGGTCAGGCCACCTTCCTCTCCTGCTGTCACTTTTTAGCAGCGGGTCCTCAGCCTGCTTTCTGCCATCACCTCCACCTCTACAGGGCAACAGCACAGATGTGAGAGAGGTTATTGGGAAAGGACAGTATCTCTTTGTACTGCCTTGCCTATTTGTATAAGAGCTATCTCAGAGCTGGAAAACAGTCTAATGTGCCTGCAGTTCCAAGGGGAACTCATGGCAAGAGGAACAGAGGAGAAGACATGAAAACAAATGGACACACATGTTGCATTTCTGTTACTCGTGTTGAATATTGAGGCGCAGTGCGTTGAACACGTGGCCTGTGCAGCCAAATCCCACCTGATCCCATGACCCTGAATGCAGGGGATGAGAAGGGCTTCCCAGTTTGCTGGGTCACATGCTGACAAGGTCTAGGCATCAAGCTGAAACTTGCCCAGCCATTTCCTGAGCCTAGACAGGTCCTACTCCAAGAAGAGCAAGGTTAAGTTGAGTGCATCCTCCTTCAGCATTGCTCCCAGGAGGATCATCCTTCAGGGTACTCTCCTGCTCCCAAGCTACCTTTGTCATGAAACCAGAGGATGGCTCCAGCCTTTCCTCAATCTGCCTGGGGAGAGAGGAAATGGGATCCTGTCTCCTAAGGGAAGGTGGAAACGGTTGGTAAGAAGAAAATACATCCCTATCCTAGCTGTGCCTGAGCTCCAGCACCAACTCCCTCTCTAAGAGCTTTGGAGGGGAATTAAAACGTTGCTGACCCTTTGGCGGAGACTGAACTGGCCCCAGAGTGGGGTTAAGCCTGTGCTGCTGCTGCTGCTATGGGTGGCATGATCACAACCCCCTGGATTACGTTCCCAGCAGTGGGTACAGTGAAGTGCTGCCAGATGATGACACCTCACATGGTTCCAGGGATGCTTTTGGATTCATCTATTAATAGCTCCCTGTGTTTTCATTTCTGGAAACATAAATATGTATCCCCAAATGCTCCTGATTGTCACATGCCTGGAAGTTGGTGAATTGGAGACTGATTTCAGATCTGTCCAATGTAAGGCTCTGTGATTGATCAGCATGTCCGGAGCTGTCCTTGCCTGACTCCTACACCAAAATCCTGGGAGCGTGTGCTCATCACAGTGACAGGCTGGGAACAATCTGAGGAGGAAAGCTGCAGGAGCTGGGTCAGTCCTGGAGCAGGCTAGCATAACTTCAGCTGATTTGAATGTGAATTACACTCATTTAGGCCAGGCCTGGAATTTGCCCCTGGCATGGGCTGGCTCTCTGCAACTTCACTAAAGCAGTGGTTTTTGACCCAAAATGCTGTCTGTGGGAAAAGAGCTGAGCAAAAGCAAATCGTGGTACTAGCCTCAGCTGTGACTTTGCCTATGAAAAATGCAACTAATATGAGCGATCCTTTTCTTGTGATTTTAGATTTTAACTTTTTTAGAAATTGCAGTAAATAAGTGCATACAAATGTGTGTGCATGGGATGCAAACACAAAAACTCCCACCCATGAACACATACTCTGAATACGGGCTGATTCAAGTGTAAGTATTTTGTTTCTGGATTTAAACTTCCTCCAGATTCAGTAATTTTGGAGTGGAGATTTTGTCACATGGTACTGCTGAGATGCTCAGTGCAAATTTGGGATTGATCTGGCTGCTGACAGTTTCTTGGGTGAATTGCGCTCTGGGCTTTGCCACGTGCTTCTCTCTCTGAACCCAAAAGTCTCTCTGTGCTCTGGACTAGCTGAGCTGCTGGGTTTGGGATACGTGGGTTTGCTGGCAGGGCTTCCCCCACATCGGAGATCAGCATTCCCACCTTCCCAAAAGGTCACTTTGTAGTGTCTTCTAGCTGTTGAGTGACTAAATTAAAGTGTTCAACCTAGTGGCAGCATAGGAGGGGCATCAGTGACCCCACTGATGGGAACACGTGCACAGGTGTGTTTAAGGCCGAGTACAATGGTACTCTGTCTTAAACATTAAAACTTAACAGCTATTTCCAGATGATGACAAATTCAATCTGCTGAGACAAGAGCCACCCTGAACCATGCACAGGTGGTGGGACTATGTCCCTGTGCCCAGCACTGCCTCTCCATCCTCTGGCAACATGAAAATCACCCAGGGTGAGCTGCTGCCTCCAGCCAGCTCAGCATGGACCTGCCAGCTTCAAATATCACCCTGAGCCGTTATCTGATACAAATGCAGCTCCCTCTGGGATCAAAGAAAGCCACCTGCATTGAAAAAGACTCATCAGAGCTTTAACTCTGTCCCCCTTGCTCCAGGCAGGACAGCCACCCTCAGGAGTGACAGAGGACACAGCCATGCCCTGCAGAGGTCATGCTTCTCTCCAGGCGGAAATAGCATTTCTGGGCACCCTCTGGCCTCTTTTAAAAGTCCTAATAATTTTAAATCCAACATTTGGCTAAGGTAAAACAATTTGCAATTCTAGTCACTCACATGAGAATTATTTTAGGATAAAGAGCAGAGGCATTTGCAGTCTGGTGAGACACTCCTCACAAGTATTAATTTGGTCTTGTTGCTGGGGGGACTTTCTGGAGAAAGGAATGTTGAGAAGAAAAAAAAAAAGAAAAAAAGAAAGCAAAGAAGGAAACTGGAAAGTGAAGGTCATGTCTGGAGATGGTCTTTACCAATGGTGGTGAACTGTCCTTGTCTAGATCTCTGTGCCTAGGCACAGAAGGGGAGAGAACAACAGTTTTGGCCCTAAAAATGCAGAAATAGGAGGGTGATATTCTGCTTTCTTGCTGCTTACAGAGAGTCACTCAAAAACCTACTGCAGTGCAGAGCAAAACGTGGCCATAGTGATCCAGCTGCTTATTGAGCTGGGGAGGGCCTGAAGTCAACTAATTTGGTAGCAGCCTGTTTGTGTAGTGTAATCCCATGTTAGCCTTGAAAATGCTAAATCGGGAGTGAAATCAAGATTTTTCTCACCACTGGATTTAGTTTAGCCTTTCCAAATGGAATAATACAGCAGAATGCTGCCTTTATTGAAGATGTTATATTTCGTCCCATTTTATTTCCTTGTTTCTTTTGAGTAGCCGAGGACTTTCCAATAGAATATCTTTGTGCTCTGCAGGCTGCTCAGAGCAGGTCATATTAACGAGCTCTGGATAATACTTCAGAGAGCATCTCAGAAACCAGAGGCTGTGCCTCAAACCCAGGCTGCAAGCCCCTGGGCTATCCAACATCAGGCTTCCTGTTCCAGCACTGGTTTTCCCCAGCACGACCAGAGCTGTATGAAACAAGCTATCAGTGAGATTACTGCATGGCTGGGCTCTGCTTCTAAGGAACAGAAACCTCCATCAAAGAACCAGTGCAAGCTGCAGGGCACAGTGTGCACTGTGCTGAACTGAGTGGCACTGGTTTGGAGGCTACTGGTGCATGGAAATAGTGGGAGATGGGGTATCCCAGTGTTCAGCCCCTGTGTGCAAAGGCTGTTTCAGGATACATGACTCATACTTCATGGCCTTAAACTGCTTTTGTTAATGTTGCTGGCCCACATGCCCTGGGAAAGGCTGGCCAGGAGAGGTCCCATGGTGAGCAATCCATGCACAGCCTCCTCTGCCGATGCAACACCTTCTTCCCGTGGTGGGAGAGAGGCATGTGAGCGTTGGAGGACATTTTTAGGATTCCTTTGCTATGGGGTTTGCCATTCCTTGCCCCTGGTTTCCACCAGCAGGGTGTGGGATATTGGTAGCAACGAGGACTTCCCAGCATGTTCCTTAGGACTGGTCTGACAGGGATCCTGTGGGCAGTGTTGTGAAATACAATCTGTTTTTTTCCCCTGTGACACAGATCTCACTTTACCTGCTCTTTTCCTGCCTACCAGCAGCTCAAGCCAGCTGTGTTTTACACTGAACTCTTGCTTGAAGTCTTTGAATTTTCCACAACCTTCAGTCACAGATCTGAGTGTGCTGATAACTGACTACAGCTTCCAAGGACTCTTCCATGCAGTCTTCTCTGTCCACTGTGAAACTGAGACCCATGACAGAGAAGTAAATCAAGTAGGTGACAATGACAGAGCTGGTCACAAATGAATGAATCAGCAAACACCCAGTTTTCAGTTATTTATTTTCAATTGATCAAATCTTCAGGGCTGAATTTTTCTCTTTCAGTTCCTCTTGGGTGCTTAAATCACATGAAATACTTTGCAAATATAGATTTCCACCTCATATGTAAAAACAATGAGATGAATAATTTTAGCACAGATGGCTCTTGAAATACTGTTCTGGTTCCAAATATTCAAGGATCCTTTTAGAGCCCTGGGTCCTCATTCCTGGTATTTGAAAGCTAATGTTTGACTCTTTTTATCTTAAGTTCTATTCCATCTCTCAACTTCAAGGTTATAATTTTGCCCTGGAAAGGCTGAGGAAAATGAAGAAATTAAAATCGACTCTCAAATACATAGTTTTTGAGATCATTGGTGATTTTTACATTCGATAATTTGAGCCTCTCTAAGTTGTGGAATCACAGCTGATAACGTCAAAAAAGGGTATTCAAGATAAGGTCCCTTTAAAACAAATAGCATGTAAGGAGCTGACCAATATTAAAACCTCTTGGAAAAAACCCCTGTGACACAAAGAAAAGTAGATGGTGTGAATGCAACCCAGTATGGTTTCTGCCTGGTTCCACCTGATGCTGGGTGGAGAGACCCTGGCCCAGAGCAGCTCACTTGCTTCTGACCCCCTTGTTCACCATGGCTGCCCAAATACCCACAAAAACCCCCTTGGCTGATGAACTCCTCACCAGGTGAGTGATTAAAGCTTTCATTTAGACATCAAAAAAGCCCCAACAACCTACAGCTCCTAAGGACTAGTCTTCAGATGGTTAGTGTTAGCTACTCATGCTGGATACAGAGGGCACTTAGAAGCTGGAAGATTTGGAATCCCAAAGTGGAAGTGCTGGTTTTGGGTATCCATCTTTGCTGGTATGTTCAGTAGCAGAGCTGGGATTTGGGCTGGAGGGAAGCTTGTTTTATTAAGCTTTCTGCTGGGGGCTGAGTGGTGCCTGCAGGGAACTTTTCTCTTCCTTGGAAGACGAAGGTGGTCTCTGGCTTCTCTGGAGGATGTAAGAGCTGGGCTGGAGGCCAATGTGTGTGTTTTGGAGGATGGAGAATTGCAGAGCCTGTGCAGTGAATAGGGGTTGGAAAGCTCTGTGAAACCTGATGATAGGAAGTTCATTGTGAGCTGCTCTCTGATATGGGAGAACAGACCTGTCCAAGTTGTTCTGAGCTGTGGCTTAAGAAGCAGGAGAGCCCAGGGTGGGCAGTTTACAGAGTCTGGAGGAAGGCAGGTCTGCAGACAGATGCCCTTGGGGGATGTGTCCCAGAGGTCTCTCACAATGACTAGTCAGTGTTTTTAGGAGTTTTTGCTGTGTTGATTCAGAGACTCCCTGGACAAATTATTACTCTCAGAAGTATCATGTTGCTGCTTTAGATGTGTTGTTTTTAGGCTGATTTGTGGCTGGGTCTGACCCTTCCAACAGCAACTGAACATTAACAGCTGAAGGCTTAACAGTAATATGCTTAGTGTAATAAGATCAATTATATTAAATGCCTGATTAAGAGCCCCAGGGACTGGAATCCTTCCTCTGCAGAGGCACCAGTGAGTGCCCTGGCACCAGTGGGTGAGGCTTCCCCTCCTCCAGAAGCTGTGTGTTCTACATTTCACTCTCATGTCCAGCCTGCTTTTAGGTGTAAATAGACATTTTTTCCTGTTTCTGCCACTCTTCAGTCCTGGTGCAGGTTGCATCAGGGACTCCTCTGATGTGGGTTTCTGCTCTTTGATCTGGATGGCCATCGCTGAGTTGCTTCATCCTGGCTGGGAAACAGGATGTACGTGAGGGCACTTCTAAAGTGGGACTTTGGGGCATGGACATTGGCACCTGAGCAGCTGTGTTCACATGGGGAGCAGTGCTGCAAAGCACCTCTGCATGGCAAAATTAGCTTTACCTGTAAAGTGCTGTGTGCAAATGGCTCCAGAAAGGGGGAACTGGCTCAGAGCAAGTTGAGGACGAAGATGCTTCTACTTCTAGCAGCTCAGCCTTCACATTCCCAGACAAAACATGAATTTCAAATTGATGATATAGTCTACTAAATGTCTTCAACACTCTACTCAATATACTAGAGATGCACACCGGAAATTTAGAAGAGAATTGAATCTGAATATTAAACCAGTGAGTCCCCAGAGGGGAATTTTCTCAACTTGTCTGATTCTCCAAGGAGATGGTATTCCCAAAGAACTAATTTTGTAACTAATGATCAGATGAAATAAGGCTCTGTCAGAGGTTTAGAAGACCTAACTTGGCACCAGTTGAACACATACGGAATTTGTCATCAGTAATAATGAAAAAAATTGTTTGAAACTTTTTCATTGAATGTGCATTTTTTTCACTGAAAGTGCACTTAGAACTAAAACCACTGTTCTTCTCAATCTGTGAGCCGAGTAAATGATTGTCCTCTGAAACCCATATCAAAGGAGATGCTCTACCTTTTTATATTGTTTTCCTTTTATTTAAAGTCCTTTTACAGAAACCAATGGAAGTTGTCATGACGTGAGAGGCAGAAAAGTTGCCAAATGTCTTGGAAACACAGGCAGCTACTTCTGGGAAAGCGGATAGCTGAGGGCTAACAGGAAGGCAACTGCCTGATTCCAAATTTAGATTCAATGTCCCAAAACCCATAAATCTGCTGAATTCCATCTCTGTCTATTCAGACCTCTTAAAAATCTTGTGCTTGGGATGCTGTGTCTCAGGACTTTTGAATGTAAACTCTGTCCTCATTTGGCTCTAGCAGAATGGCTGAGCAGGTCAGGGATTATTTATTCTTTTTTATTCGCATATGTTGTAAAATATAATAATTTTTCAATATGTTCAGCCCTGGGCAATGGAGGAACATGCAGAGCACAGCAGTTTGACCTGAGTTAAGTGAAGGAGTTGGAAAGAAAGGACTGGGGGAGGAAGGGTGTGGCTGGGGAGAGGTTGGTGCTGTTCCTCCCATGGGTGGACTTGCCTGATGGGGGGAGAAGGTTCTTTGCTTTCTCCCTCACTCAGAAAGAGCAGTGCTGGCCCAGCAGTGGGGACCATCTTGTGATTGAAACATGCCATTGGTAGGTGGGTGTTTGTTGGGTGATGGGAAGATCTGGGTGGATGTGTGAGTAAAGGATAGGAATAAAACGTGAAGAAAAAGATCTGACTAATGGGCCTGTGTGTGAGAGGCATGTGAAATGTCCTGTAGAGTCCAACAGCATATCCTTGCCAAGGGTGAGTGATCAGCTGCATCCCACTGCCCAGCTAAAGGGCACTGTGCACTTCAGTCCAGTGTCTTGCACAGCATCTGCTCACAGTTTTCAGGGGAAACCTGAGTGCCGTTTGCCTCCACAATTCTTCTCTCAGGAGGGACTGGTTGTTACCCACTGACCCAGGCTTGGAGGAATAGCACCTCTTGTTCACTGACCTCCTTTTCCTTTTCCTTCTTGCCCAGTCTCAAATAGATAATGCACCAAGACTTCATCTGCATGGCTTTTACACCTGAACCACAGATGCAAGGAATACAGACGGAGAAATCAAACCCCAAAAGCCTGGCCCTCACTGAGTGTTGAGTTTCACGGAGGGCTGTCAGCTAATGGGAGGGTATGAACCTTCCTGGCTGAGGTGGATCAAGAGGGGGAGAAGACTTTTGCTCTAGTCCCTGCCTTCATGCCCTGCTGCGGTGCAGCAATCTGACCTGTATCCTGACCAGGTGACACTCCCAGGAGACATGAGGACCCACATGCTCCCACCCACAAACCTTTCCTTGCCCAGTGGCTGGTGGTGCCCAGAATCACCCCAGGAAGAGTGGAGGATGCCTTTATTGGGAGTGGGGTTGTGGGTGTCCAAGACTGACACAGTCCTGGGAGGCTCCCTGCAGCATCTGAGCCCGGATGAGCTTCCCCTCAGCAAATACTCCATCTGGATAACTCGGCGGTGCAGTCATGCAGTGGCAGCTGTCCAACCCTGCAAACCACAGAGCAACAGAAACTTTAGACAGAAGTTGCTGAATAGCACTTGAGGAGGGGCTGCAAGAGGCCCCAAGTACTCTGGTTGGGTCATCTTTCCATGGATAACTGGTACAGTACCCTGACCCAGCATTGCCTCAAACTCCTGGTGTGACTGTTGGCATCCTGGGAGCAGAGGCATTCTATGGAGCAGAGGGGCAGGATTGTCTGTGCTGACCTGTAAAGCAAAAATAGCCATGTTTCTCTTACCTTTAACTATTTTTTATGTGGAGGAATGGCTTGAGAGTTCAATTCTCCTCTCATTTGTGTTGGTTTTCCCTAAGCCCTGTCAAGAGTCTGGCTTGTTCCTTGGAGTTAATGTAATGAGCAGGCCAGGTCTTGCCTTACTGTGTTTGCCTTACTGATCCTCCCTTACTGTATTTGGAGTCAGGTTTCCAAGGAAAATCAACCCCTTGGGAAGCTGGGCAGCTTTCATAGCAGTTAGTGATGCCCCTTGGCCTTCTGTGTCTTCCTGGGAAGCTTCTCTTGGGGCTGTGTCCTGTGGAAGCTGGTAAGGATTCAGGCTGAAATCGCTGCTGGGAGAAAGGGCTGCTCCAGCCTCCCCTGAGCTTTGTGGGTGCCTGTCTCAGGACTGAACCGTGGCCTTCTTGCCACTGGCAGGGCCATCACCTCCCAGCTGTGCTGCCCCTCCTTTGGAAGGGATGAGCTGCTGTCCTGATAGTTCACAGGTCCTGCAAAATGCTTTGAAATCTTGTTCTAAGGGGGATAATTGATCCCCCTCTCCTCAGTGGGTGTGGGAGTCATGCAGCTATCTGGCTGGGAGGCTGGAGCAGCTTGGAGCCATCACTTTGAACCCACCACCCCGGCTAAATTGTTGGAGTGTCCCCCTCTCAAAAAGCACCTGCATTTTAGAGTTCGGTAACTGCCAAGTTAAAATCCTCCCTTTCTCCCGGGAGGAGGGACATCTCTTCTTTTTCATCCGAAGTGCAGCAGTCTTTGATAACCCAGGCTCCAGCCTTGAGTGGGGAGGGGAGCCAAACGCTTTGTGGAATGTCCTGGCCTTGTCCTGTGGGATGGCTGGGAGTTGCACCACGGCTCCGTTGCTTTTCACGGGAGTGAGCACTTGGCTCTGGTATTTCGTATTGCACGGCCGGCGGCTCCCTGCGCCCGGGGCTTCGTCCCCCCGCGGCTTCGGCTGTTCCCAGAGAGCGGCTCCCCATGCCCGACTGGGCCATGTTCTGCTGGATTTGGAGCTCTTTTTTTTTTTTTCCCTCCTCCCAGTCATTGTGGCCGCTGCTGAAGGCTTTTTGTGACTCCAGCTCCGCTAGAGGGCAGTGTGATCTGGCGTGGGACGGGAGCGAGCCGGGCTGGGAATGGCACAGCGCCGTTCGGGATGGGATGGGATGGTGGCACGGCCTGCGGCTGAGGCCGGCCGGCGGCTGGGGCCCGCGGNCGGCCTGCGGCTGAGCCCGGCCTGCGGCTGAGCCCCGGGCTCCTCTCGCCCCTGAATGCGACCCCAGTGCTGCCAGAGCATCTCCTGTCCGCTGCCAGCGCAGCGGGGGACTTGACAGTCAATGTCACCGGCAAGGGGGGTACAGCCCCAGGGACTCCCGAGCCCTGCTGAGATGGCAAAGCAAAGGCGTGGGTGTGGGGGGATGAGACGCACAAGCACGTTCCTGCTGCGAGCAGAAGAGCCGGCCCTGGACACATCTTCCAGGAGATGTCCAGGATGATCGCACTGTGCTTTGAGCACGGTCCGGTGTGGTGGGAGGTGAGGCTGTCACAAGCCGTCTGTTCTCTTGTCCTTCCATGGGGTGGGCAGCCCTTTGTTTTCATCGGGTCTGGGAGATTGTATTTTACTTAATCTATTGAAGATAATAGGGGATCAGTTTCCTGGTCTAGGTAAGGTTTGTTATAACATCACATCACTGTTTCAAGACAGTGTGTGATGCAGTGTGGCGTCTCCTGCGAGTCCTGAGTTTTTTGTTTGGTTGGTTTTTGGAATGCGGTGGTTATCTGATTATCTGTGCTTCCTTTCACATGATCAGGCACAACAGAACGAGCAGGAGTGTGCCCAGACTGAAATGGAGGCAGGGGCAAGCTCCAGACTGAGTGTAGGGTCAAGGGCTGGGTGAGGAGGGGTGGGTGTCTGGGTTCCTTCACTGAAGAAAAGCTCCAGGCTTTGCCATAGTGAGGCCAGCATTGGCAAGCAGCTGTGGCAGCTGGCCGGCCGCTGTCTGATGTAGCTATGAAGTGCCCACACCTTTGGATATGGATTGTTGGCTGCAAGCTGATTGCTCCCATGGCCCTTCCTCTGCAGAGGGTCATTGTCTTCCCGGACAAATGCTGTCCCAACTGTTCCAGTGGCTGAACAACACATTCCTTGTCTTTAGGGAAAAAGAGAGGAAGAAGATGACCTGAGGGAGTCTAGACCTACTCCAAATGTGGGTTTGGAGTTTGAGGCCAGGTCTCCTTAGAAGGTTTGGGGGATGTGCTTTGGCAGCAATGCTTCAACCGTGACTCTTGGAATTCTTGCTGCTCTGTCCACCCTGCTTTAGGCTGCCCATGCTGGGCTGGTCACTGTCCCCTGGGAAGGCTGGGGAGCAGCATGAACCAGGCTGGAGGGGCTGTGAGACCCCACCACAGCTCTTGGTGGCCAAAAAGCTCTTAAGCCTAGAGTGGTCCTGGCTCTGCCCTAAGCTGGTTTCTGGAGTAGACACAGCCAGGACTAAGGGCTCCCATGGGGGAGGCAACACCACAGCAGCCGCCCACCCTGCTGGAAATTGCACCCGTTAAATTTAACATGGAACCTGCTGCAAGGTGGCATATCAATAAAAAATGTGAATTGCTGACTTTGACACTCCCTCGCATGAAAACTGACCTTGGGAGATGATAAAATGCAGCTGTACTGAGGAGTGACCTGATGAAGTTTGACTTCAGTTATTCTAGGCTTTCTTCAACTTTAGTAGGTGTTTTCACTGCATTAACACTGTTGTGGCTCTCCTCTTCTCCTGCCCAACACCTTGGGCACGTTGGACTTGGTGACCCCTTCCAGAAGGCTGTCAAAAAAGCAAAATTAATTCCAACTCAGTACATTATGTCATTTTGTTTTTCTTTTGTGGTTTATTTTTCTTTAATTTCATCTGCTCCAAATTTGGTTGCACAGAAATTTCCACTTCAACCCAATCTGTGAGTTTTTGACATGCAGGCTTATTTAAGACCTACAGCTGGAAGAAGTAATTAAGGTTCCACTGAAAATGCAACTTCTTGACCTAAGGCAAAAGTACAAAATTTCAGCTTAGTTTTACTTTATAATCTCAGGTTCAACTTCATAGCTGTGTAACTTTTTATTGCTGATGGTGAAAACAGGGCTCTTGTATCCTCCTTTTGTTTTAGTAGTGGAGGCTCACAAAGGTATAAAAAGCCCCTGATAACCCATTTCCCTCCCTTCACAAACCAAAGCCTATGATGGTGGCAAATATTTTTTTTTCTATTTAGTGTGCTGCAAACAAGCACTTTTAAATGTTCACTTCCATTGCAAGACTGGTGTTGTGGTGGCCAGGGTTTGTCCTTGTTTCACCAGGGCTGGAATGAGTTGTCTCATGATGCCTAGATCTTGTATTGCTGAGCTGAGGTTTGGAGCTTCCAGCCACTAAACCCTTCTGGGTGATACCTGCCCGAGGTCAGCTCTGGCCCTTGGAGTTCTGGCCCCTCACCCAACACTGGGAGTAGGGATGGCAAGGGAAGCTGTGCCTTGCCTGGATCTCCCTGAGAGCAATTTCCATGCCAGAGGTGGGGGGGAAGTTTAGGCCTGGCTTAGGGAGAGGGTGTGTAAAACTCACACTACAGTAGCCTGGAACTATGGCCAAATGGGAATATACCCAAACCTCTTAAAAAAAATCAATAAAGGAAGAAAGTAGTGTGGAATCCTTAGAAAATCAGATGCTCACATTTTGTCACAGAAGAGTATTCCACACTTTTTTTTTATTAACTTGCAGGCATTCTTGAACAGCCTTCTCTTGTCATCCCTCCTTCTTCCCCCTCAATCTTTCTAAAGGTTTTCCTGGAAAGAGTGGACAAGGAAATGGCTGATGCTTAATGGAAAACTAAAAGCCAACTGTTTTAGAATGAATTACAGGAACAAACATTGCTCTGTTTTTCTGGGAAAACTTCACTTAGTTAACACTCTTGGATGAATCACTCCTGTGAGCAGGAAGCACTGCTGGTCTCGTCTCTACTGCATCCTCTTGCACCCGTACCTCATCTCCAGAATATGTACTGTTAATCCTGGAGCCTGTTGCTGCCTTAGAATTCTCCCTTTTTGGCTGGACAAGGTTGCTGCTACTGTTTATTAACAAGCACAGTTAAAATATGCTGCTGCTTGACGTGCCATGATGCAGATTTGGCTGACCTCAGCATCAGGAGCTGGATGAGAGGAGAGCCACGAGCTTGGTTTGCCAGTGCAGTGAATAGCTGCTCCTGAGGCCTGGAGCACTTCTGTCACAACCCCCTTGCTACAGAGCATGGTACAGCAGGAGCTCCTGCTGCACATCCACGTGGGCCTAAAACATTCTGACAAGAAAACTGTACAGGCTGGCTTGATGCACGATCAGATAGAGTTTGTCAGGGCTGCTCCAGCTCATGGTTCAGTGGAGATTACCCGTCTTCCCACAGCTGGCATGGCCCTGGCACATAGCTCCCAGCCAGCTGCAGTGCTCAGGGTAATCCAGGCCCCCTGTGCTTGTACCTGACCAGGACCAGTTTTGGACTGTGGGGGACCTGCTGGTGAGCACACCTGGTGAGGGTGAGGCCATGGCTGGAGTGAGCAAGGTCTGTTCCATCCTGAAGCTGGCAAATACTGCAAAAGAACAATATTTTAGGTGGGCAGGGGTGCAGATCCCAGGGCACTGCCCACATGCTGGGCTAACCCAGCCTAGGCAAAGCTTTGCTGAGGCAAGGATCACTGATCCTGACCTGGAGAGGAGCTGGTGTGGTCCTCAGCCTTCATGAACCCAGAGGCAGCTGAAGGGGTGCAGCCCAAGCCTGGGGGATCTATCTCTGTCAGAGTCAGCAGTTCGGGATCTGTGGAAGAGGAGATGGATTGTGTTTGCTCAGTGATCCCAGGGGATGCTGTGTCCTGGGGAGTAGAGAGTGGGAGGCAAAGAGAAAAACAGAGAGCAGTTTAAAGGAGTTCTTCATTCACTGTCTGTGCTGTGAGGTCAGCAAGAAGGCTGTTTGGGAGCTTATGGCACTGCTGCTGCATTGTGGCATTTGCTAACACAGCTTCTAAATCCAAGGGGGGGAGAGAGAGAGAAAGAAAATTCAAAATAAACTGAAAATTTTGGTTTAATATAAAATAAAATCTGTTAGATGCGAAAAATGGGAATAACTTTATCCCTGTCAAAATACTTTTTGATACAGTTTTGTGTGCAGCCTGCCTCATTTTCATCCGTTCTGCAATAAAAAGCACCCGACTTCTCACCGGGGCTGGCTCTGGCAATATCCCTCAGTGACGCATTTGCAGTTGGCAGGGGAAGGAGGGAGAAGGTTCATGTGGGGTCAGACACATCCCAAACGGGTGTTCCTCCAAGCGGGAAGAGCTGCAGTGCAGAGATGCAGCTGCGGTGGCTCGTTGTCCTTGGAAAGGCCCTGCAGGGCTGGAGAGGGACAATGGTGCTCCTGTGCCAGCTCTCATGTGTGTTCTGCAGAGCCCTTCTCTGGATTTTGGTCCCACGGGCTCCCTGTGGGCTCCTTGTGGTTTGAGGAGAGGCTGTGATGAGCTGGGGCAAATCTTTCTGCCAGGGCTGTTCTCTGTGGGCTTTGGGTGATGCTTGGGTGGAGTTGGCCGAGCATTTACATGTCTCAACACCCAGTTCCTCAGTTCCCTCCTGTAAGAGTGATGCCTGCTCTTCCCTATAGCCTTTAAGGCAGCCTAGGAAGAGGCAAAGTCTTGGTGTCACAAGCAGTGCTGGCCAAAACCCAGTGTTTGTGTTCCTTTCCTCTGTCCTCAAGTGGTTTATGTGTATGAGCCACGCTGCTACTGCCAGATAAATGATGGCTCAATGTTTTCAACGTTTAAAAAAATCTACTTTTCTTGTTCTAAATGATTTCCAAACAGGAGCTAATTGTTTAGACGATTCCCCTTGTACCAGAGAGTTCATCTTCCCATGTTCAGCACAGGGTCTACTCCAGAATTAGGGCTTTGGTTGCTCTGGCAAACAGTGATGATCAGGAGGAAGAATGACAGTGACGTTGAAACAAAATACACTGAGCTGGACTGGTTTTCTTAGCAGGCATTTTGTTTTCTGACAGCTGCAGAAATCTTTGCCTGAAGATCCCATGCTGAGAAAAATACCCCTGGGAAAAGCAGTTCAAAGGCATTTTTGGGAGAGGAAACTTTGTTCCAGTCCAGCTTTGACAAAAGCACACACATAGACCAAGACCCCTCTGACCTCTCCCAGCAATGGGCTGGACTCCTCAGGAGCCACAAGCCCTCCTTTCTCTGCTTCTTAACTAGAGCCATCCCAGATACCCAGGGTTTGGCATGTGAATCATACAATTTGTCTTTGACCTGTGCTATTTGGAGACTTGGGAATGTGCCACCAGGATGCAGAGCAAGGCTCTGTTTATAAGTCACGCTGCTGCTGTAGCATATGTCCTCGAGGGCAGGTCTCATGAACATCAGCTCTGAGATGAAATGCTCCCGTGTGGCTCTGTTCCCCCGACAGGGAGAGATGCACAGCCCTTCCTGGCAGCCCCTGCTGGCTGATTGGGACTGCACTGGAGCAGTTTTCACGTGGAGCTGGGGACAGTGGGGGAGGAGGGCACCCGGCCTGGCTGTGCTCACAGAGCTGGTTCTGGTGGCCTGACCTGCTGGTAATGATCTGATCTCTTTCTCTTAATTAAGAGAGCGAGTCCTGCTTGGGGTGATCATCATCACAGTGGCTCCTGGCTGGTGCTGAGCTGTGCAGGGCAGCAGGGATGCAGTGTGGGGATGCAGATTGGGCAGCTTTCTGAGCAAGGGTATTTTAATGGGTTTTGCCAGAGCCCACACAGACCTCTGCATGCACTGAGGGACCTCTTTATCCCAGGAAGGCATTAAAGGCAGCTCTAGAAGGGAAAATGCCAGGACAGGGGGGCTAGGAAATAATGAAAAGGGAGAGAGAGGCAAGGGAGGCAGAGAAGATGTTTACCGAGGGTCTAATTAGCACAAGAAAACGGATAATAGGGTGAAGAGAGACTGGGAAGGAAGGGGAGAGCTGTGTGTATGTAGAGACCAGCTGGTGGAGAGAAACCAGATGAAAGGGAAGAAACCAGAAACAGGAGAGGAGTAGGGATGGGGAAACAGGAGGTGGGAGGCAGAGGAGGAAGGCAGGAGGATTAGTTATTTTGAGAGACATTTTCAGCAGAAGAAATTTAAGGTTAGGGGAAATGGCATCTGTGGAAAGTAGAGAGGTGAGTTGAACTGAGGGAGGAAAACCCGTGCTTTAATATTTCTCTTCTCCAGGAAGAGAAGAAAATGGTTTCAGGATAGCTGTGTGCTTGATTACGCCGAGAGGAAAACCTGAATAGTCAGAGCAACAAAACGAGCAAGGTCCGTAATGAACAACAAAAGAACAAAGGAACAGAAGGAAACTGTTGAGTAGTTGGTTGCAGAGAGAATGCTATTGGATTTTCCTTTCCCCACTATGCAGGGTAAAAGTGGGCTCAGCTCTCCTTCCCTCTCTGAGTAACCCTGAGGTGGCTGGTTTGCTGTTTCTCTGTTGATTGTGCTGCTGTTGGGTTACATCCATGCTGTGCACATGTGAGCAGAGCCTGTCCACAGAGCTGTTTCCCATTTCCAAGCCTCTCCTGGGGGCTTCTCCTGCAGGGCTGGCTATGGGCACTGGCTGTGCCTGGGTCTGCAGCCCCAGCACAGGGCTCAGAAAGCCCTGTTGTGATGGGGTGCTCTCCCTTGACAGCTGCACCCCAAAAAAGCTAAACCTTAGCTGCAGCCTGTCTTGCTCCATCTCCCAGCTGTGTGCCAGATGAGAACTCAGTTTTAATTACTGAGCAATAACCTTTTTCACTGTCCCTTTGGAGCCACTGCTGTTGAACTGTGCTGGTGTGCAGTGCTCAGGATGCTGAGCCCCTGTGTGCATCTGCCATGCCCAGACCACACAGCCAGGAAAGAAACACACACCAGGGGAAAACCCAAACCACAGAGATGTGGCTGTGGTGGGACCGTCTCTGCTGTTGGGCACAGCTAGGACCAGGGTACAGGCAGGTTTCTCTTGTTTCCTTCTTTCTTTCTGCAACATCCATCCTCTATAATTCCAGTAACATGGGTGTAATCATGTCTAGAGGTCTCAGTTGCTCTTCTTCCCCAGTTTGTACAGCAGTACTATAGGCAGAGGAACTTGGGTCTGATTCAAGAAACTGCCTGGGCAGTACAGGCTCTGCTCATACCTGATGGCTGGGCATATGCAAAACAACACTTGTTGACCTGGAAACTCAGTTGTAGGAATTCTTTGGTGTGTGTGGTTTTTTTTGCAGCTTCATGTTCTGATGTGAATTTCTGACAGACCCGGTGAAAACATTTAACAGCTTCCACCCTACTTAAAACATCCCCCTGCCTCTCTTCCCCTTACTGTAATGGGGGTTTTTGTAAAATAGAATGAGTACTACCCTTGTGGTCTATCAGAGGTGCTCATGGAAAGGGTCCTTCTGTGAAGCAAAAATAGTTTTACATTTTAATGCACTTCTGGACAGATTTTGGTTCTGTGTGAGGTTTGCAACCAGCAGAGAGGGGGAAAATGTCTGTTAAGGAGAAGTCATTATCAAAATAATGACACCATAATACAGGCCCAAATCCTGCTCCTTGTCACCACCCAAGTAATCATGTGGTGAGTGGAGTGAATCCTGTCTGAGGATATAAGGGATGGCAGTGGCCATGGGTGTTGAGAAAATCCTTCTTCAATGGGCATCTCTGTCGTAATGTAACTGCACTTCAGGCAAAAGGCATGTCTGATTTGGCAACAGATAAAGGCTAAATGAAACTCTTCTTGTTTATTTTTCTTAGCTTTACAACTCATAACTGGAGTGGCTGGGTTTCCTCCACAAAAAAAATGCAATTTAATGACATTGAAACAGCTGAAAGGTAAAGCAAAGTGAAGCTGAACAGTTCCCTGTTTTTCTAAAAATTTCAGACTTTGAAACTTCAAACTTTTCTTCTGTTTTAACTAAATTTTTATTAATTTTAATTAAAAACCTGAAAACCATGGTTCAGTTCCAAACCAAGCATTTAATTTCACATCACAGTGAAGCGCCAGTAGCAATAGTAATCATATAGGCAGCCATTTTCATAACACAAAGAAAGGGACTTGCTGAGACTGGAGATCTTGTTTGGAGTGGGAGACTCAGTGGGTGCCCTGGTGACAGCAGCAAGAGCACAAGTGCAGGCAGTGGTCTGTCCCTTTCATTGACTGAGTAAGGTCATACAGTCAAATCATACAGTCACAAGCCTTTGCAGACAGAGAGGCCCTTCTGGGATGGAATGAGGTAACTACAATCTCTCTTTTTGAGCCTTTAACAGCGGTTCAAGGCCCTGGATCACACTTTTCTCCTTCCAGTTATAGGAGGCCAAAGTGGTTTTGCTTGGTGAAAAAAAAACCCCAAACCCAAAGCCGCAGAAGAAGATATCAAACTCCCTTCCCTTGCTGAAGTAGGTATTTTTTATAGGATGGCATTTTGAGGGAAGCAAACATCATAAGAGCCAGTGAGTACTGAGAGATCTGTACGTGGTAGGTGATAAACTGAAACCATAGCAGGTTGGTTTGGGTGGTTTAACTGCTTCAGCAGGCAGATGCTGGAGGGTGGGAGGATGTGGGGATGTACTTACAGTCCTGCTGCCCTTATGGACTGAGCCATGAGCAGAGTGAGGAGCAGGTGGGGCCCTGACCTCCCTCCCACAGGAGTGAGCAGGGAGCAGGACCAGTGCTTGCCTTGCCCTGGGCTCTGCCCATTGGCTTCACCCTTGATGGTTTTGTTCCCTGTGCTGTGGTGGACAGGTTCACAGGTGGCAATTCCTGTCAGGCGTCAGCTGTGGACCACAAAGTGAGTCAGATCAATGGTCTCGCTGCTGTGACGTCCTTTTTGGTTAACACAGTGTCTTGGTGGCCAGAGCTGGGTGTTATATCAGCTGCCCTTGGCTGGAGACTGAGCCAGGCTTGGCCCCTCTTGGTACTGACAAGGTTTTCTACAGCATCCCGTTATTGGTGACTTCTCCTTTGCATCAGACACAGACAACAGACATGGTTTTCCTCTGCCAGAGGAGAAGCAGCTAGAGATATCTCCCCTATGCAAATCTGCACAGCCAGGTGAAGAGCACAGCCACCCATGGATGTCAGGGCCCTGCACAGGTCTCCAAAGATCTCTTCAGTATTCTGGTCATGAATCCTTGTCATAAAACCACACTTGCTTTCACTCTTCCTCTCCATCTTTAGAATGAAAGGAATTTATGAAGGTAAAACTACACTACTTCCAAGTCCTCTTGGTCCCATTTGGTGCTGGGAGAGTGCTTCCCCATCTGTTTTATAACTAAAGGCTGAGGGATTATATTCAGCCTTTGACTGTGCAGTTCCCTTTCTCCACTCCTTCTGACAGTGTCACTCTATGTGAAATTTGCTGGAGGTGACTTGGGCCAATTCTGTGCTGTGGATCTTAGAGATGGTGCCTGGCAGCCTCCCTGCCTGCTGGTCAGACAGGAACTTTCTCAAGCACTGTATCAATAAAAATTGATATATAGACTGTTCCTGGCCTTATAAGGGAAAAAATATTTTCACTGTACTGCTTATTTTTATTTTTATTGTTACCTTTGCAAGTGCACATGGCAGTATGACAGGACAGAGGCTTTGCCAGGAGGTGCAGATATTACAGCACTCAACACAGTGAATCTTTCACCATTTTGGTCAAAAGCATTCTTAAAAGTGAGGAAACCCTTAGCTTTGGCTTGAAGCACAGAGCATTTACATCACTTTACCGCTGAGGCCAACTTAGATACCAGCTGCCCCTGCAGCAGAAATGTGCCTGGGCTGCCCATTTTTGGCACAGCTGAGACCCCTAGCAGGGCAGGAGTCACAGACCAGCAGCTCCACCCTTGTGCTGCCCCTTCCTGCTACCAGAAGGTGCTGGCATGTCCTGATAATCCATTATTGTTTGATGTAATTGAGGAAAAATGGTGTATTTATCTTCTGCTCATCTAAATTCAGTTTGAAGAAAAGTCTCTGCTCTCACAGCTTGAGGCTGTCCAGAGAGGTTAATGGCAGAAGAGGTTTATACAGGAATGGAACTTCCCAAGGAGGGAGCCGGGTGGAGGAGAGGTCTCCTCTAGGTGTCACTTTAATTTCCTGTTTTTAAATGATCAGTCTGTGCCTTTTAAGAAGGCTGTGTGTTACCCAACACACAGAGCTTTTTTTGAGAGCTTTGCCATTTGTGGTGGTGTGAAGTGGATAAACTGATGCCTCCAGCTCCACCCACAGAAGTCAGAAGCCCAACATCTGCCATGAGTTGAGTGGTCCTGTCTTTGTGAAACAGCCTCTGGCTGGGGGCCCCTTTAGTTTAACAATGGGAGAGGTGTACCAGGTGAGGGAGACTTGTCCTACCTTCTGTCCTGCCCAGTGTGATACGTGCCCCACCAGAGCCACAGCACAGGTGGTGTGGTTGCCCCATGGGCTCCTGAACCTTCATCCCCACTCACACCCACACAGAGGCTGCACCCAGCCCTGTAGCAGCATCCAAACCTCTTATGGGTCTCCAGTAGTGTCATGTCAACCCTCTGGACAGGGACTTGGATGGAAAAAGACATAGTGTCCATCTTCTGGAGGTAGGGGCTGGAATGATGTTGTTTTGCTAGATTCCCAGCCAAATTTATGCATCAGCACAGCTTCTTTCCCTATCCTGAAAGCCTGAGAGAAATTGTTCCACTGCTCTGTTGCAGAAGTTACCTTGGAGGAGTGGGGACCTAAGGAGTTTTGGGGCATGATTACCTGTGTAAAGACACCAGCAACAGCTTGGAAGATAGATGTGAGCCAGTAGACTTGAGAGGTCATTCCTGCTGCCCATGGTACCACACTGTGGTTGGAAGAATTGATGGACCAGGATTATCTGTACCAGTGAAGATTGCATTATAAAAGGGTAGCAGATGGATGCTTAACATAAAGGATAATCCAGTGCTGCTGACCTGCACCAGAGGAGCCCTTCAGAGAGCTGGCATGGGGTGCCAGGCAGCTCCCAAGTTGTCTCAGTGAAGCCAGTATTCTGCTTGGACTCTACTGTAACACGTGGGTTTGCTGTGTAAGTGGGAATGTGATCAGAAATGCCTATATGGGAGACACAGCACACAAACAAAAGCGATTTTGGAGTTTTTCACAATTTGGATATGTCACAGTTTTAATGTTTCTGGGAAGATAACAGGGCTCCTGATGGTGATGCTTATTTAAAACGTCTTCTAAGTAGCTGCATCCTGCCATGTCCTTCCCTGACCCTCCATTGGTTTCAGCTGTCACCAGCTGTCCCTTGCTCTTGCCTTGTGAGCCATGTGAAACAAAACAAGAATAAGTACAGCATGAATGTGTGAACTGCCTGTGCTGCAGACCACCCTTGGGCTCCCTCCAAGAGCAGAAGCTGGGAGTCAGCAGCTCTGGAGACTTGTGCCAGCTCCAGGAGGGACAACCTGCTCCACACACCTGCAGAGACCTTGTGTGGCTGAGGGGACCAGGGTCCTGGTGCTCACTAAAGCAGCCAGTGTGGAGTGGGGCAGAGAAAGGACAATCCTCCAAGGTGTCTTTGTAGCTTTCAAATGGATGGACTTGGACTTCAAGGCAAGCAGTGCCCACTGAGCACCCTGCCTTTCCCCTTCCCAGGGGGGCATAGGAATGGGGATCATCCTCCTCAGCTTTCTCATGTGATGCCTCAGGAAGTCTGTTAATGCTGCTCAAAGTCTGGGTCTGGCTGACTGCAAAAAGTGTTACCCAGCTTTTGTTCCCTTGGCCTTGCTTTCCTCTTTGGTTTCCCTTCTTATTTCTTTTTCATACTGGGTAAAGGGAGCATTTGAATCTCCAGCAGATACAGACTTAGGCAGTTTAATATAACCATGGCTCTCCTGCAGTTGGAAGAGGCCAGCAGAAGGACTGTGCTGAACTGCAGTGACTTGGAGGACCTTTGTTATCTGTGTCCACCAACAGTGGATCTGGCAGCTTGCAGGCAGTGAGAGCAGTTGCATGTCCTCCTGCCTGCTGCCACCAACTCATGCTCCCTGTGCTCATGCTGCCTCCTGGCAGAGACACAGGTCTCTGTATGTGTATATCTATCTATCTATCTATCTATCTATCTATCTATCTATCTATCTATCTATCTATCTATCTATCTATTTATAATAATGTGGGACAGAAGAAAGATTAATTACCTTTGGGTATCTGTGGTTTTTCTGGCACTCTGATCATTTGACCTCTGCCAGCTCTGCAAGGAGAGGAAACTGACTGAACATTTATTACATTTGCAGATTGCATATGCGTATCTACAACATATGTTTACAATGAATTTATAGACCCCTATAAAGGGGCTAACAGGCATTATATTTAATTAATGTGGCAGAAATTATATCATTGTAATAACTGCCTGGTCTTTAGAGGTAAAACTTAGTGCCAAGGATTCCCAGATGAATCATCTCTGATAAGAACCAGAAATGACATAGGCCATATATTGTATGGTGAATTTGTTTGGATTGGTACCTTTAGGGTATTCAGCCTTGCCAAGTCTCTGTGGTGCTGACACAGTTTATTACACATTTTCATTTATTAAGAGATTATTTGACTGCAGTTTGTTGTTTTATTGTACAGCAGGTGATAATTTTACACTAAATTAACTGTAACATCTCTGTTAGGAACAGGCCGAAGAGGCTTCTTGCTATGATGCTAAATACTAAGTAATGGCTTTTATTCATCAAGGGAGTAATTTACTGCCATGTGCAGGGCTTGAATAAGACTTTCCACTAACCTGTTATTAGTCTGTGTGTGTGATCAGGTTAGGGTTAATGGTCTTCTACCAACACAGGCTCCCTCCTAAAAACAGGTATCTGTGCTAAAATCTCACAGCTCACTACTTTCAGGCTGGACTAAAAAATGGTTTGAGGCTACTAAATCTACACGGAGGCAGAGAAATGGCCACTGAGGTCTGGAGATGGGTGATGCTTGTTGTGTCAGTCTGTGAGCTTGGATTTTAGCATCCGAAGAGGTTACAGATAGGCAGGTAAGGAAGTGAGAGATCCTTGCACAGTTTGACTCTTCAGTGAAATAAAAATATGCTGTTTACACCCCTGGCTTAAATATTTGTTATTTCAACCAAAGAAATAATTCAACCAGAAAATAATTTTCAAACCCTTTATGAAAACAAAGGAAAAAATAAGCAACAATAGCCATGCCTCTTTTTCCCCACAGAAATTAATAACTTTTGAAGGAAAAAAATTTATTCAAAAGCTGTTTTTTCCATTAAAAATAGATTACAGATGAAAATAATTTGCCTATCCCTTAATGAAGTCCATTATACCAGACTAGTTTCATAGTCTGTCTCACACAGATACCATTGAGTTAAGCTTTGTGTTGGGAGATGGGAATTCTACACCAAATTGAATTGGAGACTGAAGCAGGAACAATTATGGCTGCAAATTATTAAAGCTTTGCTATATTGGAAATTCACAGCATGCTTATAGCAGTAACTTACTATTAAGAAGAACCATACTACAAAGCTAAAAAATCGAGGGAAAAATCAGGACCACATTGCTTTGATCACAGGTCCATGTAAAGAAACCAATCATTGGCAAAATAATCCCCTTCCCAACTGTGCCGTGGATTAGCTTTGGTTAATGCTAACATTGCCTTTATATGGAACACATCAAGGGAAAAATTATCAAATAAAATCTAGGGCTGCCTAAGTAATTCAATGTAAATAATGTGCTGGAGGGACACAAACACACACACACACACACACACTCATTCTCACGACTTTTCTGTGAGCCAGTTCTGCCTTTGAGTGCAAAACTTCCCGAGCTGGTGGCTCTGAGTCACACACATCTGTTCTGACTGGACAAGCACATCAAGTGTTATATTTCCAGCTACTGAAAGGATGATCAGAGCTCCTAAATTAGCTGTCCAGTGTGGAGTTTTTTTATGATTAGTTATTCCAAGTTGTCTTTTGGGGAATATTTTCCAGGCCTTCTTTTAAAATTTGCTGCTCCAAGATTGTTCTGCAGCAAGCTTGTTAGCTGGAGTGCTCATGGAAAGCTGCTCCCAGAGCAATGTGCATCCATATGCTGAGGATATGAAATAATATTCCTAACTACTTTTTTGCAGTATTCCCCAGACCTACTGAATGGATATGCCTCTTTTATTTATTTGAGGGTGTTATCTATTTTAGATGAGGGAATATGAGACCACATAAATGGATGTTGTCTTGTTGCCTTTTGGGAATGACATTTGATTTCCACCCCCCTTCCCCAATTATTTTGGAGTTTCTGTTTTCTGCAAAGGGAATGTACAGAAAATTTCAAGCTCATCCTTAATGTGGGATTTGTTTGGCTTTTTAAAGAGTAGGAGCAATACCAGCCTATGAAACAAAACTCTCCTAGGCCCCAGGCCTGGGAATTAAGTGTTAGTGAGTGGGAGGCTCTGCCCATGCATTCCAGCTTAGGTGTGAACATTTGAGGAAAAAACGTGCACACTTGAGAGTGGAGGAGGTGCATGGCACTCTATGGACATTGCAGGCACAGCTGCATTCAAGGGACACTTGAGAATCCTTTGCTGGACAGCTACAAAAACTACTGCTTCTAAAGCCACCAATGCAAAAAAGATGAGCAAATCTGGGAATGAGCTGAGAATCAAACAAATCTTTTGTGTATATTCAACATATCTTTTGGGCATAGGTGAGATTTTAAATGCATTCAGTCCTTCAGAGGGAGTTTCAGTCGCTGCGTTTTTAGAGGGACGTGGTCTTGTGCCTGCCCCTGCCTCAGCACTAGCCCAGTGATGTCCATCCCTGTGATTTTAGCCAGCATACAAAGCACAATGTGAGCTTGTAAAACCCTGAGAGATCCCTGAGTGAAGGCTGTTCTGCAGGGACCCATGGCGATTACAAATCCTGTTGTGTTTGGGAAGGATTGCAAACACTGAGGTGAGCTGGCATGAGTGACATGAACATCAACTAGATCATGTCTATTTTTAGCATCCAGCAAAACTATTAGAACCAATACTGTTATCATCTGTAGGGCTAAAAGGAGAAGGTCTTGTGGGACACCCCATACAAAATGATGCTTGGAGGTTACACCACAGTATATGCTATTACATGACATTTCTACCCATCTACCATCTCTGTAGCCTGTTCAAAGAACTGTAAGTAAAAGCGGAGCTGCTGATAACCACTTTACAAATGAAAACCTTGATTTTATTTGATGGTGTAAGACTTGTGAAGAAAATGGGGGGAAGAACGTAGAACAGAATAAATTTTATTAGTCAAGTAGATGTGGCAGAATAATTACAGTTTCTGGGAGAGTGTGGGGAACAGCATAAGAGGGCTGGAAAAGAAATAGCAGCTTAAAATGTGATTGTCTGTTTGGGGCGATAGTGAAGTCAAAAGTGCCATTTCCAGTCTAAAATCCCTATATCCAATACGAAAGAGCATTAGAGCCTAAATAAGGATTTGAATACAAATGTCTTCAACTCTGTCTCACCACAAAATTAAAGGATCCGTTCCAGGAAATACAGTGTCTGCATGAAGAGACCCCCCCTAGATCTATGCCTTTGAAGCTAAAGTTTTAATTTGGGATTAAAAAAAAAGTTGCACAGGGTCCTGCAGAAGTCTAACACAGTATCCTAGAAGAGATCCTGTGCTGCTCGAGCAGAGCAGGATTGAGGGTTTTGCCACTCGCCCTGCCCTGGAGAAGGAACAGTGCCCATGGTGATGCTGCTGATGCAAGAGTGATTCAGCTGTGAACATGGAAAGAAATGCTGAATATGAGAGAGGAGCGGGGAATCCAGGGCAGGCAGGATGGCACACAGGCTGGCTGAGTCCTGCTGATGCTGGTTTTAAAGCCAAACACACATGGTTTGAGTTAAGGCTGGCCTCCCTCTGTCCAAATGCATTGCAGATTATGGATGATGTGGGCTTTGCATGGGTAATTTTTTCTTTTTCATCTCAGTATAAGGCAGCCCAGGAGACACCATCATGTATGATGTGAGCATTTTTTCTTGTGCTCTGTGTTTGATTTAATCAAAAGAGCTTTCTTAGCAGCCTGGATACGCTGGGTGACCACTTCTACTATTCTCAGCATTTTGCAACATGATTATTTTGCCAGTCCTCTTTTATGTGTAGGCTTGGGTGCACTCAGAAGCATCAGGCACAGCTCATTGATTTAGGGTCATCTGATCTGGGATAAAGTAAGACAGTGGGTAGCTTTTACCATTGTGTCTTCACCTCCTGGTGCAGACAGGGCTGGCAGTCGGGTTGCCTTCAGCAGGTGCCCATGGGTGGCCCTGTAGACACCTCAGTGCTGCGGTGTCCCAGCAGCAGTGGTGGCAGGGTCCCAGGATGCAGGGTGTGCTGTTAGTTGGACTGCTGGCAGCTGAGGCTGGCCCACGGCTCCAGTGGTGGCCTGTGGCTCCAGTGGTGTCCCAGTGTCGTGGTTTGTGACCTCCCTGGGAAGGTGTCACAGAGCCAGCAGCACCAGGAGGCTCTGCCTCAGGGTGATAGTGGGGATTTGCTGCCCTGCCTCACTGACACTCTGCCAGCTGCCCAGTTGCTCTGTAAGCAATCCTGAGATTGGGGGTTGTTTTTATTTATTCCATTACATAAAATATTAAAATTTGAAAAAACCCCACACCAACATCAGAAAAGCTCCCAATACCCAAAGGTGTTTACAGAGAAGGATATTTCCCATTTTTTCATTGTTTTGGGCAGGGTTGCTGTCCCTTTGTCCCATGGTGCAGTGCTTTCCATTTTGAGGTCAGATGTTCCTGGGTCAAACTTGCATGCAGGAGCCTGTCCAATTTAGGGGCCTTCTAAGGCCCTTCTGGTTCATGGACCACTTGCAACCCCCCTCCAAAGTGAGTATATGCAAATTCACTGGTTGTATTCCTTGTCTTTCTGGAGCTTGTTGTGCAACTAAAGATTGGTTTCTGAGTCATCCTGCTGTGAGTCCCAAGTCCTGCATGGAGATGTGCCAGTATGAGCCATATTAATAAAAAGATCTAGTAAAGGGATTGGTGACTTCATTTTAGCCAGTGGGAGAATTTGTGCTCTGCAGCTCAGCTTGGGCTCTGAGGGCAAGGAAATCTTTGGTGAGGGGCACCTGAGAGCAAACGAGGGTTAATTTTTTCACCTGGAAGAGCTGCATTTTCCTGAAGAGGGAAGAGCCTCCAAATCTCTCCTGTGAGCTGTGGAAAACATTTCAAAAATTTTTTTCTTCTTCAAATAAAGAATTCATTAAGTTTTCTGTTCCTCTGAGTCCCCGTGCTTCCCATTCCCAGAGGCATAATATTGAGCCTAATCACCAACTAGAACAACTGAGGCCTTTATTTTGGTGTAAAGCTGCATGAAAAAAGAAAGTCCCCTGTGTATGCAGCTGTAACACTTGCATAATTTTAAGAAATATGGAGAAACTCACAACTGATTTCCAAATCTGCGTCTTCCTTTTTCCTATAATGAGTGTGATGCATAATTTACACAGGCAAGAAGATGTAGGAAGCTGATTATTTTTTTCTTTGTGTTTGTTTTCATTCAGTTACAAAAGGGCTGGAACTGCAGAAAGTTGAGATAAGAGCCCTACCCCTTCCTTGGTGCGGTGAGCACAATATGAAGGATGAAGAGGAACTCAAGGTACAACCACGAGGACTTAGCTGGGTCTTTCCAGCAGTTATCAAAAACAAATATGTCTCATCTGTTTCCTGTCTTGAAAAGGAGGAGCATGAGAGCCATGGAGTGAAATGCTCAGTGATGTTGGGGGCAATCACAGCCTCAGCCACTGAGATACCTGCCCACACCCACAGCTCTGGCAATAAACTGCTGACTACATCGAATATTATAAAAATTCCTCCCTGGATGCCATAGGCACGTTGATGGTTTTGCATATGTTGAAAACTCCCTGGCTAATGATGTATTTCCTCTTTGGGCTGACTCATGAGCTGCTTCTCCTTGTTGCTATGAAAGTTGGAAGCACTTCAATGCTGCGTGCTGCAAGTACATTTCATGAAAAGAGAGGAAAATCTCAGTATTATTTCTGGATTCAGATTTGACCCTTTCACTTTTGCAGTCGGTGAGCTCTGCCACTTTGACATTTATTAAATAGCTTGTTGGTGGCAGAAGGAATGACAATAAAGTCTGTGTGTATAATTTAAAGCAAACAATCTCTGCTCTTAATCTGGCCTTCAAGGCCTGAAGTAAACAACTGCATTTCAAGGGAACACTACTGAGGAAACGAAAGGTCTGTTGGGTGCTACTTGCTCTTAAGCATTGAGAAAAAATGTTTAACAGCATTAAAACTCTAAGCCCCAATTGTTATGGGGAGATAACAACTCCATTAATTAGATCATCAAATATTACTTTATTGGTAAATTCTTGCCTTGGCCTGGGATGGCTTGTGCTTGCTTGTGAGACATGTAACCCAATTCTTTTGAGCATTTATAATATTCCAGTAGATTATTTAATGTAATTGCCATAATTCTCTAATTTAAGTAATATTTGCATCAATGTTGTGTGTTGGTTATGGCCTGGTTCAGGGTATTTATCTGTGCTGATTTTCAACAGCTCTCAGGGAAAAAATAAAAGGTATTTCATGATGTACAAGTTTGATACCATGTCAGACCTTGTTTTCTGTCTCTTACCAGGAGAGGTGAGACTCGTGGGTCTGTGTACTTGAGCTCATTTTGAGTTAGCACCATGCCAGCACATGAGCGGAGGGAAATGTTGAGAGGAAAAGAGGTTGGATAAAGCCCTAAGGGCTGCTGACACAGAGACCAGGAGCTGACCTGGCTCCACTGCCTCTGACTCCTGAGTTTACATGGAGATGGACAACACCTTCCTCTCTCTGTCTGCCCTGGTGCACTGGTGGTTAAACCATCTACAAGCTGCTGATGGCCAGAGGTTACAGCTCTGGCGCTTGAGGAAAACTAAAATCACTGCTAATTCACCTTGAAAAGTGGGCTGCAGGCAGAGTGCTCAGGGGTGCAACAAGAGCCAGAGTGGGGAGCCGAGGGCACACACAGTGGCAGAGTTCTGCCAGCAAAAGTCACTTGGGCCTCGAGCCACTGCCAGGCTGTCTTGCAGGGACGTGGGCTGCACTGACTGGAATTGCTGGTGGATTTAAATCAGTGCTAGCATTTCACAACCTCTCCCTGCAGCTCCCTATGCAGGGCCCATACACATTTGTATACCATACAGCTCTTTCACAGCCTGCAGTACTTTTAACACATAATATACATGTTTATCTCAAAGCAGGATAGACACCAATTAACACTGCTTGTTAATGAGGGCACAATCAACTTGCATAACCTTGAACCCCTGAATGCACACAGTGATGTATGAATGAGAGGTTAACTGCAGATGACAGCTCGTTTCTTTTTGCTCTTCTGCCCAGAACCTCCTGCCAATACACACATTATAAATAACATGTTCTCGTGATGGTAATGGGGGGGCATTTCAGAAGCAAGCATTGCTTATTTTTTTTAGGAGCGATTACATGACATTAGGGGGTTCAGCTTTAATACCATCTGTTACCTTGGCTGCTGGGATCAGCTGTTTCTGCTGCAGGATCTCCACTGCGGGTACCCTTGACCACAGCCCCGTTCTGCGTTCTGAATTAGAAAGTTGAATGTGAAACAAATTAACATAAAAACCTACAGGAAAGGGCAAGTTGCATTTTTGATGTGCCTGAGACACCGGCGCCCATGTGACTCACAGTTCATGACTTGCAGAGTGGTGTCATTCGTAATTCGTGTAAGCGCTCACTTGCTCACCCACACACACCCGTGTTATATCCTGTTTTTCCATGAGCACTCAGCCAGCCATACAGCCCAGTTAGCAACACGCTATCTCTGCTCTCACACAGACTGTGCCACACCAGTGTTCCTTCTGTGGGGAATATATTTACTTGCTGTAAGGAGCCATCTAGTGAGGGTTTACTGCACATAAAATTAAAGTAACTGTTTCTGTACTGTTAAAGGTAAATACCGAAAGAAAACCTGCTAATTTTCCCCCTCTTCCTACCCCTCCATGTTCTCCTTGCCACACTTAGGCGCAGCAAAGGCAAACGTCTTGAGCAGGTGAGGCTGTGCGGGACCGAATGCTCATTCCCCGGCCGTCCCTGTACAAAGGACAGGAGCACATGTGCTCGCCCTGGCTCGGCTCTGCTCTCGGGGGACCCGCACGGAGCCAGCACAGTCCCGAAGGACCTGCCCTGTGCGCTGGCAAGAGCGAAAGCCAAGCGTGTGGGTGGAGAGCACAGGGAAGGGCCACGCTAGGCAGAAATGAAAGGCCGTAACTCGGTCCCGTTCTGCTGTGCGGGGAGCTGGAGGCAGAGCCAGCCGGTGGTGAAAGTGCCCTTCGTCACGCAGGCAGCGATGGCATCGCTGGGAGCTTAATTTAATTGGCAGAAGGCTGAGCCAGAGCCTCCGTCAGCGCACAGATAAAAGAGAGCAGCGGTTGAATGCTGGGCACTTCTTGCGAGTTTGCTTTTTAGGTTTGTTTTGTTCTTCAAAGAACGATGGGCTCGTGCAGATGGAAATGCGAGAGCAGAGTTGAGAGTGTCTGTGCACTGCAGAAATCTGAAGTTACTGCTCCTGGAGCATCAAAAGCACGGGTACAATGCAAATTCATATTGTTAGGAACTGTACAGTCTGCAAAGGGACCAAGCACACCGAGTTAAATATTAAGCCTTCACCCAGGGAAATGACAGCAGCTTTGCCACTGGTTAGAAGTAAGATTTTTTTTTGTTGTGCTCCGAAATTTTACCCAGTGAGCGCAGCTGGGGGCAGGGACAGGGTGGAGGGGCAGCATCGCCTGTTTCGGGTGCTCTGAAACAGTCTCCAGGCTAAAACCGAGCAGGCAGTGGGGTCTCCATCAAGGTGTGCCTGGATGCTCCACAGCAGGCGATGTGCTGGAGTCTCCATCGTGACATTCACTGATGGGGCTCCTCTGGTCCCCGCCAGCCTCCTGGGAGGGAGTTTGCAAGCAAGCGAGCAGCTGCTCAGCGCTTTGAGCAGCCTTATGCTGTGCTGGCACAGGAGTAATCCTCCCTGTCTCCTGCCTGCCTATTTGCAGCGCTGGCTCTTAGTAGGCAGCTTTTCTGCTCCTCGATAGCTCAGCTCTGTGCTCTCCCACGTTGTCCTCAGCTCAGTTCCCTTGGGCACAACTGGCCAGTCCGCAGTGGGAGAGCTCCGGCTCCGTGGCACACCGGAGGAAAGGCACGCTGAGACGTTTGACACTGTGATACACAATAAACAGGACAGTCATTTTTCATAGCTACGATGCATATCAGGATAGGGAAACTCATCCAACTTTTATAAACAAGCCTGTATTCTACAAAATCCAGGCACTCTCTCATGCACAAGAAAATGCCCTGAATTATGAATGTCTGCCATTTTACAATAACTATTCCTTGCTTTTAATTTTTTTCCTTGAAAATGCAATCAATTTTTAATTTTTTTTTTACAGTGAGAAAATTCCCATTTTTAGTTGGTGGATATTATTTGACTACATCAATGATTAATAGGTTTAATATAATAGCTGCAATGGAAATTTAGAAAGCAAACACTCCAAACAGAGCTGAATGGATTTGTTATAATGATTTCATTAGGGTTTTTTAAAAGTTTGCTTTATACTTGCAGTTTGTTGTCAGAAAGAATTGGCTGAATTCAGTCAAAATGGTTTGTTCTTTGTCTCTGTCCGTGGTCACCATAGCTACCATTTCAATCTGTTAACATATGTGGTATTATTTTGTTCCTTTCTCTTAAACTCTGTTCACAGATGCTGTCAAGATTTCCCTTTGTACATATCTGATCGGTTCATGCCAGGTTTGGCTCCATGCCTTTCCAGGGGAGAGCCTCTAGGACCAGGACAAGGTGCTTCGGCACTCGGGGCAGCAATGCAGACAGGATTAGAAGCTGGGGTGGGGATGGGTCCTACTCCACTATGGGATCTCTGAGAAATACAGGGAAGGCATTGGGAAGGCATTGTCAGCAGTGTACCTTTTTTCTGGAGAGGTGGGAATTCCCTGGATGTGCTGTGGCAGCTCCTTGGCTGCCATAAATCAGTATAAATGCATTCATTTTAGTGGAGGTTGTCGTGTCTGCTGGTAGTCAGGTCCTGTGATGTTGCTCATTACACAGGTTTTGGGTAAGGAGCCAAGAGATGAAGGGAGGCATGGCTACAACCTTTTAAATAAATAAGTAATAAGACTGTACAGGCTCTGTTCTTTTGCTTTTTCCAGTCTTAGAAAAGGTTCAGGTTTTCACTGAGGATGGAGGTATATCCACTCTGTGCCACGGAGGGGATTGGAATATTTAGTGGAGATCAGATTATCCACATTTTGCATTTTAATTGGCATTGAGTGAGGAAAAAAAATCAGTTTTTCTATTGCTGAATGTGAAGGTGATTGAGATGGCTTCATTTTCTTTCCAGCTGTGAAGCAGGCAGGTAAATATATTGATGTATGTATGCAGTACAGTTTATAGTGAAGCTGTAAGAGAAATCAGATGATCTGGAAAATACACAATTTCCTTTCAACAAAGCACTCACAGTAGAGAGTAAAGTTAAGGTGAGTCCATATATTTATATTTTTAAGAGCATAAAAGCATTTGTTTAAAGCTCTGTGGCTCTGATTTTTCAGAGCCACTGAGCACCCTGCTCTCTGGTTTCTTTTAACTGGAGATGTAGGTTTTCAGCATTTCTGGCAGCCAGGCCCCCTTTACTAATGCCTGCAGGGAGTAGCTGGAGAAAGTGTGAGAAACATTATTGTAATGAGGGGCTAATTCTGCCTCTCCTTCCTGCCTCTCAGTGCAAATGAAAGAGTGCCTGCGAGTGGTGTTATGTGCACAGGAAAAGGGAATTCTGATTACTGGCTCTGGCTCCCCAGGGACAGGGATGCTCTCCTAGCACAACTCACGGTAAGTCACATCTGCATTTCCAGTGTAAGGCCCATTTTTAAGGACTCCTAGTTTAGCTATAAAAATTCATTTAGCATGCACGAATAGAAACCAAATTGACAAGATAGACCATAACTGCTTTGAAAGGGCCATTAGTTCCTGTAGTATGAAAAATCCACATTTTTAAAAAGCAAGTATTATTCGCATTTGCACAACAGGCTGTAACCATTCCTTCTAAGTCATTATAGACTGTATGGAAATAATAATTTTCAAAATCACTATTGATACCACAGGCACAGAAACAGCAGGAGACAGATGCCTTTGCTTGATATTAATCCAGAGCCTTCCAGTGCCACTGAGCAGGTTGGCATCAGTTTAAACCTTTGATTTACACCAATGTAACTGAGAAGAGGAAGACCACAGAATAAAGATTTGGTCATCTGAGTTTGGTGCAAGGTTTCTGGTGTCATCAGGGGAATCCCAGAGGGGCAGTGGCTGTAAGAGAGTACCAATGAAAGGCCATCCATCTCCTGTGCTCAGTGCTGCTGGGCAGGGAAATTAATCTGTATTTGGTGTGTTCCATGTTTAATAAGAGGAAAGCTTGGGGCAGATAGGAATGTAGCGCGCTTTTTTTTTTTTTTTTAAATTGTGATGTTAAGAGGTACTAAGTCATGACTTTTTAGAAAATTGTTTCTTTTGGTTCATGCTTAGTGCCTCACTTGACACCAAACAGAGATTTCATTGATTTTTAGAATTTCTTTTCTGGGTTTTCATTTGTTGTAAGTTTTCTTTAGACAAATACCAGTAAGGAACTAACCTGTATTTCTCCCTCCTCCTTCTGAGATCACTAGCATTTGAGATTTCCAGATTATATTTGGGCTGAATGAAGAGAAAGTGTACAATCAAAAGCTGGCACTAGAGTCCTGTTGAGCTGTGCTGCCTTAGGGGTATGTTCACAGAAGCTGGGCCTGAGCCTTCTACTGGTTTTACAACAAAGGGAATTTCCAGAGATTTCAGCAGAGTGATCCCCACATATGTCAGAAGGATGTGAATAAGATGATTTTCTTCACTCTCATGTGCACGTATGGACATTCCAACCTGTACACTTTTACTCTGTTACACAAGTTTGCCTGGACCTATGATTATGAGTTTTGAAGGGAGTTTCAGATTAATTCTAATAGTTCCCTTTCCCGTGGGAATGTCAGTGCTCAGAGGCTGTGTAGGATAGCCCTGGCTGCATTTCCCCAAGATCCCCTATGTCATGGGAAGAGATTGGGCTGAGTGGTGGAGTAAAGGGGGCTGTGTTGGCAGAAAGTCAATGCGGGGATTTTTTGGTACGATTTCAGGAGCAAGCAGCTGCCTCTCAGCTGGACTTCTCTTCCCCATTGCTGGGATTACCAGGATAGCAGCAAGACAGCAAGACACATGGAGGACTCCCAGGGAGGCAGGAGACCACCTGGCTGAGGGACTTTGCTGTGGTCAGAGCCCTGGGCACCATCTCCTCTCCATGGGAGGGTGCAGGGAGGGGGCTGCCTGACATGTTGCAAAGGTGGGACACCTCCCTCTGGGCAGCCTTTCTGCTCCCACCGTGGACTTCAGTGACATGGGACACTGGAAAGCTGCCACCATGAAGGGGCTGGCATAGAGGAGTTTTCCTGCTGGATCCAGGTGATGTTTCTCATAGTTAGTTATCCTTGACATAGCAGTGTCCTTCAAAGGTAATGCCACGGTACTGCATGAGCTCCTGGGGAGAACTTCTTCCCTCACTCAATTAAAAAAAAAAGTTGATTTAAACACTGAAATGCAAGGGATTGTATTCCTTGCAAATGGATATCTACTGTTAAACCTCAATTCTTGTCCCACTAGGTCTTGTAACAAAGAGCTCTCCGAAAGGATTGTGTGCATTTCTTGTTCAAAGTCTCCTGTGAGAAGAATTACGTTATTTGACTCTCAGACACCCTAAAAATGATGGCAGCTGTCCCCTGCAATTCCATCTCCCTTCACAGACTAGCACTGATCACTGGCTGCCCCAGAGACAAGTGAAATGGAAGTTTATAAAAAGAGAGTAGCATATTCCCAGGTTAAGTGCTGTGTTAACTGCAATCATCCCTACGATTAAGTGGCTCCCTAAAAGGAAATATTTTCTCCCCATATGTTTTTTTAAGGAGTGATGAATCTCTTCACACAATGTGTTTCTCATCAGATATGGAGATTAACTTAAACACAGAACTGAGTGAAGCAGACCCATCAGCTGAGACTCTCTACTCTGATTTTGCTGCATGCCTCTTCCTCATCCTCAGGGTGGTGAAGGTGTCTGTCCCACTTCACTCAAAGTTTGTTTTTTTGGGAGAAGGCACCAGGTATGAAGGGGTTAATACCACTAGGGCCTGTCTCACCTCCTCTCACTGCTGTCATTTCCTATTTTCTCCTCCTGAGCTCTTCTCCAGGGCTGATCAGAGGGGACAGAGAGGGGCTGCCTGCTCTGCATTCTGACTCCCAAGGGTGCTCAACCCTGGAGCACTGCTGGCTGGGCAGGGGGGGAGCTGAGGGGGAACAGGGCTCCTCAACACCTTCAAGTTTAATTCTCTGAGAAGAGCTCCCAGGAGGAAAGGGAGGAAGTGGAGTCCTGTGAGGGCAACATAGGGAGGCAGGGCAAGCTGTATGCCCCTGCAAAAAGGAGCCAAAACTCTGCAAAGGGAGTGGTCACAGTAGCATGTACAGATGGGTGACTCCTGTTCCCATCAGCTTCACAAGCTGTGAGATATCTCCTAGCACAAATGCTGAAACGAACCCACTGGGGGCTGTGTCCATGCTTTGCTGGGGACAGACAGGGTGTTCTCTGCAACTCTGCCCACAAGAAGATTGTCGTGTGCTCTCGTCCCAGTGCTCTCCCTGGCACTGCCAGCCTCCACCTGTGCAGGATTTCAGTCTCATCCTCTTCTTCCTCCCAGGGCCATCTCTTAGTGCCTCCCCTCTGGGTCAGCCTGGAGCCCTGCTCCAGGCCAAGACAGTATTTCCTTGGCTGCGGTGGCTCCCCTGATCCTGCCACGCTCACCCTGCGGCTCCCAGCAGCCCTTTTCCTGCCTCCCACTGCTCATCCAGCCCCAGCTCTGCCCCCTCTCACTCCCACCACAGTCCCCCCCTCGATTTTTTCTGCTGGCCTCCCACTCACTACAGGATATGAGCCATTCTCTCCAGTGGGAAATAAAAGTTTGGATTAAAATTTACTATATTATTCCTTCTCTAAAAGCAACTTTTAGGCTGAAAGACTCCAAGGACAAATTTCCAAAGGCCCGCAAGAGATTTAGGGACAGATTTTAAAAGCCTTTTAGTCACATTAAAATGAAATTAGATTTTTTTTTTTTTTTTTTAATCTAAAGGAGGTGCCTTTGAAATTTGCACATCATGCCTGTCTGTTTATGTCTTTTAGGCATGTAAATGCTTCCAGAGATTTGGGGGTTGAACACCCAAGTCCCCTTGAAACCTAAGAGAACCTGGCATCATCTCATGTGCATTCCTTCCAAATTCCAGCCAAAATTGTTGTTGAACTTGGAGCACAAAGTTCTGAAGTAAGAGATAATAAACTCGATTTCCTCCCTGCATTAGCAGGCAGCTTAGCACCAGGGGAAAAAAAACAACCCATAGTGTTGATTGTATAAACATCTTGTTCAAAGGGTAACATTTTCATGATTAATAGCCTTTCAGTATTAAAAACAATCTAGAGCATGATTAATTGTCCTTGTACTTCTGGTAACCAGCTATATGTATATACATACACACATATATACATACATATATATATATATATTTGTGTAAACACACAGGCACATTCTCACTGGGGTAAGCATTTTTATTGCATCTGTTTTCAAAGAAAATACATTATGAAGGAGGTGAGAAAGCTCCTTTCTACAGCTCGACCTAATGGGAAGGGTTTTAACTCTCGTAACAAACCATTTGTTGCAAGAACTAGCAGGCCCGAGGATGCACAATGAGCACTGCTGTCCTGGGAGAAGGCTTGAAACACTCACCTGGGCAGAAAGGAGGCCAAGAAAGAGGGAGAAGACTTCATCCAGGAAATAAAAGCTGCTCAGTTGTTGGGCATCCTGGCTGCATTTCTACTTCATCTGTATTTTACTTGTGGGACTGACAGGGTTAATGACAATAAGAAAATTTTTCATTTAAAGACTGCTGTTCATTTACATAAAGGAGAGGTGCTTTTCTCTTAACAAAGCGAAACAAATTTCAAGAAATTTTTTAAAATGACAGTCCTGGCTGGTCCAACCTGTTAGGCCACAGTATATGCACAACAGTGACACTGTCTTCATAAGGAAGAGACTTTGTTTTTCACTTTTTTTGCTCTAATATCTAAAACCAGGTGAGCAGGTTAACCACTACATTACAGTATTGTCCAGAAGTTGCAGCCCAGCTCAGGTGCTAGGAAAATACCATCTCTGCTGTACATAACTCAGTCTGCTGCAGATCATCCTCTTGAGGAGCCTGAGCAGGATATACAGGTGTGTGCAGTCATGTGTGGGATCATGGCCTGACGTGTCTAAATGAAGTTTTCATCCAGGTAAACAAGACCCTGTACCTGTAAGAGGCTGTCTTAGTGCTCAAAGGGTTTCTTCCCCATCTGTCCCGCTTTGCAGAACTTAAAAATAATAAAGTGTTAACACAGGTCTTCTCCAGAGCAAGTGCTGTGAGCCAGAGGAGTAGAATTTGTTGCTCTTTTGGCATAAGTTAGAGGCTGTATAAAGTGTATTCACTGTCACTGCTAAAACTAAAACACAATTCTGTATTTTATGTACAGTGTCTGTATACACACTCACCTACACTCTGCAAAGAGTTTTCTTTATGGCCAGAAAACAAATTTTCAAAGTTTTTTCAAGAACAACACCTTCAAGAAAATCTGGTGTGCTGTTTTGGAACATTCCAAAAAATTCAGGCTTTTAGCTTAAGCATAAAGAAACCCAGCACCACTGTTCAGAAAGGCAAAACAAACAGGAAGAATTTTCTCAATGGTTAGAAACAAAAAGCTCCGTCAGCATCAGAGATGTTATATTCAGGGCTCATGAATTTCTGCAGAAAGGCTGGAAAATGAAGAGCAGCCCTGCTGTGGATGGAAGAGGGTGTTGTTGGCCTGGGACAACAGCTGTGACAGGTGCAAACAGGCTGTGACGGTGACAACGCTGAGACTTCCTGCTCTGGGGACACACACACACACATGCACGGTGCACACACACGCAGCCCTTGGCAGCCAAGGGAGAAGGCACAGACCCGCTGCTGTTCCTGGGCACCTGCTTATCGCCTGCCGGGGTCAAGGAGCAGCCTGCTGAGCGGGCAGGAGGGGCAGAGCGCGCCCGGCTGGCCTGGGGCACGGCTCAGGCAGGGGTGGCATCCCTCATGGCACTGCCAAGAGCTGGGCACGCAGGGAATGTGCTGCTTCCCCAGCCCACCGTGCCAGGATGGAGCTGCTCAGCCCCTCTCCTGGGAGGGGCTGCGGGGCAGGGCTTTGGGACAGGCACACTGTGGTGAAGTGCCGGCGGTAAATGTTGTTTCAACAGTTCAAATGAGGGAAATTATGTTGTAAATAATTTAGATGACTGACTTAAGATTTTAATCCTGGGGCCTAAGTGAGTAATGGCCATGAAAAGAGGAGGAGGGAGGGAGGAAGAGGAAGTGAAGGAAGACCAAAATTAGGCCCAGATTCGCAAAACTGTGCACATGTGTGTCTAAGCATAAGCTGTACACGTTTCCAAGTGTCATCTGTGGTCTCACATTCAGGTTCAAGTTCAAGTTCAGGTATGTTTTATCCTAAGTCTTGAGTGAGCTCTGCTTTTTTTTTTTTTTTTTTCCCCTTTTCAGTACTGGAACCTTCAAATCTCATTTTAAAATGAAAGATCGGGCGGGTGTTCCTGCCCTTTCATTTCTGGAGTAGAACTCCTCGAATATAGAGGAGAGGGATAATGAACACTCAGCCATGTTTGCATTCCTGTCTATCATGAAAATGTATTCTCTGCTACAGAACTAATACACTTTGCAGTGGGAAATATTTGTGGCTGTCAGTGCTGGGGTTTAAGAGCAACACTAATTAGTCCCCTAATTTAGAACTGATATTTTCAGAGAATGTAGGATCAAGAGCCACCATCATAAATTTTAGCTTTGTGAGCTAGAAAAAGTTATTTTTATATATGTATTTATTTTTAGGTAGTGAAAATAAGCTTATTTATTCAGTGGTAAATAACTAGGGTGAATAAATACTCACAGGTACATGCATGTGTTAACAAAGGAAACTGACTGCATATCAGTATGTACACACAACACCCATACCGAGTGAAGATGGGAATGGAGATATTGTTAAGACCACAGTATGCTGAAGCAAACTACCACACACCTCAACAAGATATTTCTTTCTTTAATTTTAATGGAGAAAAATACTGCATGAATATTAATGACCCTTTCCAAACTACTCCGTGGAAGTGAAATAATTTTGATAATCTTAGGCACAACATAGAGAAGGAAGGATTAGGCTAGGGCTGGAGACGATGGGTCTCTCTCGGCAGCTCTTTCCCCCTCCCCCTGGGCAAATTCTCTTGGATTAAAATGGCAGAGGGAGGCGGGGAGTGGCTGGGGACAGTTTGGCTGATACGAGCTAACCGCTGCTAGTCAAATGGCACTTCTAATTGCTCTGGCCAATAAAAAAAAAAAAAACAAAACACCAAAAAACCCCCAAAACTTGCTACAGAAGTTAATTTGAATGAAAATAGCAGACACACCCCACAAGCTGCTTTCCATGACCGTGCATTGTGCTGCCTCAGCCTGATGTACAGTTCGAGTCGCAAATAACACCGTGCGGTCTGGATATACTTTGGTTGCCCATTTTAGCTACAGCGGGGCTGGATGCTCCGTTTTTCCCCCCCCAGCAGTTCTCCCCCACGCCGTGTGGGTTGTCCCGACAGGAGCCTCCTGTGCCGAGGGAAGGGAACGC
>VYXD01016862.1:2246645-2299275 GCA_013397195.1 Hylia prasina | reverse complement strand
TTTAGAAGTGACTTAGGTCTGTGTTTTAATTTTCTCTCTTCCTAAGAAGCTGGTTGCCTCTGTCCTCCAAAAAAAAAAAAAAATTGTTTCACGTTCCAGCTATTCTGCTGCGGTTCTTTGTAAGCTAATTTAAAGTGGTATGGAAGCAAATTTTGAGCAAACAAAGGAATTGGGGCTGTGCTGAAAGGCAGGTGCTGGAAGCACGGTAGTACTGATGTATCTCCGTGTATAGGAAGACAGGCTGTTGACCTCTTTAGTTTGAAATCTAAGCTTTTTTTTTTTTTTTTTTTTTTTTTTTTTTTTTTTTTTTTTTGTTGCTTTGTAAGTGGAGGTTGTAGCTAGTGAAAACCCTCCTCCTGTCTGGAGATCCTAGCGTTTGGAGTTGTCCCTTTGCCCAGCCCAAACTTAATTGAATCCTCCGCACCTCTCGCACTAAAACAAAAAGAATGGTGTGGAAAGCCACAGTGTCTCCTTATCGAGTAATCCGGAGAGTTACTATTGTGTGGACTCAGGAAAAAGATTTATCATGGGTCATCCTCAGACTGTGCACTAATGTTGGATGCCTTTTTTATTATTAAATGTATATGTCTGTTCCTAACTGTTAAAATCTCAGGGTGGGGGGAGGGCAAAGAGGATTTTTTTTTTCTTAAGTTCAGTATACTTGTGTTAATTTACAGAATAATTGCTCTCCACTCCTGCCCCCCCTTCGTTTTCTTGACAAAATAAGATACAAGGGAGGTCCATTTCTTGGTTGACCAGGAGGAAGAAGGGGGTGGATGTGGGAGAGGAGAAGGGAGGGGGAGGAAGGGGGAGCTGTTAGCTAGGCAGCAGTTGACACTGGTTTTCAATCTGTAGGTCAAACGCAGCGTTTCTGTAGCACACAACGTGCATCATCACACTGACTTATCAGCCACGTATCACAGCAATACTTGGGCTTTACGGTCATCCTGGTCAATTATGCTCTTTTGAGCAATTCATTTCTCTAATATAATAGGTGGAGGGGGGGCAAAATATTGTGAGCTGCTTCCTCACTGTTGTGTACTCAGATGTACGTTGTTCTGGTTTAAACTTACAGACATACAGTGACCTATACAAAGCTTATTGCTTTCTGTGCTGAGTGGAGTGGAAGGGAGGGGGAAGTGTGTGATCTGAAGAAACATTTTTTTTTTCTGAGTAATCTGTACCCTAACACGGGATCAGCAGGTGATTGTGTTTGAGTACACAGTGTAATACAGCAAGCTCATAGTAGGTTCACCCAAAGTAAATGATCAGTCTTCTCATGACCTGAGTGGACATCAGATCCACCTTTACTGGCCTCTGGGTTTTTTTTTTCTATTTCTGAAAAGTAAACCTTTTAGTTAAGAAGTTTGGGGTAAACTTTCATCTGCTTGTGTATGGAAGAGTTTGTTTCCTGTCTTGTGGAATTACCCAGGAATCATTTTGCAATGCCACGTTGTTCCCTGAATTTTGTCCTCTCTTCTTGGTCCTAAAGGCTAAAAGCTACATTAAGTTCATTTGTTATATCTCTTTAAGAAAGAAAACCCTAAATAAGCCTAACATGCTGCACTAAGACCTTTTGACCAAAACTGTTTAGTTGTCCTGTCTCACTGGTAATGTCAAAAGTTAAATCAATGAAATAATGTTATCAGAGTGCACAGATGCTGTGTCTGTTTCTCACTAAAAAATTTAGTGACTGGTTAAACAAAAGATCCTGAAGCTTGAAAGTTGTTTGTTGTTGAGTTGTGGAGGCTTTCACCTTCAGGTTAGCTGCCTGGGAAAATGCGGAGTGCTCGTGCTGCTCTGTCTGAGGGGAAAATAACACAGACCAGGCCTTGTGTGTATTTCGTTTTTTTTAAACTTAATGTTCAATTATACCTCGTGTTTGGCTGAAATATATCTGTAACTCTTTATTCTTACATCAGCATTTTACGTGGCAGTTCCTCTGTCCCCATGCAGAGGGACAGAGAAAGCATTTCGTTTCACTTCTCAGCTACATGTGAGCTGCTGCAAAGAGCAGTGAAATTAGGAAGGCTTTGAAAGGTCTGAAATCCTTTCCTGTGGAGCTGCAGGAGAAAAGAGAGGTACAACAAGGCAGTGGTTGGATGTTAATCTGGGTATCATGAGTTAAATAGAGAAGAGCAGAAAACTATTTTATGGTGTGGCCTGTAAGTGAAGAGAGTGCTCTCAGTGGTTGCCTGTGTTTAGGAAGTGAAGGGACTTCATCTTTTTGTTAGCATGGAGAAGGATAGAAAGTTCTTATCTCTCCCTTGCTTTACCAGAGTATGAGAAAAAGGGTTAAGGGTTCTGCTGCTTTGTTTTCCTTCATCCTTGAAAGAAAATGACAGTCCCAGAAACCGGAAAACTACAAGTTCACATTCTGAATTAAAATACCTAGGTGTAAGTTTATAATATTCCTTGTGGCTAAAACTTGCTGTGGCAGTGGCCAAGGAAAGGCCTGGTGTGATTCTTTGACTGTAAAAATGCTCGTGGCTGGAATCCTCTGTAGGAGGTGGTTCTTACACAGCTGCTTTATTAAGTCTCTTTACAGTGGCAAGGCCTATTCCATGAGCTGGCAGAGCCTGTAGGTTCCTTGCTAAAGTCAGTGTTGCTATCCTTTTTACCTATCCAAATCTCCCCATGTTTTGGGAAAGTACGTTCTCACTACATTGATCCTGCTTCTTTTATTATCTCAAAAACTTACGGCTTTATTATCATTTGTATAATAAGAGTAACTGTACAGTAAAGGCAAGACTTTTGCAGAGCCAATGTGTGTATTAAACAAGCCAGTTCAACTTGGGAAAAGAATAGGCAAAACTTCTTGGGCTGAAAATCCCATATCAGAGCTCACTGGATTCAGTAAAACTTGCACTTCAGCTATGCTTCACTGTTGGCCTTGAGTTCACAGATGTGATGTGAAAAATTGCTATTGTGTGGTATTTCTTGTCTTATTAGAGCTCAGAATCAATTATTTGCCAGCCCAAAATTCTGTGTGTTAAACAAAGGCTGATATTGGTAGGTCAGCATTTCTTGTAAGTTCTGAAACAGACACGGAAGATTTTGAAGAGGCAAACTATTATGGTTCTTTTAATCCATACAAATGAAACCCACATGTCCTGTTAATGGAGAAACTCAGTGGAAGGAAACATTGCATATCCTAAAGCTAAATAAAAATCTTTCGTATGGGGAAGCACTGATATTGTACTTGACTGTTTTATTTGTTGCTTATTAATTTATGCTATTGGAACACTGAAAATAGGAGGAAGAAAACATTAGTGAGTGCTTTAACACAGCCAGTGAATTTCACTAATGATTAAAGCTTCCATAATTTTGAGGAGTGATAAGTCCCTGAAGAGAACAGTTACTCCCAAATTTTGACCTGAAGGCAGACAAACTTTTTTTTGTCCTATGTAGCATTACAACTTTAGATTTCCTTATTTGTTGCAATGGCAGTAAAAATACAAGCCACGTCTTTTATCTTTGGATATTGGTTGTGTTGGTCATCTTTGAAAAGCAGCTTCTGGGGCTCTTTTCAGTAGAAATAGATGAGGAAAAGCAGGTGTGACTCAACAGTGTCTTGTGTAAATGCAAATTTGGGATACATGTCAGCTGTGAGACTTGAATCCCTTGCTTGCAGTGTTGCTGTCTTCCCAGTTTTTTGGTTTTGTACTGTAACAATACAAGTAAAAATGGTGGAAGGAAATCCACCTGTAGTGCTTTCACCCCTTGGTTCAGAAAAGCCCACTGGAAGGTGCTCGCTGCCAGAATGTCACTAATCCTTGAGGAGCTTGTTCTCTGGTCCACACTGTTAGCTGCACTCCGTGTGCTCCTGCACTAACAGTTGGTGTTTCCAGGCCTTCTTTCGTGACCAAGACTGTTGTTTTAGCATTGCCAAAAAATGAAGGGGGAAAAAAAAGAAACCAGCAACTCTATTCACTGTAGTGAGAAACCTTGTCAGTGTAGTTGTGTCTAAGAAGAGATAAAAAAAAAGAAAACCAAGACAGTCACTGCTGTCTCTTACCTGAAGTGCCTGATCGCTGTGTGGAAGTGGTGGTATGGCCATGTTGTAGGGGAGGAAGCTAATACATCCATCCAACTCTGGCTGTTAAAAAGTGCCTACACTCTGCCTATTTAGGTTCAAAGGTTGAAATTATAATACTGAGGCAGCCCCTAGCTGTCTGATTCCCCTAGAATTGTTGTATTTCTCTGGTGGTTGTAAAGGCCACGTTTTATTAGGTTGTATCATCAGCTACTTCATGCGGTTCTGAGCAGAGGCACCTGTTGACCTACACAACCAGGACTGTAACCTTTTAACAAGAGATTATTATAAGCCCCCTTATGACTTACACTTGACAAGTCCAACTCCTAGCCTGCTTTTTCTGGTTCTTTGCAGCTAGTCCTGTGCTTCCCAGTCTTAATAGTTTGCAAGTAGTCCGAGTAGCCAATGGGTGTAGAGAAAATGGTGTTTTGCTGAATGGACTCACCAGAAAAGGGATGAGAAGAAAAAAAAAAAGCGCTTTTTAGGTGAGACTTTGGGATCTCTATCTAAGCAAGTGGAAATTTCAAAACCAAAGTTCCTGAAACTGGAAATACTGGTATCCTGGAAAGCTATCTCATCTCTTCAAATGACTATGCCTTAAACTCAACAGGCAGGAACTCATTTAGTGCAACAGTCCCTTTGGAAAAGAAGGAAGAGTTAAGAGGGTGTTTGATCTAATCAGAAATACCAAACCATAATGTACTAATGCCCAGGGTGTTTGGACTGACAGAGGCTGCCTGGTGTCTTGGTAAACCACACACGCCTTGGGTCTTTCACTGTTTGAGGAGATGTACATCATCCCCAACAAGAGTGTTTTTTCATAATTAGATGGTGGAAAATTTAGGTACTGCAAGTTTTCTCTTAAACTCTGGTGGGAGAAGAGGAGCTTTTCCCCCTACTTGTAGTCTGCTCAGTGCCATACTTCCTCATAGGCTATATTTACCTTGCCCTCCTTCTCAGAGGTCACAGCCTCTATGAATGTGCTGTAGTGCAGAGCAGATGAGAAGGTCCTGGATCTCCAGCTGCTCCACCAGAAACTGTTGCCAAAGCCTTAGGTTTTTGTTTCAGCACTGCGGAATTTAGATACATCAAAGGGTCAGGCTGATGTCCAGCAGCCCTGGAGAAAAGGCGACTCCTGCCATCTCCTTACTGGGCTGGCAACTCTGCCGGTGTGTGGATGAATCTGTCTCACCTTTTTTTGTCAGTGGTACATACTGCTGGTCCAGTCTCCAGGGCAGGAAAGGCTGCAGTCCTGCTACTAGGGGGTGAAGCTGACTTATAGGTGCTGACACTTTAGTTTATCTTGCGTTTTTAAAATCCACCCTGGAGAAAAAGGTGAGTAGCGCTCAAGTTGGAAACTTTGTTATCCATACCCCTGGTGCCTCAGCAGGAATACAGCTGTTGGTTTGGTTCCATATCTTTTTCACCTGTGGGCTGCTCACCTTTCGGGAGACTGTTTTTGAGCCTACATTGCTCAGCAGTCAGCCTTCACCCAGCTTGTTCACTCGTCCTGTGAAGGGGTGCAGGGGCTCTGGTGGTGAGCACAGAACTCAGACATGTTTCAAGGCATGACTTTGGAGCTTTCTTATTATTCAAATAACACCAAGAACATCCTTCTCAAACCTTAATGCCGTTGTAAACAAACAAATCTCAGTGTAGCCAAAGCCTGTGGCTTCCTTCCCTGCCTGGCACATGCGGTGTTTGTATGTGGAGGTAATAGCTGTCTCATGTACTGACAAATGTATTAATGGCTGGACTGGAATTAATACTAGGTAGAGTGACTGCTTTGTTCTTCATAGCTGGTTCCTGCTGCTTAATGAGGTGCTCTTAAAACTCTTGTTTTCAGTCCTAGTTAGGTCTGTGACTTGGCCAAGTGAAGGCTTAGAGCTCCCTGTGATTAGTCATTATAATTAGCTCGGAAATCTTTGCCTCTGTGATCAAGGCGCACTGTATAATGCGGCTTATAGTGGGCTCTAGCCCTGTCACATACTTTCAGAGTGGTATGGATGACAGTGCTCTGCTGGACATATGTATGTATTTAACTGTGTTGTAACTTTAATATGCAGTTCCTTAATATGTGCCAGGAAGGTAAATCTGAAATAACTGCCTCCTCAGAAGCTTGTGGTTAGTGCTGGTCCTTGCTTCCCTCGGACAGGGCAATTTCTGGTTGTGGCCAAGGCTTGCCTTACCCATACCAAGTGTAAAGTAAGATTGAGACATGGTGACTAGTAGCTGAGTATAGAGAGCAAATAAAAAAGAAAACTTTGGGGTAGTTAGAATATGCCGCTTTCCTAGGAAGTCTGTACCTCTTTCTACTCGGGGTGACCTTGTCTTTTGAGGCTTAGACTTGGTGGTGTAACAAGATGAGCAATCCCACATTAGGTGTTTAAACTTGAAAGAGCAGTTTGAAATTCAGTTCTTGAAAATACAAAGTTGATTTGTAAGCTAAACTTGATCTTAAAAAGCATTTTTAAAGGAATGCTTGATTAGGTGTCTCTCTCTTTAAAATTTTCAAGCCTTTAATTTATCATTCCATATGAAAGTTTTGATGACTTTGTGCTTTCTGAAAGTGCAAGAGAAGCCTTAGTGAAGGCAGTGAAAGTTTCTCCAGCATACCGGAGATTTGGGCTGCTTTTCTACTCCTCACATTGTTTTGAAATGAAACTGGTTGTGAGGAGCATTGGCTTTAAGTATTGTAGGTCAAACTCAGTAAATTTTCTGTACTTCTCATGTAAGGTTTTGAGATGAAACCAGAAAGTTTAACCTACCTTTCCAAGTATCTTCAAAAATTCAGCGTTATGCAGCAGCTTGCTCTTTAAAAGAAATAAAGGAAGTATTAGTAAATGTTGCCTCTCTGGGGGGAGGAGGCTGCAGTAGTGTGATAAAATTGCAAAAATCCCCTCTCATCAGGCAATTCTAGTCTATTCTTCTCCCTTCAGCCCTGTCCCTCTGTCGTGCAGGTATGTCTGGGGGACATCAGTAGGGTCTCACAGGTACTCTGTGTGTGTGACTAGCTGTGTATCTGGAAAAAAATCCCCCTGCCGTTTTAGGGGTAGGAGTTTAAGGTTGTGAGTTTTTGTCCTTAAAGTTATTTAATCTTTCTTGCCCCCTCCCCTAGCTCTGTGCTCTTCACCTGGATGGATTTCAAATATTAACCTGACAGAACTTGCTTTTGCAGTGCAGTTGTCTAATTAGGGGAGTCTAGCCACGTGGCTGTCTATTGCAGCTTTTCAATTCTGCTCTCTCTAGGTATCTGCTATGATAGCTTGTGCATGTACTTTTAGATGACTGGATGTTTTACCAGGTTGGGCTTTAGTTCATAGAGAGACTTCAATTTGAAAGTTTGGTATTGAAAAGAATTACTAGTGTAGATGCCCTTGAATTGGTGTCCTTCTAGACTTTGTAACCCTAATGTGAAAACACAACATAACAAATGTGTAATCGTAGTTGTGGCGCCTGGGTTCAGAAATCCCTAAGGAGTATGTATAAACAAGGCTTGTATGCATGGTACAATGCCTGCTGGTCCCTGGAGAGGGTACAGAGAGATTCTGGTTCTACATGGGGCTTGGGGATGGATCAAGACTAAGAAAAGCCTCTATTGAGTAGGAAATCACCTTCTGTCTGGAAAAACTGAATTGGCAGGACTGGGAAAATCTGGTCTTCATGACAGCATTGTTTTTGAAGCAATTCTTTACATGCAGCTTGCATTGAAATGCAAGGAGTTTTTTTCTCTTCCCTCTGACTTCCCACCTTCTTTGGTTGTCTAAACTTATCCCCTGTTCTCATCAGTAACACTGGCTTGAGTTTTGGCCCTGTAAATGGTGACGGGGGGGATTTTTCTCCTCCCACCCTGTGTTGAGAGCCCACTGCCCCATGTAGCAGGTGCTGTTGGCTGGAGTTGTGCATAGTTCTGCATTTAGGTCGCTAACAGCTGTGTGAGAAGCTAAAAGTGTCGCATCTATAACCCAAGCTTTTTTGTTCTAAAGAGGGTGAAATGATCAGTGATACCAGTGTGCACAACTATTGCTTTGGCTGACATCTCTCCATCCTTAGGAGGGAGCTGGTGTAGGTGCTTCTGGGAGGAGTAAAGGACTGTGAAGCCAGGCAGGCATACCAGGTGTAGCATTTGTACTTTCTCAGTATTGTTTTCTGTCTGGGAATCTTAAAGATATCCCTCCTGGGACCCTTGTGCTGATTTGTGCAGCTGCTACCACACTGTTCATGACAGTAGCCATGGGAACACAAGTAGGATGATACAAGTTTAAAACTCTAACTTGTTGCTAGGCAGACCCAGCTCAATGTGTGGATTAAGTAGTCTTAGCAAAAACAAAAAACCCGCTCCAGATATTCTGCCACTTCCGTGGTGGAAGACAACCGGGCTTACCCCTAACTGGGTCTTTCTTTAGGCTGGCAGAATGAAACAGCCCCAGAAAAGTCCTCTGACTCCAGCCAACCTTGGGAGGAAAGCCCTCTTGTACATCTGAATCATCAGGAGGTGGTGGCTGGGGGGGTGGCAGTTTCAGCAGGTAGGTTTCGACACAACCTTCTGTAAAAAACCAAGTGCTGTGAAGTAAAGCCATGTGCCTCCCAATGCCAAACCATTGTGCCACTCAGTCTAAAAGTTTTAGTCTGCATTAAAATAGGTACTGCTACAAGTGACATACTCTAAACAAAGGTCATAGGCTTAAAATATCACAAGATCGCTTTTAAACTCTGTCTCTAAAAATTAAAATTATGACTAAGGCAAGGTAAACACCTTCAAAAATTGCACTGCTTTTGCACACTGTTAGCATAGGTGCTTTGTGTGCTGCATGAGCTGATATAGACCTTTCAACCTGCTGATATATTGTTCTGTCCCAAGCTTGTGTTTTGGCATTTTATGTTCAAGAAACAAGGGCAGCCTGTTCCCTCATGTTATTTTTGTTGTCAACGTCTGGCACGTTATGGGGGCCCAAAGGGAAATGGAGACCCAAACTTTCAGGGAGCGATGGCCCCTGTATGCTGCTTGAAGGCTGAGCTCCAGCATGTCTCTGTCCCTGCAGCTGTTGGCTTCCTATATCACAGCAGTAATTAGTTATGCTCTGGCCACTGGTTTAAATGGATCTTTTTTATTTTATAAACATTTGCTCTGCAGTAACTGTCATTCCTGTTGGAATAAGGCCATTTATAGAGATGCTCCCAATTACCACCTGCTCTTTTTCTTTCTTAGCAAAATACACTCTTACCTAATTTAACCTCCTACAGCAATTGCTTTGAAGTTGTTTTCTCTTTGCATCTTGGCTCACTGCTATACCTTTTCCCTCTGACCACCCCAACAAACTGCAGTTGTCCTTGTTTGTCCTTTCATAAATTACCTGCTTCTGGGGAGAAAGCCTACTTGCTTGTTTGGCCCCAAACGTTTTTGTAGTCAACACTTATAAGAAAAGATTTCTTTCCTTTTGTATGTCTCAGCCCTTTTTTTTTTTTTTTCTTTGTTTGTTTCCTAAGTGCTATTTGTGGCTCTCCAACTTTCATTAGTGTTTTAGTACAGTTTATAGATGCTGTCCACCCTCTTACCAACCCAGCCCTGCTTGGACTTCTGTGCTCTTCTCTGTGCTTCTCAGTCCTCTTTCTTGGTACTTTGTTCATCCAGGAGAAACACCCGTGTCTGAGCTTCACTGTAGTTGTGTTGTTCCATGTGCCCTCTGAGGCTGGAAGAAAGGGGTTGTGATTTTTACTTTGTTATAATTTTGCTCTGTAAGAGGGGAAAGTATGTCAGAAGTGTGTCCCTCAACCTCTTTTACAACTTGCATGCCTCTCTGGACATGGTATCTGCCTGTGTAGCAGTGACATTTTTGCCTTTTCAGGCTCAAGGCTTTTGTTTCATCACTGAAGAATTTTTGCCTCAGCTTCTCTTGTGGAAGTCACTTGTTCTTGTAGAAACAAATGCTCCCCCCCACTTTAGCTGGTGAAGTATCTGTCTCTTTGGCCAGTGCGGTCACTCTTCTGAACTGTTGCTGCTGTGAGCAAACAGGTGTGTGAAAAAGGTGAGAGAGCTGATCTGTCCTTCAGCCAGGGCTGCCCTGGGAACTGGCTGAGTGCTTGTCTGGAGCCTTTAGCTGGCCCCTGCCTGCTGGGCACTGAAGTTGAATTGCTGAGAGGAGCTCTGAAGCCTGTCCTATGAATTTGGAGAGAGAGGGGAGGTCGTCTTGCCTGTTTTGTGAATAAAGCAAACCTGGAGGTTGCTGGCTGATTAAACCTGCAAACAGTGAGGACATGCAAGAACTTTTCTCTTTGCTGTAGTCTCAGCCTGGGGCTCATCATTGCGTGTGCTGAGGGGAGGCTCAGAGGGTACAGCTGGATCTCATCTGAAGTTCTCATCGCCTCTCTTCTCATGTTTGGCTTTATGCAAGTATTGAATAACTTGGGAGAGAGGCTTGCTGGTGGGAACTTGGTGGTGGAAGGATGATTTTTCAGAGCTGTCCTCTGGATTTCAGCCCAAGAGCTGAGTTGCTTGGCAAATCATTTCTTCCTGTGTATACTGGCTCTGAGAAGTGGGTCTGCTCTCTGGGAAACTGCTGCATTGTGCTCTAGCTCTTCTGTATTTTGGGTGGGTTTTTAGTCCTATTGGTTTGGTTTTTAAGATGATTCTTCCCCAGAATTTGCCTGGGATTGTGAGTGCATGGGATCAGTTTCTTTTTCTGGGCAATTTCAGGTGAAACAGTAAGCTGTCCTCCACACACAAGTCAGGCGCAGTCCTTGTGGTGCAAACAGGACAGGCACAGATCCAGCCATTCTACCAGCAGGCTGAAAATTGGCAAGGGTTTAGGAGTGTATTTGTAGATTTGGGTGAAAAATTACTTTTTCTACTGGAGCAGATGCAAAGATGATTGGAGCTGGGAGGTCTGGTGCAGCTAGTGACTGGGGAACATCCATGTGCTGCTGCAGAGGGGAGATGACAATCTGAGACTGACCACTACTGGTTTGAAAGAATGAGTGTAGATTGAGAAGACACTTACAAATGCTGAAGCTGTTTTAAGTGTGTGTGTGAGTAGTTATGTTAGGCAGATTCATGTTTATTTTACTCATCTTGCTGAAGTTCTTTGGAAGGATGGAGGAAAAATAAAGACAGAACTTCTTGATCCCCTAATAATATTTTTAGAGATCATAAAAGCAAATAAATGGGCTTTTGGAGGGTTAGACTTGGACACAGTCCTTGTTGCTGCAGGTACTTGCTGGGAAGGGGACTGTTTGATGCCCTCTTAACCTAAGCCATTGTGAAAGAGGCTCTGGGAGCCTACACTGGGCTCCTCTTGGAACCAGCCGTCTCCAGCTCAGTTTGGTGGAATGCTGTCCTGCCTGGTTACTGCTCCCTGTGCTGTGGCCGCTGTGTTCCCCACGGCAATACCTCTGTAGCAGCAGCCCTGTCCTTTTGTTTCAGCTGGAGAGAGGGATGCAGTAGTGTTGCCTGTGAAATTATTTCAGTGTCTGCTGGACAAGGGGTAGGAGGAGATGTGATGAGTTTTCTGAGAGAGATGGATAGGAAAAATCGTTTATATATTAATATGGGCAGTGGATTTAATTCATGTAGCCAGGACTGGGACAAAGTCCCAGGTGCACACCCAGAGCTTGCCTAAGTTGGATAGATGCCTGCTGAAATGTTTATCAGACATGAGAATAAAAGGAGAAAAAGACTGTATTTAACCTTTTTCTGATGATGCATTTTAAAAATAACTTATGTTTCTAAAGTCAGCAGCAGTTACAACCGGGGTTTGAAAAATGGACTTGGCACTCATAAGCCACAGTGGGAAACACCTGTGCTGCAGTATGCCCTGCAGCAGGGAGGGCTACCAGGGTTGGGTGCTGCTTGCTTACCCTGGTGCTTGTTGGCTCTTGCAGCAGTGTTCTCCTGGTGTGCTAGGATTGCCTTTGCACCCTTACTGCTGCTCCATTCTTAGTCATTCATCAGTAGACATAATTTGGCTTGATACATATATTTCACTGCTGTAAAAGTGATCCTTAGCCTCTGGAGTAGAAAAGAATGAATCTAGTTACTCTTAGCTTGGTTTTACCCTGGTAAAACTGTGGCATGCAGTTGAGGCGCTGAAGCTGTGTCCAAACTACGGAAGACACTACTGCACTAATGTGCTAATTTTATACTCTTACTTGGCAGGTTGCCTTTGTAATCAAAGGGCTGGAAATTTGTTGGTTTGAACAAAATGTTCTAAGTAGCTGTGCTCTAGGTGGAAACAGATTTGATATGGGATACTGCCTTCAAAAGAAATCCATCTTTCCGTATCTTTCTGGGCATAATCATTCTAACTAAAATTCTCTTTTGTGACTAAGTGAAGCTGTAGCCAAGATCTGTGTAAGGCTTACCTGTGGAGTTTCCTTTGCAGAGGTGTATTTCATCAATCTCTGCATCTAATGGGAATGGAGGGAAGAGGATGGTTTCAGGAAGTACCTGGAAACTTTAGGAATGACAGTTGTAATGAATTTCAGCAAAACAATTCTATTGCATGTCATTTTCTCCCTGTTTGATTAATAACTATTGTATGGGCTTGGTGGAGAATTTGGTCAAAATACAAAAGCATTTTTAAACAAGTTTGAAAGAGAATGTCCTGGTGAGTTGTACAGCACCATATACATAGAGATTATGTAGTAGGGAGTAAATACCTGATTTTCATCGATAGTGTAAAAATAATTAAAAGCATATTTTAATGCCCTTGGGTTTTTTGCCCTTTGTTTTAGGGAATCAGTGACCACTGACTAGGGAACATATGTTTCCAGATTTACTTTTTCCAACAAAAATGTGCACAGGAACAGAAAAATCACAAAGCAGTCACATATTTCTAAAGTGGTTTGAAATGGAATGCTAATTCAAAGGCCATGTTTATGTTACTGGAAAGCTTAAAACAAATGGCAGAATTGCTTTCAGGCTGTATGAAACGTGTCTTTCTGTTGCCTTCGTTTTTTATTTTTTTTAAAAGTAACTTCCAGTGTTCATTAATCTAATAAAGAAATTTCAATATGCAATTTCCTAATGAGCCTAAAAATTCTCCTCCTGCAATACTGTAATGAGAGCTGACTGCTAAACTTCATTGCTTTGAGTTTGAGATGAAACAAAACTCTGTATGCCATATGTTAAAAGGACAAGCTAACTTGACAACAGCAGTGTGTTTTATCTCGTGCATTTTGGCAAGATTTTGTAGTCCTGGAGGGCAACTGTAGGGAGAGAGAAATCAGTGGAGATTCAAGAATGATGTGAGAAGGACTTGTGAGGCCAGCAGGGCTGGAAGCTTAAGCGCCTAAGTTGGGAGGTGGGTAATAGAAAAAAGGAAGAAAACCAAGATCAACTCGAAAGCGACACTGGCCAGAATATTAATTTTTTAAAAAAAATCTCATATTTTTAGTGTTCTCTTCTGAAGATACTTGTCTCTTCTTTCTGTTGTTTTGTGATTTGATAGATTAAACACAGTTTTCCGTTCAGGTGAGTGCAAATCCACTCTCCTAAACTTTGGAGAATGTGGTGTTGAGTTGAATTCCTGACATCAGAAGACAACCAGGGGTGGTGCTAGAAGGGAAACTACATTCATGACAGTCTTGAACTAGCCAAAGGCTGCTGTGTCTGATGGCCTGACACCTCCACATTGAGCTGAGCTTCTGCTTCTGCATGCAGCAGCTCTTTTTGTCTGTGTTAGAGGCTCAGGCCATTCAGCTGGAAGTCTTCTTTGCTGTGGCTTCTGTTTTATCCTTTCCAGAAGCAGTGTACTTAGAAGTTGAGGACTTACATAGTGGGGTATATGTTGTATTTGGCACCTGCTGTTGTTGCTGTCACTTGTGATTTCCTGTGACCATCAGCAAAGTGTGATGCCCTCCACAGCACTATTTACGTGGCCCTGCTGGGCTGGGCTTGGTCACCATGGAGCTCATGACTTGCTTGGCATAACCTGTGGTGACGGTGTCTGGGGGATTGCAACTGTGTGTTTCTGCCGTCCTGCCAATATATTTTACTCTCCTGTTGGTTGTCCTGCCTGTCCTTTGAAGCCAGGCCAGCATCCCTTTGTACTGCTGTCAGAGCATAGGGACCTCATGTATGGTTACCTGGATTGTGGCAGGCTGCTGGAGGTGTGAGTGAGCCAAGTGAACTGCTGGCTCTGGGGAATGTGCCTGAGCCAGATGCAGGAAGAGCCAAACACTGTAAGTCACCATGCAGGCCACCTGTTGGCAGGACAGTCAGCTGAGTAAAGTTGCAGGACATGTGCTTTGCAGGCTCTAGAGTCTGGATTCAGCTCTGAGTGGATCTTCTAAAGTCTTCTTACTTCTGTTCAGGCTTGAGTTCTACAGTAGAGGTCTTTTTCTTCCACCTCTGTGTTTTACTCTGTGTAAGTTCTTGGCTAAATACTTGTTTGGGTTAAGGATCCCTTAGAGCTTTCTCTCTTTCTACCTCTAACCTTCCTTCTTTAAAGACACCTTGCTTCACCCCCGAGCAGCACAAAGCATCTTGTCTTTTTTGGAGGTGGAAATACTGTCATTTATCCTCATTTCTGGACCTCAAAGAGTCTGGGACAGGCCTTGTCTAACTCAGATCTTGTGAGAATTGTCAATTCCTGCTCCCTGTGCTATTTGACAGATCTACCCCTTCTGGAAAACAAGCAGTCAGTCACCTGTGCACTGTTCCCATGGCACATGTCCAGCCTAGGACCCTCCTTTGCCACTGGGGTGTCCTTGATGCAGCAGGTGGTCACTCTGGTGCTGAATTTCATCAGGTGTGCCCAGAACCCTGTTCAATAATAACAGGCTCTTAGTGCCATTGTTATACAGGCATGAGATCCCTGTTGTACTTGGATCACAATACAGTTACACCCTGTTGTTTCACAGATGCATTCATGTCACACAGCTGTAGGATGACAAAGCTTTTCTTGTTGAAACAGATGTTTAAGTGGCTATTCAGCTTATGTTGTAGTCAGCTACCTCCATGCAACTACAACTGAGTGGAGTAGGACTGTGGGCTAGCACTGAGGGAAGTGGTGGGAATGCTGCCTCCAGATGGGCATAAGTCAAGTCTTTGATTCTGGCCAAGCATGGCTAGAATGTTAGTGAAGTGAGGGAGAGAATAAAGTAATGATCATGGACAGACTCTGGAATGAATTGGACAGGGAAAGCTGTCAGCACACCAGAACTGGCCCTTCTGTACAGATGTCTGACTAATTGGCAGTGATGGGGGAAAGCACATGTAGGATGCTGGGATTTGACACAAACTTCTGAAGGGCTCTGACCACTGCCAGTGGCTTGACTGATAAGTGAAGCTGACTGATAGGCTCCTTCCAGGGCTTAGATGTGTAGGAACAAGAGGTGGGCAGTGGCAAGGGAAGAAAAATAACCTGTTCCTCTCTTACAGTCATTTGGATTGTCAGAGTGTGAGCTTGCACTGGGATTGGGGAAAATAAATGCTCTTGCCTGCAGCATTAATGGCTCTTGGTGCTTACTTCAGTCCACATAGAGGAGCTTGGGACATTTGTGTGTCACAGGAAAAGTAGAAGCTGTTCCCATTCAGGACAGAACTTTCAGAGTACAGTTAATCTGGGTAGCAAGATAAGTAATTAGCACCTCTACTCTGCATGTGTGTTCTCCACAGCTAAGCATTTATCAAGTTCTTAAGTTTTGCATTCTCTTAGCCCCCAGCTGGGTCACCTCTCTTTGTACAAGGAAGGCTGGACTTGAATGAATAAGAAATCATGTGGGAGGTGAGCCAGTGTAGTATACAGATAATGTGATGATGTTTCTTCCCCTTCCTCCTCCTGGCCCAGTGACTTCAAACCTTGCCCTTAAAAAATACCCTCCAGTTGATTTTTCAAAGGAAGCAACAGACAAGTTCCTTTAATAAGAGAAGGTAAACTTTGTTTAGAGTACTCTGCTCTGCAGCTGAGTACTCTGCTCGCTGACATCTGAAGGTAAGAGGTGGTGGCAGGGAGAACACTGTAAGCAAAGTCACCTGAAATCCTGACATGTGAGAATCATTGCCACTTGGTGGAAATGGTGACAGGTGTTTCACCATAGGAAACTCATTGCTTGACTTCCATTGTGACCTTGGGCAGAAAGCTGAACCTTTTCGCTTTCTCCATTTTACGTTAAAGCTACTTGTGTTGTTCAGTATGGGGATGAGAGTGGAGAGGACAAATGTGTGTGAATGTAGAAACATCAGAGAAGAACACAGCAGCCTGAGAAGAGGTTGTGCTTTATGAGGCAGGGCTGGAATTCCCCATCTGATTTGGTGACAAGTGAGAATGGGAAGAGGAGATGTCAGTGCTTGAGGTCTCTCATGAACAGAACTGATGCATCTGAAATCTGGTCTGACCACAACGGACTAATTCATGTTTCGGAGGTAGAACAGGAAGAAATGTTCCTTTGTAATCTGTCTTCCAAAAATCAGAAGTGTTTCTGGCTGCAGGCTAACTAAAGTGCATTAACTATTCCACTGTGAATTCCTTGTGGAGACAGTGTGCTTCGTCTGGCTTTATTGCAAAGCAAAGCAGGTGCAGCCAGTACTTGGCTTGCCTGGCTAACTCGGGGAGGAGCCTGCATTTGTGCACTGGGCAAGAGAGGGAAATGTCTCTTAACAGGGAAGGCAGAGGCTAAATTTACACATTTCCCCTTCAGGCTGCTTGGAAGGAAGAGAAATACATAAGAAGTAAATGTATGTTGGGTTTAGACTTTGTTGTGCCAGACCTGTTCTGTGCCTTATAAGCAGTCTTGATGCTTCTCAAAGTTTAACTCCTTTCCTCTGCCTGTAATGGAGTGATGAGGGACCAGATTCCCTGCGCAGTCCAGTGCTGCTCATGTATGGGCACATTTCTCTGGGTTACCTTAACTTTGTAGTTTATTGTGCTGCCTCTCTTGCTTGCCCATGAAAGAAGAACTCCTCCCAGGGACCACTGAGGTTGTGGGAGTTCTTTGGCTTGACTGTTTAGTGTGTCTGTCTTTCTGAATGTCCCTTCTCTGGCTGAAGCCTGGCATCATAGAGCAGCCACAACCCTGGAGCCAGGGGGTTTCACTGATTCAGGAGAAACCCTCTTACCCCTTACACAAAGGTTTTGGAGGATGTTTCTTTGTTTTCCATGCTTTTTGTTTGTGAAATAGTCACAGAAAAGGGTTTCTGAAAATCTGTGAGGGGAATACAAGGTACCAGAGAAGGCAGGAAAACTCTTCAGGTAAGTGTTCTGGCAGGCTGGATTCAAGCACGTGCCTGAAGCCCAGAATTTCCAGCACTCAAAGGCCTCATCTACTGCAAAAGCTGGAGAAGGGAATGTCAAGTGAAGCTAATTGAAGCATGTTCATTTCTTCCAGATTTGTCTCTAGCTGCTTGCCTAAATAAACACCCTCTGCATCAGTCACACCATTCATTGTCTTATGCCTCTGAGCTATGCTGATTTTCCCCATGATGGTGTAAAACAGGAAATGAATTTAAAATCTTCATTGAGTGACAACTACAGAACTATCCCCTGTGAAGTGATGAGAGGACAGCTGGTCTACAGAGACACCACAGCATTTGTCACTTGGCCATGTGCAAGGTAGCCAGAGGGTGCTGAGTGCCTGCTGCATTCATCAAAAGCGCTTGGTAGGGGATCTCAGGTTTGTTCCAGCCCACTCTGTGCAAGGTGTGTCTGTACAACACGTCTGTTATTTGGAAACTTGAACAGAACTCGTGTTCGGTTGGCTCTTGGAAGGGAGAGATTAAAAGCAGGTCCTAAATGTGTCTGCTGTGGTCTGTGAAAACCGCGGTCTGTTGGATAGTGAAATTATCTTCCTGGGTTCAGTTATAATGGAGCCTTAGGGCATCCTGAGGGGAATAAGCTCTTGTTACTCTGATGAAGAAGCATAATTTAAGGAGGCCCCTCTCAGGGTTCAAGGCCTCCTGGTGACCTACTTTACCATGAAGAGATGCTGTCGTGACATGGACAAGCAGGAGCTGCTCCAAGGCTATGACCAATTACACCAGGCTGTAGTTTGACGTGTGTTCTGACAGATGGGCACACAGGTGAGCCAAGAAGAGGGCAAGAGGTCAGAGTAGCTAGAACAGCTTCTCCTAGATCTTGCAGCCAAGCAGACGTTGTCCTAATCAGTACCTTGTGGGAACGGCTTGCAGAGAGAAGAATGAAACAAACACCGGCTCATCAACCTGCTTGCTAGTATGCACCCAAGGGTTCTGGCAAATCTATTTCTGTAAGGTCTATTACCAGCTGTGCAGGGCATTTTGTGTATCAGACAAATTGGTCTGTAGCTGTTCCTCAGTTATCAAAGACTTTTGCAGGGTGTGTTTATCACTGACAAAAGTTATCCATCCATCTAGTGACAAAAATCTCTGCTGCTTATTCCTGGAAACTTGCTTTTGAATTGTCAGAGTGTGAACTGGTGGGCTAAGCAGCAGGTCTGAAGTGTGTTGTGCTGGCTTGGTCCCTGCTTGGCATCGTACGTGCAAAGGATCCCGGATGGAGCCTCCGGGTGCAGGAGCAGTTGCTGGAAGTCTGGCTGCCTGCTGCTTGTGTCTGCTCAGCTCTGTGAAATTTTATGCTTTTAAGTGAACGATCTTTCTCAGTAATTGGTCCAGGGCCTTGGAAGAGAGGTGTGCAGCAACATGTTCTGCTGTAGAGATGCTTGCAGGGGAGCAGAGAGCAGTATTTTGAGAGCAGTCCTTGAGGCGCATTGTTCTTAAGTACACTGTGACTGATTCTGTCACCATGCAAAAATCTTTTCTCGTGGCTTTATCAATTACAGCTTTACAATTTTTTGGAGTTACTGGCTGAGCGCAGGCTTCTGATGGTGGGATACACTGTTAGTTTCCATTTGAGGTAGAGGTATGGGTCATCTGCTGGCAATCAGAAATCCCTCATATAGGTGCTGGGTGACCAGCAAACCACACCCTTCTACAGCAGAACTTGCTGGGAGGTGACTCAATATAACTGTACAAAGCACAGCTCTGCCAATATAGCAGGATACATACTGGGAGTGCTCCGGGGATGCTTCTGTATTTAACTGCTATGGAGTGAATCCATGAACTTCAGAGTGTAAATGCCATGACCCAGAGCCCAGCTAGGTCAGTGGAACAAGTCCCTGTGGGTTGGAAGACTGTAGGCTGGGCCTTGTATTGCCATTTATCCTCTTTTCCAATTTATAATGTGAAAAAATAGTGGGGTTTTTTCCCGTCCTATCACTTTCATGTAGCTAGTTTTGATCCACGATACTGTCTTGTCCTGTCACCTGTGATTCTCCACAATTCTAAGCTGGGAATAGACTAAATTAAAGCTTAGCAATATGTTAAAATGTTTTTTAATAGTCTAAGAGCTTTTGTGATAAGAACAAAAAGAACCTAAAAGTCATGTCTTCATTTGTTTAGTTTTTTGCTTCAATAGCTGTCTCCAGTGATATTTTTCAGGCAGTTCACCTGGTGTGGAGGTAAGACTGTTCTGAACTTTACAGAATCACTTCTGTCCACTTCTCTCCCAAAGGTGTTCTGTACCTGGAACCACAGTGTGGCCTGGTTGGAATAAACTGATGTGGCCCATATACAGAAGGAGGGACTGGGGAAGCAGGGGAGGAGAATTGTATCTGAAACTCCAAAGACAGAGATATCTCCTTTGTTGTAACTGGTACCTTGCTCTTCTTTCTAGTTCACTACTTTATTACTTCTTTTGCTTATGCATTTGAAATAGATTTTAAAATAGTGCTAGAAAAGGAGAGGCATGGATGCAGTTTCCTCTATCCTGAAGTCTTAACAGAGATAGATCATTAGCTTCTCTGTAACTAACTTATCACCCTTAACTCCTGCTCTTTGTTCCTGGGTTTTCCAGAAGCTCTTGCTGACTTGCATCAAAACAGGAAGTCTGCAATGCTGTAAATAACTGGGTGGTTTAGTCTGATTTTTTTTCCACCCAACACTTTACCAGACAGAGTTAAAATTCGTTTTTATTGGCATCAGTCATCCTGAGCTAGGGCTAGACTTTCTCTTGGCATGTAATAATTTATCAAGTTTCATTATGGAGAAATATGGGATTTGAGGGAGAGTGGGATTGGTCCTGCCTTGTCCTTCTGTTGTATTTTGGCAATATTCCCTCCAAAGATACCATATGTAAAGATACTGCAGAATCTCAGAGCATCCTTGGACTTAGCCTGAAGGTTACTGTCTGTTTTAACCTGATTGTAGGGAAGGAAGGTTTAGTTCAGCAGTTCAGCAGCCTCTGAGGAGCACACCTGAAGGACACAGAGGATTTTGGCTTCTTGGTGAGGTTCTGCTGCTGAATTGATACAATCATACTGGTATAAACATGGAGCAACCTCCCTGAAGTGCAAGAGTGGGCATAATGTGATGTGACTCCTTTTTCATCAGTAACTGCTCAGTTTAACTTGCTCTCATCTCCTGTATCTGTACAGAGATTTGAGTTATGTCATAACTGTCCTAGCTTGGCTTAGCAGCTACAGGTAAGTTTACTCTGCAGTGAGATTCCTGGGTGTAAGAGAGAACTTCATCAATCTTGTTGGTAACTCAGGTATATGAGGTATCATTGTCCTGCAATATGATATTCTTTTAGTGGTGTAAGTAAAGCTTGAGCTGTGTAGCACATCTCTGGCTACAGATCTGCACATGGTTCTAATGCTTTATCTATACTAGAAAGCTTTTCCTGTGTGAGGTGAACTAGGCTGTGAAATTAATCTGTTATAGTTAAAGCTTTATAACCCTTACAGAGGAAGTCCAGTCACTTTTGAATAGCTTGCTTTTGCCTTCCTTCCTTTTCCTTTCCTATGAGGTCTTCTATTTAGAAGGGAGTTTTGTAAAATGTTAAATAATATTTGGGAAGCTGCAGACTTCCCTAGGTAGTCAAGGCTTCTCATTTCCTACTAGACTCCATTCTGAGGCTGTGAGCCCAAAGATACCTTAGTTTTGTCCATCTGGAGTGAATAGTTTTTGGTTTTGCTTTGCTCCTTCTCTCCAGGAGCCATTTTATGATCTCTGAGTCCCTGGAAAGGCCTTTGCCTAAAGCAGAAGGGGCAAAGCTACCAAGAAACTTGCCCAGTTAACTGGCGTGAAGTTGGTGTCTGTTCTCATTAGCACTCATTAGCACTGGAACCAGATATGCAACTGCTGGTGGTGTCTACTGAAAAAATTAGATGTAATTGGGGGTGTGACTGCAAAGTGCAGTAGCTCTCCTGCAGGACTCCACCTTTTTGTTTTTTTCCTTTCACCTCAGAAAAGACATTTTTGTAGTTGAGTCTACAGTGGAAGTTGTTCTTCAGCAGGCACAGTGATCTGCCTGTGTTGGTGGTTCATTCTTTGGGTATGATGGATGCTATGGCCACCAGCAGGTAACTAGAATTGACTTTCTGTGGTCTTCTCACTTTGAGCTGCATCATGACAAATTCCCCCAAGATCAGTCCTTGCCTGGCTTGTGGAAGTGCAGCAATTCTTTTTGCCCTGGAGTGTGGAATGCTGTCCTAATCATAGCCCTTAGGCTTTCTAGCCCTCAGCATGTATGTCTGCAAAATGCTGAGTATCACCCATGTTGAAGGCAGGAGCATATTAGGGCGCTGAGGTAAAATCACTTACTTCTGCTCCGGAGAACAAAACATGGTTTTCCAATAGCAGCCTGGTTCCATGCTCAGTCACTTTCCATGGTAGTCAGAAATAAATCCATTTTTATACAGCTTTTTCTTCAGAACTGCACTGCATAAGCATTCTAGTGGGTGATCTAAGCTTTTGTGGTAGTGCTGCTTCAGAGGAGAAAACATGGGGCTTCTGGCCACAAAGCAACCTAGCAGGGTATGTCTTCATGAATCAGTAATGAAATGCACGGAGTCCCATTCCAAGGATCAGATCTTTTAGGTCTGTGAGAAGAAGATAATACCCTTGGGTTCATTGTTTGTTTTAATAAATGAATAAAATGGTTTTATGAGTGTCTTGCGAACTCTGTGCTCTAAGTCAGAAGGTCAGACTAACACATATCCTCATAACTGGAAGTAAGTGACACCTAGGACTGATTCATGGATGATGGCATTGTGTTTCATGAAGGCTGGCTAGTTCTCTAGGTGAGATTCAGTGCATGAAACAACTCTTAATCTCAATGGAAAAGTCACTGATGTTACGTACTTGATGAGAGGACTTGACAGGGAAAAAGAGTTATTTATAAGCTCTCAGAGTCCACTTTCCTCTTACCATGTCCATTGTAGAAAAATCAGAAGAGATACTCTTGAGCTATATTTAGGATTAAAAGTGAAAAGGTTTAAATGGAAATGACTGCTGCAATTAAGTTATTCAGAATGTTTTCTGTCACTAATGAATTTGGATGTATGTTTCATTTAAAAAGGGAAAATTGGTATGTATGAATTTAATTAGTGATAACCTGGGATCAGATTTACTTTTTGTCCTTGATGTTTTCATGTCACAACGAAGGACGCTTCCATGCAGACTGGGATGTTGTACTTGTTTCTTTACGTTTGCATTATGACACTAGGTCTTTATTTATGTACCATTGCAGAGCCCCCAGGATACTTAACCTTCTGTTTGAGTTAACAATATTGATACTTCCTATTTCTGACACTTTTCGTCCCTCCTTTGTCTCATTTTAGAGATTCACCAACTGACAACAAATGCATTTATTAGTGTGGTGTGCTGTGATGTTCTAGGCTCACCTTTGAACAATGACAAATGTATCCTGTATTAAAGAGCTTTATTTGAAAGCATACGTGGAAATTCATGAGCTAACTCAAATAAGCATGACGTTTCTCATTCCTAAATGAGACAGTTAAAGTTCCAAATTCCTACAGCTGACTTCTTTGAAAACTTCTGGGAAAGGTGGAAAGGAAAAAGTAGTTTTCACTCCCCATGTTTCCAGACTTTCAGAAATATTAGACCTCTGGATGATGCATGAGAGGAACAAGACTGATTGTCTTTACATCCTTGTAAGGAGACAGCACATGTACAAACCATTCCTTCTATCCTCTATGTATGTACATTGTTCTACCAGAATTTAGGTGGCTAGGGGAGTTCCCCTTTCAGTTCACAAGTGCTACTTTTTGTGGCAGTGCTGAGAATGATACTGATATCATCCAAAAGAAACAAAAGAAATGAGAGGAACAAGGGAATCACAACATTTTTTAACAACTGTCAGAAGTGGTAGGAATGTGTGATAATTTCAAGAGTTTTATGCAGGAGAGCCAAGAAACTTGGAAGATTGTTAGGATAGCTAAATGGCAAAACCAGGGAGGATAATTGCTGCTTCTATTTTAATAAAAAAGGTATTTCTTCCCCTTGTGGCAAGGTTTTTACTGGCTGAAATTGATGGTTCTGTAGGAATAGCAGAGGAATTGCTTCTGAAAGCACAAAAATCTGCTTTCCTAGTAGTATTGGTAGCATGTCCTTGGCTGATACAATTGAACTGAGTCCTCTGTTCAGGAAGGTGCCAGCATCACAGGGCAAAGTTGGATATGGCTGATCATAAACTTGACGAGGGAGCAACAACTGACCACCCAACATGTGTGCACTCAGCAGTTTTCTGTCAGGAGATGGCTGTAAGAGACAGATGCTTACGTTTTGTTTCTACATGCCATGCGTGGTGTGTTTTCCTGTGCCTTTTGTCTCTCCCCTGCCCCTGCAGGGGAAATGTTTCCTTGCAGGGGGGTGAGCAGCCGAGCAAAGGCATGGTGCCCTTGCCTTATGCAGAGTGAGCTGTAGGGCACTCCCTGAGCCTGCTGCCACGTGATGTTCAGTTTTAGGGATTGAGAAGCAATGTGAAAGCACAGAAGCTTGCTGTAAAAGCTGTAAACTTTTCAGTAGCATCAACCTAACAAAGTGGGGCTTGGTGAAAAAAGGTGTAGTTCCTCTGTTCCTGTAGACACTGGGACTTCAGCAGGGCTCTGCTCTTGGTTAGGCTGCAAGGGAGGGGAGGCTGCATCATGAATCAGTGTCAGACCGAAACCAGTTTTCAGCCTTACGGACTCTGCACAGAAAGAACTGTCCAAGGACAGCAAGCCAGGGATGTGGAAACTGGTGCTGTGGTGTCATCTTTCCTAGAAATTGCTGCAGAGTTCTCTAGTGGAGATAGCACTGATATTTAAACGAACTGTGTAAAAGGGAGTGTAGTTTTCTTGGTGTACTGCTCTAGTCGAGGGAGGAAGGACTCTCAAACAGATAGAGTCTAGGAATCTTACTAGACCATTGCTTAAGTATCACTCCTTTTTCCTGTGCAGGAATAACTTAAAACCTGCTCTCCCAGGATCTGTGCTAGTCTCATGTGACTCTTCTGCATACTGACTGGGTAGTTGCATAAGGAGCTGCTGAGGTTGTCAGGGGACATGCCAGGGTTCTGGGACTTGTTGAACTGTTCTTGGACTGATCATGTTTTCTGATGAACCTGTTCCTACATGTAGTCAAACTGTTGTGTCTAGGGGTGGGGGAGTGAGGTGGGGGGGATAAAGAGAAACAGAGGCTTTTGGAGGGGACTCTGAAGATTTAGACCCAACTCAGCAGCAACAGACATCTAAACTCTCCTGCATGTAAGTTGATGCCTCTGGTTCAGGACAGCATCAGATGCAATGGGATTGTCCTGTTCTGCAAGTCTGGAACAGCTGGCAGTAGACCTGGAATACCACTATGAGAAAGTGTTTTTTTTATGAAGTGTAAGCAGCTTTCTTCTGTCTTTCTCTGTGGGGGCAGGGAAACAATCAAGGCACAGCTGTCAGCAGTTTGGCAGTCTGAGGTACTGTGCTGAAGGTGGTGACAGGTTGTTGTTGGGACTGTTTTTCTGGAGCCTGTTGAGTTGATCAAGCATGTGCCTTACCAGCCTGGATACCTGTGCTGGTACCTGTGATAATCACAACCAGCAGGAAAATAATATCCTGAATTTCTTGAGACTTGGCAGGGGCTTTTCTGTCTCCCTGCCTTATGCCAATGATATTGCAAGCATTGCTGGTGTTCAGGTGTTGCTGGAGCAGAAACGCTGGTGTTTGAGTCTTATGGTGGCGTATACCAGAAAAAATATCTGGGTGCAAAGATTTAGCATCCAGTTTCTGCTGAATGATGGTGAAGACGGTATATGTCTTGGGCTTCCAGGAATCCCATTTCCGTGCCGCTTCTGTGTCTTGCACAGCAGCACCTGTTGTGTCTTCTCCTGCAGGAAGCTCCCACAGCTGTTGCAGGATATGGAGAGCTGTCTGTGGAGGTGTGGGAGGGTGAGTGTGTTATGTCATGAGTGTTGCAGCTGGATGCCCTCATGCAGGAGAGGAGGTGTAGGAAGTGTTAACAAGAGCATGTTTGAGTCTTGCATTTGGGCCCAGTACAGCCAGCCAGGGCCTTCTGCGGGCATCACTTGGGTGTGATTGTAGGAACAAGTAGAGTAAGATGTTCTTGTTACTCTGCTCAGTAAATGCATGCTGCAGAAATCTGGCATAGGAAAAGAGCTTTAGTTGTTTTGTTTGGTGAAGCTGGTTTACTCTTGAGTATTTTTAAGTGAAGCTTGGTATCTTTACAGGCTGTGGGCTCTTCCTCCTTTACTGTTTATGTTTAGGCTAGGTGTCAGTAATTATACCAAGAATCGCTGCCAGTGTAATGAATATCTGACTACAAATAGCTTTGTTAGAACGTCAGACCAATCAGAGCACATCTTAAGAGGGCTGAGGGTCTCAGCAGGGTCCCTGGCCATGCTAACAAGTATTGGTTTAATGTGTGCAAAGCTCTTGCCTTGTATGTTCAAGGGGGGAGGTGAGACTGAAGGATTTTCTGAGGTGGAAAGAAGAGTAGAAAAGTCTGTGGAACCAATGTACCCTGAATTATTTTGACACTTGTTCTTGCCTTTCAACATAGATATAACTGGACCTGTAGTAATTTGTATTTGGGTGGTGGCACGGAGCAGAAGACTGAAGACTTTCAAATGCACAGGGTTGCAGCAGTACCTGCAGCTCTGGGTCACAGATCAGAGCTCAGCTGCACTAAGAATAGAGGTTGCTACAACCTGTTTCATAGTACCTGTCTTGTACTCTATTCTTTAAAGTATTTTATAGCAGCCTGTGAGAATCCAGATGTCAGGGAAAATGGTCATCTTTCAGTAAAAGCAATAAATAGTGTTGGGAAAGTTACAGAGAAAATGCAGGCGAGGACAGAAGTGAAGAGGACACAGTTTTTCTGCTGAGGAAGATAGAAGTGTCTCAGAATGCTTGGCAGAGCCCCTTGCTACAGGTAAATGATATGTATTCACTGGCCTGTCTTGTCTTGTAGTTTTGACAGTCTGCTTTCTTCTCTGGTGCCAGTATGTCTCAGCTTTTCTGTGCTGCAGCCTGCATGTGTACCTGTGTGGCTGTCATGTTCTCAAAGATGCTCTGCACAGACTTTTCCCCTGCCTTGAAGGCCCAGCAGCCTTAGCATGGTTTAGCCTCTCAGTCTCTCCTAACTCTAAATACTGTCCCTCCCCTGAGGCTCTCTGTCCTCTTTATGTCCCTGCGTGTTTTGTTTCCCTTGCTGCCTTGTTCTTGTTGCTGCACTTTTTTTTTTTTAACTTCTGCATTCATGTGTACAAGCCCCATTAAGCACTTTTGTACAAGCTGGGGGGAGCTGAGGTTGGGATTTGAAGCAAACTGGTGGCAGAAAAAGGAACTGCCTCGGGCCAGTAATGCTCAGAAAGTGTTAATATGGAGTCTGTTCCAGGGTGGCCATGGTGGTAGCACTGGAGGTAGGAGGACAGGGACAAAAAATTGCTTAATGCCTCCTTAGGTGTCTGGAGCTCAATATGGTGCTGTGTGGAGAGTCACTGGTTGCTTTTGTGGAGTTATCCAGCAGTCGAAGCAAATAAACTGGGTAGCCGCACTTCAAATTTGCTGAGAGCAGTGTGGGGCAGCATAACTGATGTGCAGGGAGGCACATCTGTATTCCTATCAAACAGCTGCTAGGGGATGGCCACTACTTTTTTGCTGTTGTTTTTTCCATTCTCTAATTTGTGGAAAGGAAAAACAAGACCTCTGGTCTCTGAACACATGCAGGGAAGATCTGGTTGCTTTCACGATGATGATGGTTTTTGGAAGAAAGGGAGAGGGGATATTTTGCCCTGAACATAAATTATGCCTAAAAGATATTCCCCACCCCCCAAATTGGAGAAAACAAGAATTTTCAGCCTCAGTAAAGAGGCATTTATGTGCTCAGATTGGAAAGACTAATGGCCCCGAACACAGTAAGATTCAGTTAGTTTTGTAGCTGTGTGTGTAGGGCCGTGCCGCAGCGTGTGCTGTACGAGGGACGTGCTCTGGCGCAGGTAAGTGCTGTGCAAACCCTTCCTCTGCCTCCTTCCCCTCCCGGGGCAGTGCCAAGCCGGGTTCCTCCCCTCAGCTCTCCACAAACCACACTCTGCTCCTTCCAGCAGCGTCCTGGCTCCTCAGTTTATCTGCACTGCCGGCCTGGTATTCGGCGGGCTTCTCCTTATCTGCTTAGCCTCACTGTCCCCTTTGTGCTTGCTTCCTCCTGGCGATGGCTGGGGAAAAGGGCTGGCTCTCCCCTTCCCCGTCTCCTGGCTGCCGAGGCGTTCCCAGCCCTCTCTCCCCTGTTCGTGCTGCTTCTCGGCTCTTTGTGTGCGCTCTGCTCCTGATGCTCACCACGTGGTGGTTGCCTTTGAGAGCCTGTAAGGCCCTGCGCCTGCAAACTTCTGTCCTCTTTGTTAAACAGGGTGGGGAAGGGGATCGTGCGGGTTTGCTTTTCCCTGAAGCATCTGAGCAGAAAGCCATGAGCTTTTCTACAGGCTACCCCGAGTGCTGTGGGCCTCTTCTCCGTGTTCACCTCCGGGCTTGTGTCCCGATTGATTTCTTTGTAAATATGCTGTGGTATGCAAATGCTGGCACTGCAGAAGGAGCGTTTGTAATCCTAAAGCAGAGGCAGCTCAGGAAAATCCAGCGTCTTTGCAGAGCTCTGCCCCTGTTTTGTTCCTCTGGGCTGCAAGTGTACTTGCTGCTGTTTAATGCTGAGAGCCTGTGTCTCCTGGGCTTGGTTCACTGTTACTTGGCGCCTTTTCGGATCAGTTAGGTTCAGCATGAAGTGGGAATGTGCAGAGTGAGCACAAGGCAGTGCTTGGTGTGCAGCAGTGATGAATTGCTTAGCCTCTCCTGTTATCATATGGTGTTCTTGCTCTGATTATTAATGTAGATGCAGGACAAACTAGTTCTGAGATTCTTTGAAGGTGGGAGACGGAGAGAAACCAGATAAGTTGTTTTGGATAGTCTTTTAGTAAAAGTTGAATGTTAAAACCAGAATGCCATGATTGTTAGCTACATTTTAAATATAGTCCTTACTGCGCCTCTGAGTTTGGCAGAAATGGGGAAAAAACAAACTAACTTGTGAAATCTGTTGGAAAATTGTGATCCAGGAGCCGCCTGCATTTCAAGGGCATGTTAAATCTGACTCTGTGTTTTTGGGTATGAATATTATCCTTACAGAACCCTGTGGAGGTGGGCCCCATGCAGACAGAAGGAGAGGGACTGTCTGTACCTTGGGGAGCTTGTGGGCTAATTAATGCACCAGTCATCTCCAAGGAGAGCTGGAAGCAGACTGAGTTTTCAAGATCTGATTTGAAATATCACAGATGTGTTATTTGTGGGTCCCTATTTGATTTCAGCATTTCTGAGAGTGGGGTGGTGAGGGAGGATGATCCACAGTTAGGGCTCTTATATGGGGTCGGGGAAAACCTCACTCAGCCTCTGCGAGCCTGGCAGTCAGCGCTTTGCGTGTGTGTGTGTGTTGATAAAAGCTCTCATCTGCTGGTAGGGGTGCTGTGAGGATAAGGACCTGGAAGAGTGTCACGGATGGGGGTGAGAGGAGGATATGCAACTGTCACAGACGTTTAGAAGTCGGATTTGTGTGGGTTAAACTGGGCATGCTCGCAGCCTGTTGATTGCAGTTGCACACCACATCGTGCATGACTCAGTGCTGGGTGGGATTTGATATAGAAGCTTCTTGTAGCTCGCGTTGGCCTGAGGACGGGTATCTGTTTCGGGAGGTGGCTGTGTTGGGAGAGGAGGCTGTGTCCCCTTTTTGAAGGCTGTGATCTCCACAGCTCTGCCAGCCAGGCCACCTCTATAGAACCAGCTTTGGGAAGAAACGAGTTAGTTTAGGTGACTTCAGCACAGAGGTGAGGCCTCTCCTGGACATGCTGGCAGGGCCTGATTCTGCTGCTCTTGGAGGACACTGCCTCTGTCAGGGAGGCGCCATGGTGGTGCCTTCCTTGGATGTCCAGCCTATTCAAAGCACTCAGCTGAGTTTGGAAGATGTGTTTGCCACTGTTGTGTGATGGACTTCTCTGCTTGTGGCTTTGAGAAGTGTTGGTGTTTGACCCAGGTTTTAAAGAATAATGTGACAAGCCTTTACTGTGTTTGAGAGCTGACTGTGCTTGATTGATTCATTTGACTGTGTGAAATTATTTAGTACTGCAAGAGTAGAGTAACATGGGATTTCTCTCTCAGTTGTCCTTCTGGGTGGACTCTTCTCTGGTTGCAGATCTGAGTGTGTCCTGTCTGCTTGTCCTTCACAGTACTGTGTTGCCAAGCAGTAATACCTTTGCCCAGCAACCTTATTTTGTAAGCCATTGAGCATAGGTGGTCATTAGTTTTTTCAAATTTATTCTGATCTCCTGAGATTTGGAGTAAGGATGAGAGGTGCCCACATCCCATACTCTTTAGAGACTGGGTTCTAGTTAGTCAGATCTGTTCCTGACTGTCATCCTGGCAAGGTTTTTTGAAGTGGAAAAAATAAACCAGTCACTCTGTTCACCAAGAATCTGCATTTTATGTCACTGGTGCTTTCTAGGCGCTTGTTACTTCCACTAATCAGTTTAAGCTATCTCAAAATAAGACTGTTGTGAACTTTGGATGGGTGGGAAGGGAAGAGGTATTGCTAAAAACACCAAAAAGTAATTTCTACTTAGAGAACACTCGAGACTGACTTTTTTAGTTTCTTCTTGCATTGGGCAATAGAAACAGGCCAGCTGGTCCTTAATGTGTGGGAAAGATGAGTAAAATGCTGCTTGTTTGGGTTGCCAGGGAGGGTGGCTTGAGCTGAGGAGTGGGGACTACTTGAATGGGTGATCTAGGTAGCATTCTGTTTAACAGGAAAGGGAAGAGGGGGAGGTGCAAGGTCTGAGGCTTCTTGCTCCTTGTGTCACTTTTCCTGGGGGAAGAAACCTTGGGAAGCCAAGGGTGTCCTGCATCTGGGGGTTGGAGAGGAGTCACTCTGCATTTGTCACTCCAAATAAAGCGATACTTGTGTATTCCCCATTTCAAGTTACATATCTTGTTATTTCTGTTTCTCACCTTATTTTTGCTACTAACAGCTGGATTGTCCTTTGGTCAGAAAACAGTATGTGAATGGGAGGAGAGGGCAGCAGGGGGAGGGAGTGTGGGCATCTGCTGAGTGGAGGGAATGGGCAACGTGTTCAGTCTTGTGACAGGTGGCACTTGTTATGTGCTAACTAAAATTGAGGGGGAGGGCAGGGTGAAACAACCCTTAACTGTGTGTGTAAAGTAGTGCCCTTAACTGTTTGTACAGCAGTGGTCTTTAAATTTGGTATTGCCTTTCCAGATAAAGATCTTGGTAGACAGTGTTTTTTTCATCAACTCCATGGTAATAATGGAAAGGCAAGTGTATTGTTAAAAGCTGTTATGAAAGCATCTGAGAACAAAACAACACCTCATTATGGCATGTTTTATAAGTCCTGTATTGTGCCCTCTCTTTGAACACTGCGTACAGTTCTGGTTGTGCCCCATTCCCATCCCTCCCCCATGTGTATGTGCTGCTTAAGCTGTAAGATAACTAAAGTACAGGAATTATTCTTGTTTCCCATCTTCCATACAAGGGAGAAGAGGAAAAGCCTGTACTGTCTAGCATGGAAAATAAATGACTGAGAATAGTGTAGTAGAAGATCTGTAAAACAACAAGAGACACGGAGGAGGTGAACAGGGTGCAGTTATTCTCTGCTTCTCATAAGGCAGGAAATGGGGCCACCAAATGAAATGACTGGGTAGCAGCTTCAGAGTAGAGAAGGGAGTGTGTGCATGGGCTTTCTTTGTTCTCCTTCAGACAACAAACATATAATTAAATTGAAGCACTCTGCCACAGGATGTTGTAGATGCCAAAATTACAAATGGGTTCAAAAAGGATTAGTCTATTTGATGGATTTATTTTTTGTTTTATTCCCTCCTCCCATGAAGGGCCATTAAATCCAGTGATGCAGATACAGTACCAGGCTCAGGAAGTCTCTCTGCTGGTCCTGGTCTTGTTATTTCTAAGTGCTGCCTGTGAATAATGGGCAGGACTGGCCCAAGCAGCTGCTCTTGTTCTTAAGGGAACACAACAGAGGACCCTGTTCAGTGGGTGGGAAGGAGCTGGGGGCTGGCTTAGTAAAGAAATGGGAGGCTGTATGAATGTGGAGCTGTGCATGTAGGAGTTGCTGATTGTCAAAGATCAGGGGAGGCAGCAGAATCAAGATCTGTGATGGAAAGAGAGGATGTGTTTGCCTTATCTTTGCTTCCTCATCAGTAGGCTGTTTGGCTTCAAATAGATTTAGCAGTGTCTAGATGTTTGTCAGCAGCACAAGACCTAGCACTTTAGGAAACTGCTGTGTTATTGTTGTTCCTTTTCTGTATATTAAATTCTATATGTGGATCTTAACTTGTATGCATGTAGGCATTCCTGTATGACTTTTTGGCCACCTGAATGAAACTGTAAGAGAAATAGCGTGGAAAGCAAAAAAGGAAGGAAGGAAAGAAGTGTCATCTTGTTGGGTCAGTGTTCGGGGAGAACAGAAACCAGCAGTAGTTTGCTTATTGTAGCTTGGTTTTCAGATCTGATTGTGTGCATAAATTTACCCATTTTTAACAAACTTTAAAATAGTTCACTGTGTGGCTCTGTGGAGGTGCTTCCTTGGTATTTTTTTCTTTTATTTGTAGGGTTGTGAGTGTGCAGGGATTCCCAACGTTACTGGCAGGATATGGGTCCCTGTGGCAGCTGTGGGTGGTGGGGTGCTAGCCATAGGGTGCATGGGGCCCGTGAGACCCCATGTGTGGTGCTTGCTTTTGTTGGTACTGACTGGTGGGGTGGAATGGGTCCTGTCCCTTTCTAGTCCTGATGGAGCTTTGGAGCTGCTCCTGCACTGAGCTGCCGTGTGAGGAGGTGGGGGATACTCCCTGGGATGTGGAGCAGGGGGAGAAGTGTGCTTGGGAAGGCAGGTGAGCCTCACAGGTTCAGTGTGACACGTGTGCTGCAGGCTTTGGCTTTGTTCTGGTTGCTGCTTTCTGGCTGTGCATTCAGGATTTCTGTGGTATAGTTAACAGCTGTCCTCCTAAAAAAAAGAGGAAAAAAAAGTGGATGGCCTTTTAAAAAGGCTTGCAAGAGATCGCTGATAAAATCTTGATCAAATGTGCATTTTCTCTTTCCTCTTAATTTTATACTTAATTCTCGCTTTAAACAAACCCCAACCCTTTCGCATTTCAGTACAGAATCCCAGCCATGTCTAGACAAAAGCCCGTTGTGATTAGCAGAGGTGTGCTGCTCAATGCTAAGCATGTGCAGGGGTATGTTCATGTTCCTGATGGGGTAATGTGCTTCCTGCTTATGTAGGGATTGCAGGGCTTATATGTGCAGAACTCGCTGAAGAGCTCAGGTTGGAATTGTATGGGTGTAGAAAAATTTAACACACTGCAAGTGTATATCGGAAGGCTGTTTGCTTGTATAGTTATTCAGACCTCATCTATGGCTGCACATTGGTGCCACCTGCTTGCAGGAAAGAATGAGCAGACTCCTATTATTCAAGAAAAAAAAAAATTCAAGGCGAGGCCTCAACATCTGTTCTGGCTTTATTGTTTGGTCTGGCCTGGGCTGTGGGCAGAATGTAGGACACAGCTTTTGCCTTACTGCTGGCTCTTAAACTGGAAAGGCATCTTGGATCAGATGTGTTCTTAAAAGGTTTAAAAATAGTAATACAAAGATGCAAAGTTCAAACTTAGGATGGGTTGAACTTGCTTACTTTAGAGAAAAGGCAACTATTGCTATCTATGCTACTTCTCATTTTCTCTTTCATTTCTTCTAATGGTAATAATTTTTATCACTGCAGAGTGACCTTTGTCATCATTGCTGGGTGATTAATCTTTAACTGAGTAATTTTTAAAGCAATATTTTGCACACAGTTGTAGCGTGTGATACTGTGGGGTTTTGTAGCCCAGCACCTACAGTCATTTTTAGGCAATATGGCCCTTCACCCCATGTTTCCAGTGCTGCTGCTCTGCATAGAAACTCAAATAGTCACTTTTCTTTCCCTAGGCAGATACAAAAATGTCCTCAGAACTTTATTTGCATATAGATTATAGTTCCAGCCGGGTGTAGTCATGTATAGGAAGAGCTAACTGCTGCTTCATTTATAGCTTTTTAATTAAAAAATGTTTCTCAGTTTTCAGGATTCCAGTTCTGTTTCATTTAATGCTGCTATAGTGTGTACAGTGATGGTATTTCTATGAGGTACCAGCTGCTATGACTAGGCAGTCCTTGGAAAACACGAATGAAAGGGGATCACAAGCATTATCTGCTGACTCAGGGAGAAGTCACATGCAGAAGGAAGTGGAGATGAGCAGCAAAGTTCTTCAAATGTCTTTGAGTTGCTGCTTGGGACATCAGTGCCAGTAGTGGGGAAGGAAGGTGGAAAAAGCTTTGCTTCTGACTCTGAATTTTGTTTGAATTCTCTTGTGTCACGTAGGTGTTGTGCTATTGTACCACAGCTGTGCATTTACAATTACACTGTGAGCCTGAGTAATACCAATGAACCCATAAGAGAGAAGTTTTTTGTGCTATGGGAGCCCGTGCCTCCCTTGTCTTATTTTGTTTGACAGCCATCATGGGTACTGTAAACAGAGGGTTTTACACTATGCAATAAATTTAAGTTCTGCATTGATAAAGAAAATGCAGGGTTGGAAATGCTCACTTCGCTAGAAGTAAATACATTAGACTTGATCCAAAACTGCTTTAAGAAGCATTCAGCAACTAAGTTATTATATGGCAGCTCCAGCTTTTCCAAATAATAAAAGCATCTACTCACCTTTGGATATCATACAATACATGTTTTATATATAATGCTCAGGGTTGCATATTAAAAGGAAGAGATATTTCTTACACTTTCTTTTAAAATCTGCAATGTGTGATTTAGAAATGAGTTATTACCATTTGGGAGGGATCAGTAAGTGCTGTTAGTAAAGCAGTAGTGGTTTTAGGTGGGAATCTTGCTATCCTGTGCCTTGGTTATTTCAGTTGTTGTATAAACTTTATTAACTTCATGAAAGACATAGTTCGGATCTGAAAGTATATTCTTACCTGTTGGTTTGCAAAAGATCAGTACCTGAAAAATTTCCTGTAGTTTTATGGCAAGTGCTTTTAAACGTTGGTTTAAGGCTCAAGTTTGCTTTCCAGAGAAGGTACAGAAGTATGTATTTGTATCAAGCACTTGGCTGTGGACCTACTCTTCTGACTTACCTTTTGCTGATTCTAAACAAGAGAAGCAGCTGACTAGAGCAGGGTCCCACTCTTCATGGTGTGTGTTGCAATGCTCTCACACAGTTATGTGTTAGTATGCTTTGCTTTGAAATTCGGAGGATTTCAATAGCTCTGAAATGCCTTGTGCAAACAGCAAAAACATCAGAGACTACTTAAAAGGGTTATGGAGAAGGAAAAATGCTGGAGGCATCCTGCCCAAGCCTCACTTTGACTTGGGCAGGATGCGACTGGAAGCAAAATGTGTCTTGACGTCTGCAGGAGGTGAGTATCATTTCTCCCAGGGGTCTGTACAGGTGTCAAAAGGAAATGTAAGGCTCCTGAATGGCTCACAGCTGTGGCTGGATCATGCAGCATCCTTGGGGAAGGCTGTGAGATGGAGCAGGTCCCTCAAGTGCAGGAACTCAAGTGGGAGCTGGCACTGCTGCCTTGCACAGAAACAAAATAACAGATGACAGAGTGATTGGTGGCTCTTTGAGAGGCTGTTGCTCCTACTGAGTTTATTCTGGCATGTTTCTTTAACTTGGAGAAGAAAAATAAAACGTGATGTGGCAGGCTGGAGCTGCACAGTGCTGGGCTCCTGCTCACAGGCAGTGTTTTGCCTTCCCCCATGCTCCTTGTGTATGCTGTCCATTCCAGCCTTGGTCCTTAAGAGAGTTTAAACTGGTGCTGTGGTTGAGGGAGGTGTCCTGGCTGTCCCTGCTTCCTTACTCTAGTTCCTTGTCTCTAAAGATATGTGGTAGAAAACCAGGAACTTGTATTGAGTTAAAGCTAACAGCTTTTTTGTTGGATTACTTCTATTATTTTCTAACGCTCTGGTAGGTCCCCTGCTTTGGTTTGTCAAGTAGATGGTGGAAGGGGAAACAGTGCTCTCTTTTGCAGTGGTGCTGTTGAACCATTGTATTTCCTTCTGAAGCCAATTATTCCATGGCTAACTTGAAATTGGGGAGGGGTCAGAAGGACAGGGAAGGTTCTCTCGGACCTGTAGGGGGTACTCGATGTGTGTACACTGGTACAGTGACCTTTGGTAGTTCCTGTTTGGAGACGTTCCTGTTTCCCATTCCCTATCAAGTGTCCTGGCTTGAGAGCTTCTGGGTAGAGGTGAGGAGAGCTTTAGCTGCTGTGGATCAGGGTTTCAAATCTTGCAGTGTGCTGCTCTTGCATGAGCCAGGCCTGTGCATTAGCTCAGGGAGCCCCCAGGGATGGAGAGCCTCAGTCTATGGGTAGAAGTGATAGGAAATTAAGTGGCTGTGTTGTTTCTCTCCTGTGCAAATCAAAGTATTTCTGCGTGTTGGTTTTGAGATATGTCCTCACAGCTCCAGGGGGGAAAAACCTAAAAGGCCCCACAACATTTTAGAATAATAATGATATATATGTGTTCTGCCCTGCTTCATCTCCTCCCTTGCACAGTAGAACTTTTTTGGCTTGTGCAGTAAACCACATCTGTAAAATGGGACAAATTTTAAAAATAATGTTTTCCTCTCAAAGTGAATTTTAAGCTGGATTGATTCTCTCCTGGGTTTTGGTGTATAGTCTGTGGAGTAGGGGTATGTTCTAGTGGTAAGAAAAGAGAGAGATATGGTAACTGCTGTGGAAAAAGCAACATGATACTGTGCCTGGTTGGGGTGCACTACTCTGCCTGGGTAAAGGCAGGGGAAGTTTGCATTCCCTGTGAATTCTGATAGTGGAACAGAATTTAGGGTGTGCTGATTGTAGTAGTATGTCTTCCTCTTGGAGCAAGCAGCCATGATTCCCGAAAGACTTGGGACAAATGGGAAAGCTAACAGTGGGAAAATTATTGCAGAGTGTTTGCTTCCACAGCAACTGTGATATGGAACTAATGGCTGTGGCAGAGACTTTACAAATATCTGGTGGGTAGCTAGATGAAAGTGCAGGATTACCTGAAATGTCAGATCTTGTCTGCCATTATGCAGCTTCTCTAAACACAGGTTGCACTGGTTTAACTGCAGTTGCTTAAACAAGCAAACCTCATTGATCCTAAATTGATCTGTTCTCCTAAAAAAAGAGTAACCTTTGCCCTTCTTAAGTGGCTATTTTTACATGAAATATGCAACAGATTAAATAGAATTATCTTTATAGCTTTATCACTGAAGTGCAGAGTGTCAGGATTCATCCTGGTATTCCTTGTTCAGAAGCATGGGATAGTATTGGTGAGCATTGCAGCTGTGCTTGGACTAGTGCTGTGAAGGGATATAACAGCCACTCTGCTCTGATGCTCCTCTTCTGCTCTCATGGCTGATACTCTGGAGCAATGATTTCATTTCAATGTGCTTCCAAATTCTGGGCAAGCTCTCAAGCTTTTCGTTGTACCTCATGCAGTAAGAGTACTTATGCCGTGTATATTTATGGAGGGGTGAGCACTACTATACTTGGAAGAATGCCCGTCATGTCTGCCTTACATATGAGGGGCAGTATATGTGGGGCTGTGGGCTTGAGAAGGGGTGCTGGGGAGGATGTGGTGCTGGAAGGTGAAGGACCTGGCAAGCATCTTGGAATGTAGGGGGAGAGTATCAGCCTTCATGGATGTTTGAGGAACACCCCACTCCCATCTTTCTATGTGTCGGCCTTTAGGTGCTCCTGCCCTTTGCAGAAAAGCAGGAGTTCCAGCATAACCCTACTGTGTGCCTTGGACTGGCCTCTGCCAGCGTCAAGGAATGAGGCCTGAGGGTGGATAGGTGTGGGCTTGGGTGGAAAGGTGGAGTGGGGGATAAGCTGTGGGAACACTGGAGGTGCTGCTTCACACCCATTCATGAGCCCAGTGTAATTTGGCTGCATGGTGCTACAGAGGGGCTGGAGAGAGGAAGATACTGGGCAGTGGGAACTGAGCAGAAGGGGGTCCTGAGGGTGGCATGAAGCCCAGCATCTGCAGGCACCTCCGTGTATGATGCCCAGGGAGTTAATGTGTGGCTGGGAGGAGGTAGATCCTGACCCAAGGCATTTCTTTGGCAGAAGGAGTTCCTGAGTACCTGTTGTGGAGCTGTGATGGAGCATGAGGAACACATTTCACCACCCTGCTTTTGGGTGCCGTGAGGTCCTGCAGTACCTCCCTGCACTGGTTATCACCTCCTAGTGCTGGCTCAGGTCACAGCTTGGAAGGGCTGTGGGGCTCCCTCTGCAAAGCCCCAAAGCCTGACTTGGGGTTTAACCGTGGCAGGTGAAACTTCACCCAACTTACTGTGGGTGAGCTGAGCTAGTGGTGCACTGCTCCTGACAGGGGCAGCTGGGGTGGGATGTGTGCCTGATGTGTCCCAGAGCAGGGGAGATTCAGGCTGCTAAACTGGGAGAAAACTTCTTTGTTTTCCTGATTTAGGTGGGTTTTGCCAGTTCAGCGAGTGAGACTGCGTTAAGGGCAGGCTGACATTGCCTGGTGTTACACCTCACTTGTCTGTGTTTGGGCATCAGGCTCCTGAGCTGCAGTGGGTACTGGGGGTGTGTTGGGATTTGGGTGGAAGTGTTTAAATTTATGGAGACCTGACTGATGATTTCTGTCTTTGATTATTTTTATGTGATAAGAATGTGCTTTTCAGTGTAGGCTAAAGTGAGGAAAGAGACTTTTTACTTTTCTGTTCTTTGAACCCCATGTTAGACTTTAGTAGAACAGGCCATCCTGGATAAGGAGAGTGAAGAGAAAAAATTGATAAAGGGGAGGCTTAGGGTTGACTCCTTCTTTGCATTCCAGCCTAGACATGAAATGAGGAAGAAAGTAAAATTTAATGCCAAATGTTTCAGGACTTGTGATTTTAATTTCAGACATTCTTTGTGTTGTGTCTGGTCTTCACCTCCCATCTCTTGCCAACAGAGGATGTTCTCTCTTGTCATTCCATTTTTTCGCCTAGTGTAGAATGTAATGAACATGCAGAGTGTGCAAAATACCTTGCAAAATACCAAACAACTATGCACAGTTGCTAACCTCCCTAAAACAACATGAAACCTTCCCAAACACCCGAGAGAAAGATAATTGTGGTGTCTATCATGAAAAAAACCTGCTAGTTCAGTGTAAATATGTTGCTGACAGGTGGTTATTTTTAATACATGCTATCTGTGCTTTAAATTTAATGTTAAAATATTTTTGTCATCTAAACCCTGACTGTTCTTAGCTGAGCAGATTTCAGATTGAAAACAGTGGTGAAACCATGAGTGTTCATAGTACTGTAATGTAATTTTGTGTTACAAGATCTTTTCTGACCTGTTTTTGTGCATCATGAAGTGGTGGTTATATGTCTAATTGCACAGCGCAGAGAAAATAGCATTGTGTTGAAATATTGCATAAAACTTGAGCATTATGTGGCATTTTGTAGTGGAAATAGTACTGCAGGTACTCATTCATAACAAGATTTGCAAGTTTCTCTCTGCCAGGGCAGGTGACTGGGCTGGTCATGTGCTGACTCAAAGGAGGGAGTTTCTTTTTTTTATCTTCTTGTCCTCCTCCTCCTCCTCTTTTGACTGCTTGTGACTGAACATCATCAGAATTGACAAGAGGTTGCTCTTGAATCATACCTTAGTTTGAAGTTGCTTTTCGAACTATGTGCAGCTGTGGATCTTCACTTGAGACTTTCAGAGCTCTCCTGCCAGCCAGGTGTTAAGCTGGTTAAAAACAGACTTGTCTGAGTATGGGGGTGTGTCTCAGTGTGGATGTGAATGCATTTGGATTTCTCTGGAGCAGCTGAGACTGGGACCTGATTGTAACCTGAGGGACCCACTGTCACCTGTGTGGGCATTCCTGATTGTATGGGGGATGGAGGCACGAAAGGGCTGCTGGGATGGTGCAGGAGCTGCCCAGAAGTACAGTGTGGGAGGTTTTATGCATGTGCCTACCCCGAAGGGTTAATCTGTCTGCACACTGCAGTCTCATGATGTCCTGCTGCCTGAGCCTAGCTCCTCCCTTTTTCATTTAATGATGGCTGGAAGAAAAATAATCAAGTGTGCTGGATGAGAAACATTAATTAACTTTTAATTTAGATCTAACGTATGCTGCTTAGTGTACTGCATGAGGGTGTGCAGTATCCGTCATGTTATATAGAGGGTGATGCATTGAAGAAACAAGGAAAAGCCTCAGGTCTGAATGGGAAGATGGGGTTTTAAACTCTGTGGATGGGTTTTATATCTTGATTAAAAGTTGCCGATGTGTGATAAGTCGCTTTTGTATCCATTTTGCATCTGAAATTACTTTCGTTGTAACTTGGTTTGTATCTGTTTTCTCTTAAGCCAAACTTGCAAGGCGAAGTCAGGAGAGAGAGAATCTTGGCATGCTGGTCTGGTCACCTAACCAGAATCTGTCTGAAGCAAAATGTAAGTCTCTTCAACTACTTCTGTTCCCTTCTTTCCTTACATGTATCACTTCAAGAATGCAAAGTTGCCACTTTTGGTAGAGAGGTTATGTCTGTGACCTTTCCATTATGAATTGAAATTAATACGAAAAAAGAAAAGCCTGCAAAGCAATCCCCAGATGATCTTTGTTCTCCACTGGGCAGCTGCTCAGTGTCAAATCCATGGGGGCAGGGAAAGCAAGAAAAATGTGACAAACATTATTCCATGGTATGAATTCTTTAAGATACTCATCTGCAGGCCTATACAATCAGCTTTCTTTTGCTGTTGGTGCTGTAGAAGACGACAGAAATAACTGGGGAGAGCAAAATGAAAAGTGTTGTGGGGTGGGGGGGGTCCGGGAAATATTTGATAATTAGTAGTACCTTTTCCTCCACAAAGACAAATCCACATCTGGAGCCCATGGAGGTTTTTAAATGCCAGAACAATTGCAGTGCCTTGCAATTCCACGTGAGGGCAATTAACAGCGCTCTGTGTGTGTCTGGGAACAAGTCTCAGTGCTGCTGCCAGATGGCAGAACTAGTGTTTGAAAGGCTTGTCTAGCTACAGTTCTCCTCATGAATAAGTAGGACTCCTTGATTAAAGGGCTGCTGTTTGAATGCAGTAACTAAACCTAAGTACTTTTTGGGGGAGGGAGCTGAAAAGAGCTAATTTTGGCTTCATGCTTGTACCTTGGTTGCGGGTTTTTTTTTTAATCCTTTCTGATTCTGGGGCCAAGAATGAGAATCATGCATTGCTGTTCCTGTGCAGTTTGTGGTGGCACTATTAATTGAATAACTGATTTTCCTGCAGACCCAGGGCCTCGGATGCATCATAAGGCACATGTGAAGATGTAGTGGCATTTGCAAATTAAGGCAGCAGAGATTGTGTACCGACTGGCTCTGTCATGAAAGGCCTGTGCTCTACCCTGGGGCAATTGTTCCACTGAGCAAGTTGCCCCTTAAACTACAGAAGGATGATGGTACTGATCTTTAGATAAAACGGGGCTTTTCAAGGATCATGTTTGCCTTCTCTCCTTGTCTGCTCCCTGGTGGCTACTGGATGCTGAAACAAATAAGACTGATGAGGAGAGGAAGGTATTTGACAGTTATTTACAGCTAGAAACCTCTTAAAAGGTATAACAGCAAGAAATAGTTGCCGCCACCAGAAGGAGTGAGTGACTGTTCATGGGTTGTCCCTGACACAGGATTCCTGTAGCTGCCTCTCAAGTCTGAATGCCTTTTGAATCTCAACTCAGCTTTGGAACCTTTAACTCCTGCCTGATAGGAAACTGGTTTCTTGAAGAGGGAAGACAGAATGGAGGAGGAAAAGGAGGGCAGATATGTGGGTAAAATAATCCTTAACTGAGTATTCTGTGGTAATTGAATAGTATTGAATTGTATAGAAAGGATATAATATCTGCTCAGAAGATGTCATGACATAAGAGGTAATTTTAAAAGTAGTATGACATTGATAAATAAAAGCTAGGAGGCAATTGTCTGTTAGTACAGTGAAAAGGTTGGGAAAAACATGAATATAAGAGGAGGGCTAGAATGAATGTCTCAAAATATTGAACATTTTAGGAAGAGTGTTAGACTCACCTTTCAAAAGAGGTACAGCAAAATTCCAGTAAAATTCATTTGGAGTTTGGGGAAGTGAGGTGTGAGGCACCATACATGGCACAAAAAAATACCTCCCAGGTGTCTATTTGATACAGAGGGATAGAGTTAAGAAATTAGGTATCTAGTGGTAAAAATCCTAAGGAGAATTGTGAGAGGTGGCTGAGGGGACCTTGGGGTGGCAGATGGGAAGAGGGCAGCTCTGCAGGGAATGAGAGAACAGGATGAGGGCTGGTTGGTCATAGCTTTGTTTTGTGTCAATCTGAGCTGATCCTTTTGAAAGGAATCAGGTATTTCTGTCTCTGTCTGGCATTTCTTAAAAATGAACTGTGAAAAACAAATGCTGCTGAAGATAGGAGCTTTTGTTTTTTCGGAACTAAAATTTGATTGATTGGTAGAAATAAGTTTATTGCTGTAATGTATTCAAGAGAGCTGTTAGAAACTGAATGCGTGAGAGCCTGATTCTGTCCCCGTTCTTTGCAAAAGATGGGAACTTCCTCCAAAACACCAGTGCTCTGCAATGGCTGTAGAGCACTTACTAATCATATCACAAGCAGAGTTTCCTAGTGTACTTGATGGTTTATGGTGAAAGAACATCACGGGACAGAAGGTCTCTCCAGCTACTCTCAAGTTCACTGACAAGTCTTGGCATCGTTGATAGTGAATCCTAATTAAATGATGTCCATGGGGATGTGTGAGAGTACTGATGATGATCAGCATTTCCATCAGTGATGCAGGAATTGATATAGAATTGTGGATGAGCTATAGACTGACAGGATGGTAAATAAAATTAATGCTACTGACAGTCTTGTAGAGTGCTTTGGGTCTTTTCCTTACTTGGACCGCTGCCAATGCAATGGGCTCTTAATGACCCAACTGCAGGGTTATGAGTCTCAGTACTGAAATCTCTGGCTTTCTACATCAAGCCTGATGTTTGGAAGGAAATGGCTTAGAGAGCAATCTTGGGGAAACCGTGGGCAGGTAATTCAGCAAAGCTTCCCAGTGTCCATCCTGACCCAGAAGATGATGTGGTTGTAAAGAGTGAGGTAGTCACTGGAGCAGTTTGCTGTCTCTCCACCCAGCAGCATTCAGGAGAATGAACCTTGGCTTTAGTGCTTAAAAACTGAGAAAAGGATGGAGACAGGAGCTGCTGAAACAAATTGGAAACAGAAGTTGAAGCAAACTCCATCTGTTTAGCTTACTGAAAAGAGACCGAAAGGGGACTATTGTCAATTATTCTCTCAAAGAGAAATTTTGACATAATAAGAGACACACATAATACAAATAGATGGCTGCAAAATAAACCCACACAGACTGAAATTAAATGTCCAAGTGCGTGGAGGATTTTTTTGGAGATTGACTACTGGAAGTTATCCAGGAAAGTGATGGATTCTCGTATTTCTTGATGCCTTTTTAAACTGTGGGCTTCTGTGATGTATTATCTTTGGTGGGAGAGATCATTCTTGGCAATGTGAAATTGCAAGTGGAAGGAGCTGTGGTCTCTGGGAGGTTGGTGTAGCCCCTTGGGCTGTACGTCTGAGATGCCCAGCTAGCACATCCCTTTCAATACTGCTCTTCAGGCTGAAGTGTGAGTGAACAAATCCTTCCAATCAGCAGCACATTGGTACCTGTGATTACTTCTGTTTGTACTCCAAAGCCCTTAGTCCATCCTGTGCCTGTGAGTCACAGAACTCTTCTGTGTTCCTGTGGCTCAGCATGAAGGTGGAAGCAGCACATGTTAGCTCTTCCTCAGAGTGAACTGTAGCTCTCATGAGCGGGAGAGTTCAGTGGAACTTGTGCAACCCACCCTTGTTAAAGGGGAATCTGTGCGAAAAACACCAGGCAGATCTGTGGCAATGCTCAGAGCAGTGCATCTGATGGGTTTGGCACAGGGCTGGCCAAACTGTTGGAGGTTGTGGGAGGGTCTCCTGTAAGCTGCTGAAATGAATCCCAGAAAGACCAGTGTGTCAGCCACGACCTGGTGGATATCTGTGTTCCTAATGCTCCAGGCTCTCAAAATTAGTTAAAAGCTTGTTTGGGTCCCATGCACCCTGTTCTGAAGAAATGTTTTAATGACACTGGGGAAACGTTTTACCTGGATGTCATGAAGTGATGGATTTATAGAGGAAGATGAAAGGAAAAGTATGTGCTGGCATATTGCTGATTTTTTTTATCCTCTGCCTTGTTAAACATTAATCCTGGATACAGACCACTTACTGCCTTGGCCATATTAATACCAAAGTTGAATGCTGCCAGCATGGTCCATATCTACTACTAGACTTCTGCCTTTGAGGGGTCACTTGCCTAGCAGTGCCACCATTGTAGTCACAAAGTTGGCCCAAAACTAGAAGTTTGTCCTGTCTCTTTTGAAGCCAAAAGAAATGTCACTATGCAGTAGCTGAACATTTGGACTTAAAATAGCTGTGCTCCCCTTCTAGCACTGCTCCAAATACCCAGTGCTATGGCTGGATCACACCTCTCACAAAGAGCTTGCTCTCAAAGTGAGACTCCCGAGAGGCTCTGTGGACTTGGTGCCATGGAGGGCAGCTGTTCTGGCTGTGCTGGGACTCTGTCACAGAGCATGGGGAGGGACACAGGAGGAAGAATGATGCCTTGAGCAAGGTGACATTGAGGAGCAGGAACAGCTAGGTGGAAGACAGGCATCTGCTCTCTTGGAGTGGCACGTGGTGAAGGAGGAGGGGAAATAGTGAAAAATGCATTGTAACGATGCTGTGGAAACCCTGCACAGGATCGAGCTGGGCCAGCATGAAGCTATTAATAAAACAGCAGTGTCTCTCTCTGTGCCAAGTGCGCCAGTGAGTGGAACCAAAAAAATGACTTTGGGTTGGTTTAGAAATGAGCAAGTGTTGGCATGCAGCAGCTGCCCAGGAGCGAGGCATGGACACCAGGCGAGAGGGTAGGATGTGATTATTGCTTTTATGCATCTGCAGTTCAGAGGTGAACTACAAGAAGGAAAGATGTATTGTTTTGCTAGTGATAAGATCTGCTTTGGAAGTAATTTTTCGTCTCTCTTCTTGACAGAATATGTGTGCTGCTAGATGGGAGTTTTGTTTTCTCACTGGTATCTTGGTGGGTATCTCCAGTGGATTTACAGTTTATGGGGTGTCACTGAGCAGGCAAACACTGTTCCTAATATCTGTGGGACTCTGGATCATGGATGGCAGCTGTGTCTTCTGGTCTTGCATTGCCACTTCTGTTTGACCTCGTGGTTGATTGGCATTGCCAACTTCAACATTCACCAGTCCCTTCCTATGTTACCCTGTGGCATCTCCTGTTTTGAGGCTGCAGCTGGCTCCCTGCTTTACAATATGCTTGCCTTGGTGCACATGGGGGGAATTCAGACATCCTCCTTCGCTCTGTGGAGGGGAAATAGAAAGACCCAGGGGATATGGGGGCAGAGAAATGCCAGAATTAGGTGAAACAGCTGAGTGCTCCAACATCCTCCTAATGGGCCTGGCCACACCCTGTGGCTGGGGGGAAAGGGAGCAGTCCCTAAATGTGCTGCAAAACCTGATGCTGGGAAGGCAGTAATGTGCCAGCTGAGGCTCTGATGGAGGAAGAAGTGCTGGTTGCTATGGTTACAAAAGACATTAACCCTGTGGTGTTTGGATGGGCAAGGTTTCCTTAACCGTGCCACAGGCTGGGTAACTGTTTGGGAGTGTGTGGTGCTCTACCCTAAGAAGTTATGAGTTGCATTCAGGATTTGAAGAGCCCATGTCCCAGCCACATTTTTAAGTGTGCTCTGGTCTTTAGTGTGTCAGCAGCCTTCTCAGGGTGCAAGTGAGTTTTGGTAGCTCTTCTCTGTTGTGATGGTGAATGCCAAAATTTGTGAGGGCAGGTTGCAGGTTTAAGTGGCCTGAGTTTATCTCCAGCTTTAGTTCAAGGGTTAATCTTTGCATAAAATGGACTCTGGATTACTCTTTAGTTTTTCCTCTAATGAGAATGTTGAGCAAGCTTGGAAATCTCTTTTGTCTATTCTCTGTCATAATAAAGCACATGAAAATGTCTTCTAAGATTTACTGCATGTGTCTGGTCATGATTTGTGTGGCTGGTCCCTGTTTATAGTGTGTATTTGAGCAATAGCTGTTTTAAGAAGAGCTTCTGTTTGGACGTAGCCTTTTCCCCTTGACTTAATTATTTTGTCCTGTGAATTCTGTGAACATATGACTCTGTCACTATCATCATTAGCTCTCATTTTCCATGGGGTGTAGATTGCCCTAGAAATAAATATGAGCAGAAAACCACAAATGGGAGAGTGTAGACTGTGGAAAGTGCTGATCTTAAAATCTCTTTTAGAAAAGAAAGCCCCTATTTACAGTATGCATTTAAAATGGAAATGAATGTTGCTTCAGTGACATTTGAGAGCCATGTCCTCGCCAGAACACAGGCAGCCTTCCTCAGGCAGCACAACGAGGCAGAGGGTATCATATGTATCAGAAAAGCTGTTTTTAAGTCCTTCCTCTCCATCATGCCCTAAACAGGGCCCTTGAAACAGTTGAAATTGCTGGATTTTCTTGAATCCACTCTCCCCTCCATCCTCTATCGTGACCTGGTTTGTGACTCCACCAAAGGTTGTGTTGATGCTCAGTAAAAGTGCAGCCACCTTGGCCAGGGATGGGAGAGTAGGAGCTGGTTAGGCTTTGCTACCAGAGAGAAAAAAAAGTATTGTTGAACCCTTAGCTGAGCATATTCTTGGTGGTTTTTGTGGTTGGTAAAGTGCTGTGGGAGATTGTGAAGGAAGATGCGTATATATTGTGCTTCTCGGGTTTGGGATTTTTCTGCTTGTTTGTGTCCCAGGTTTTACTTGTTGAGATGTTGGTTTCCTTTTTATTTTGGTACTGGTAAAAGTATGAGTAGTGAAAAAAGAGCTGCTAGTTCTCTAAGGGGTAGACTTCAGGAGTTATGATTGTCTCCTGAAGGTACATGCTGACCTTTTGTTGCTCAAGTGAAGATAGCAAAAAAATCCAAACTTAGGTTTGTGCTGTTTGTGTATACTCCTTACCTAGAAATATCAGTTTGTTGTCTGTCCCAGTGACAGCAAAAAGGATTAATGTAAAAGCAGAATTGGGTTTATGTTTATCCCTAATCCAAATTTCATATTATGCAGCAAACCTGGCAGCTGTGAAGCTTGGATGTAAATACAGTGGCTGAAGAATGCATCTCCATGAATTCAGAAATGAAAGAATTAGTGTTTAATTTAAGATTCTGCTTGTATTTAGCTGTAGAAATAATAGTCATGGCCACTTTTCCCAGCAGCTGCAGTTGCCTCAGAAAATGCTCAAAAGATGAAGGTGAAGGAGTGCAATTTTTTGTTTTAACTAAGGCAACTTTTGATGCTTATAGTAACAATATCATGAATAGCAAAAAAGAAGATAAGCAGCATTCAAAGGCTATGGGTGTATCCCTGAAATGGCTGAGTTGCCTCAAACTTAGATGCAGTTTCCCCTTTGTCATCTGTTGTGCTAGTTGCTGTTGCAGTGCTGTGAAGAAATCTCAGAGCAGTTCTTTCATCATTATTGCTGCAGGTTGACATTTCTGAATCCTGAATGCATATTTAAATTAAGATGAATTTTTAACCCTTTCGCAGTAGGGGAGTCAGGAGAGTAATTTAGTTTGAGAGAACTAGGGTGTGTATTTGGGTGGATTGTAACAAAGGTACGCTGGATTGTGGTTTTTTTTGTTGGTGGTTTGTTTGTTTGTTTGTGGTTTTTTTGTTTTGTTTTGTTTTCTTTTCCCAAAGCCCACAAACAACAAAAAAAAAAGCCTGAAAAAGAGAATGTGTTGGAGAGTATCCAGGAAAAGGATGTCTTATCTAAGGTAGCTGTGCTATCCTGGAGGAATTCTTGCTGCTGCGCTGGGGGGGAGGTAGTCACCAGTTTCTTCATGTGCCTTGTTCTCTCCTGCCACCTGTTTGTTCCTCCTTTTCACTGCAGTGTGATCCAGGCCTTCTCCGAACGTGTCAGGATGACCCACTTTGAAAATGCTGTCACTGCTGTGGGATTGAACCAGTGCTGGCGCTCGGGAGAAGCTTTTTTCTGGAGAAGTTTAGAGACAGGATGACGTGGATGTAATGGAGTGATGATAGCCGTGTTAAGAGTTACCCTGGCAGTGAGCCTTGATCTGAAATACGTTTGGGAGCAGCCTTAGCCAGCCTGATGGGCGCTGTGTGAGTTGTAGGACCTGTATGACGAGATCTAGGAGAGTGTAGCTGCTTCACGCTGCTTGGCCCAGCCCTGGGATGAGCTGAGTGTGCTCCAGTCTTGCTGGGAATGGTAGGCTTGGGGCATTTCAGAGGACTAGGTTGATTTTTCTGGTCTCTTATAGTAGCTGTGAGCAAAAAATAGGAAGGGTCAGGGAACTGAGGGTAACTTTCTATGTTCTTCTTTTAAATTTTTTTTCCTTAGACTGAAGTTAGTCAGCAAGTGTGTGTTTATAGGTATATGATGGAAGCTGTGCACAGGCGGGGAGAAGTTCTTGTGGGAAATGTGTCCATGGGGGAGTGCTTGAAGGAGGTCATAGTTGTAACAGCTTGCTATGATGAGTTCATATGCTGCCAAGTGTGACCTTTACAGACCTGCTAGTGCAGGAGGCAAAGTAGCTTGGCTTTCTCCAGGACATGTGCCAGAATTTCCCTCATCATTATGTGTTTGCTGTGGCATTATCTGCTCTAATTAGGAACCACTCCTGCTACTTAATTTACCTCTACTCTTACTTTTGCACTCTGCATTAAGTTACTTCCCTGTTCATGTGCTTCTTGTTCAGGTTCAAATTTGTGGTAGGGTTGTAGTGAATCTTCTAGTACTGTAAGGATTAGCGATAATATATATCCACAGTAACTTCTCAGTTAGGACTGGGTTTCTAACTCCTGACCAAAAGGCATGATAACCCACTACTGATATTCCAGGGACTATTTAGTAACATTGGTTTGTCACAGGCTTTTCCAGAGTGTCTTAAGGTCAGCCTCAAGGGCTGAGAGCCTGCCTGTAATCCAAGTTTCAGCATGTGCTGTGTGAATCTGTAACTTGATTTTTTCTAAATCAACTTAATTTGACAGCTATTTTAATACCTTAATATCTGTCAACATAACACTACTTACTTTGATTTAGAGGCTACTGTGAGGATGATGTTATCCAAGATCTGGCTGTGGGGCCTTGCTTCTTTCTGTGTAGACTTCTTGGAGAGGTCAAGCACATCTTTGCACCTCCTCTGCCTCTAAGCCTATAGGAAGGAGATAAGTTCAAGAATGGATGCACTGAGTGTTAGTGTCTCCCAAGGCTGACCTGTCTGTACTGGGGTGATCCACATCTGCTGAGGGCAGCAGTGATGTGACTCAGACTTGTCTCCTTCCTTTTGCTGACTGCTGGCTTGCCCGATGCTTCCTTTCTGCCCAAGTGACATCCCTTAAGGAGGTAGCCAGGGGACAAATTGATCATTTCTTTTGCTTTTGTGTCCAATATAAAGGGAGTCAGCGTGCCTTCTCCTTTCTTGTCAAAGGCCTTATTATCAGTAACAATAATAATGAGCTGTAATTTATCCTGATGGCTGTTCTGCTCCCGCATACCCCTTGTGTGTGTGCCCTCGTGCTGCACAAAGACCCTGTGTTGTGGGGAAGTGGAGCTACACATGCTGTTTAGGAGACCTGGCTCTGATACAGGGCTCTCATTAGTCTGCATTCCTACAACAACAGACAATATAATAGTTCTGGTTTTTAGGAGCTTTCAAAATCTCTTTTGAGGTTGGAAAATGGACCTTGTGGAAGGTTTCACCCTCTTTAGAGTGTTTTCAGTCTGGATATTCCTTGGTGGCCTCTGAAGCTTGTTGGCAGCAGGTTACTCAATGAAGCTTTATGGTGTTCTTGCTGATTGTTTTGCAGACGGAGAATTTCAATGTATAAAGCATGACGTGGATGAAGAGCTGAGAATGTTCCTAGCAGGGTACTGAAACCTTGTATTGGATTGCTTGTAACCTGACTCTGTGGTCTCCCATGCTGATTCTGTCCTTAGTGTGTGTCAAATCGGTGTATTGTTGTTGGGGTTTTTTGTTTGTTTTAATTAGCAAATATGGCTTTTGGAAATCATTCACTGGATCAGGCATTCTCAAGGAGTGAGCGTGATAATTTCTATACAAAGATCTGTGCAAAGGAGGTTTCTTCTAACCCAAGTTAGAATTCCCTGCACTGAACAATATGATGATTTTTTTTAAAAAAATAATCTACCTCTTGTCACAACTGTATTGATAATGTCGCTACTTGAGTTGCTTGAGTGTGTTGCTGCCTGTAGTTGAAGTGTATAATCCAAGGCTGTAACCTCCCAGTAGAGTGATCTCAAGCCATGGTTTGACAGCAGAATAAATCTCGCTTTAGGGGGTTCTCGGACTGAATTGAGAGCACTGTACTGAATAATGCAAAGACCTATCCTGCCATAAACTCTGTTTGTTGTTTAGGTTTGCTGTGTGCATTGCTGTCTGTAACTTCTATTTCTGTCTTGGAAGGTCATACATGGGAATGAGTGTTTTCTCCATGCCAGAAGCTAATGTGTGCTGGGTTTCTGTTCTCACATGGGCTTTAAACCCAGTATCAATTGCTCTGATAATTACATTTAATACAGTCCAGTGTCTGTGTCTGATTTAGGATCAGGCTTGCAGAGCTAAATGATAGTAGCCATGCTCAGATTCCATATGGTCACAGTTTAGGTCCCATGGTTATCCCATTTGGCTCTTCCTGTTCTGTGCGAGGTCCCAAAGACAGTATTTCCTCTTTATTACTGCCCTGTCAGATCTCTCTCATCCTTTTCTGTCATACATCTGGCAACATCTGGGTTTGTGGTGCCCAGGGCTCTGTAGATATTTAAACTTGTGCCATCTCTTCAGTAAAGTGGTGTTCAGTTTGCTATGGCAAACTGTGCTATGGCTAACTAATTTGCTACAGCAGAGCAAGTTTCTGACTGAAGGTTGAACGTGATGGATGTATAAGAAGCAGTCTTTCTTCCCAGAGGATCCTCTGTGGATGTCCTTACCATGAGCATCCACATGGCCTTTCTGAAGGAAAACGGCAGCAGCAGAGAGCATCAGGTGTCTGGCTTTCCTTATGGCAATCCTCATTAACACACTGCCCTGTTATATGTGCACAGTGTGTGGAGACTTTTCATGGTGTGATGGTGTCAGCAGAGGGTGCAACTTCAGGAAGGAACATAATGTTGATAAAGGCTTTAAAAGTTATATGTGTACTTAACAAAAGGCCTTTCCTGGTAAAGAGTTTAATATAGTTTTAGCAAGCCACAAAAGTTACGCTAATTTGTCAGTACACCAGTGCCTGTAGTACAGCCTTCTAGCTGGTATAGCAAAATCTAAAGGCAGAAGAGTGGCATCTTTAACCATCACTGAGGTTTTCAGCTTTGAACTTGTCCTTAGATGCAGGCCATGCAAAGAGCAGTATTAAAAATAATAAAAAAGGAGGAAATACGGTGTTTCTTTTTAATTTATTAGTGTGCACTGCTTGGGAACTGATTGCCTTTGTGTGACAAAGGAAACTCTCAGTAGGTATTAGGGTTTTTAAAGGGATAAATCACCCAGTGGTGGGGCACTCCATTTTATTCCTTAATTTATTCTCTCTCAGACTGCAGTTTCTGTGCTCCAGGTGTGGTTCTGTGAACAGCTTTTTCCTCACCAGTTCAGGTTTACGTAGACCTGTTCCTACCCGCCTGCTCATCCCTGCCACTGTGCCGTGCTGGGGCAAGGAATGAGTCGCACTTTTGGCTTGAGCCAGTCTCATTCCTTGCTGAAACCTGGGAGGGCTCATCTCTTCTCAGGCTTGTGTAACCGCCCAACAAAAGGGATTGTTATATGGTACACAACTGTATAAAACTTCTGTGAATAGCTTTCTGCTTTGGTGGTGGTCAGGGTCTTGAGTGGCTCCAGAGCTGGTACAGGACAAGGGCAGCCTGTGTGGGTAGGGCTGGTGACAGGACAGTCCAGGACTGCCCCTCCTAGGAGGTCAGAGCATCTCCATACTTTCAGCCACCACTCAGTGATTGTATGCCTTTAACTGCATGCTTGGGTGAGGAAACTGATGTGCTGGGAAAGGGTTTTTGGGTGGAACAGTTCGCCAGTCTACTTCCCTGGGATTCCAGGCAGGTGCTTGTGCTCACAAGTGGAAAGAGCAGGATTGAGGATAGGGATGCTTAGTCTGGTCCTGCTGCCATGGGAGACTTCTAATGCAGTGGCACCGTATGGTCCATGGTACATGAACAAGAAATGATACACAAGTAAAATCTGAGCAACAGGGAGGTAAGTGGGTGGGAAGTTGATAGATACTGTGGAGTCCTGTGACTCAAGTTATGGTGCCCTACTGCAGCATATTTTCTCTTGGTCCTGTTCTAGTAAGCTTCTCCAGGTAAGGGGTAAGTTTTCCCTTCGCCTTGCAATTGCATCCAGACTTCATCCTCGCCTACTGCAGATGCAATGGAGTTGAAGCCTAAATCCTCTTGTGGCTTCAGTTTTGTGAAGTCGTTTTTAAGTAGTCTTTGTGTCTGTGTAACTAGCACTCTAGAAACAGTGTTGAAGGAGGCTGTGTGCCTGCTCAGGGTCAGCACAGGACACAAAACACGTTCATGCTGTCTCCTGCTCTTGTCCTGCCTGTTACATCACATCTTACCAACAAGAGGAAATAGCTTTTTCAAGACATAAGAACCTTTTGAACAGAAACACAGAATAATTTAGCTTAGAACGACCTCTAAGATCAGGTGTGGTTTCGTTTCTTTCAAGTGATTTTGTTGAGGATCTTTGCCTGCTTGCCCTGCTTGCAGTTGCAGCTAACTTGAGCGAGACAGTTGAGCGGAGCCGTGTGCTTTTGGCAGGTTCCTCTCCCGAGCTGGGACCACGAGGTGGCAGGAGTGTTCCACCGGTGCCGCCAGGGCCGCGGGACGGCAATGCAGCTGCTCGTTTTTATCGGCGAGGTGAAAACTCTGCTCGCTTGTTTGCGTACCATCATAATTGTGTTTTGGAATTCGGAAAAGTTTCACGTGTGTGTGTGTCTACATGTCGTTATTTTCTTTATATAGTATTAATTTATTTTGGGTCTCGACTCTTTTTTTTTTTTTTTTT
>VYXD01016862.1:2181189-2246612 GCA_013397195.1 Hylia prasina | reverse complement strand
TTTTTCCTATTCTCAAGGGAGATGGAGGGGAGGGAAAGATGTATAGCAACATCCAGAATTCCTTGCAGGTTCCAACATTGATCAAACCCTGTGAAGCACATTACTGAGGCTGCAAAGGATGTTGCTTTTGTCCTCATTTCACCCTGTTCTGTCAGGGGATTGCATCACGTAATATGCAAAGTGTTCAGAGCTCCTGCAGTACCCTAGTAATAGGGGTGAACTGAGGTTGCAGCAACAGCTCTACCTCTGCATTCCTGTTGCTTTCTATGGGCTTTAGCACACTCGCTTATGCTGCAAACCTGCCTTGGGGTCACTGAGTCTGCTGAACACAATGTGATCCTTGTGGGGTCATTGAGAAGCAGTTTGGGTTGGGGGGGAGAAATTCTCCAGAAAGACCCACTCAGAGAGATTGTAACGTGATCAAATGGTGATGAGGGGAGTCATTATTTTCAGGCATTTCTCTTTTCAGAGTTCTCCCACCCTCCTGAAATAAATGCTCGTGTTTTACGTCTCAATTCGCTGTTCAAGGCTGTGGGACTGAAAATGAGCAATGCAGTTGTCTGCTCTTGTTCCTCCTTCCCTGTGTCAGCCAAGAGGGCTCGCTTTCCTTTGCCTCTGATGAGGAAGTTTTGCAGGGAGGTGGTTTAGCAAAAGGGAAGTCTTTACAAGAAAGCTGGCTGGGAACAAGTACACAAAATTCAGGGTGTTAAGGGCACCATTTTGGTCAGACTCCCCTCTCTAGCGGGGGCAGGGGGGTAGAAGCATCTTTCTGTGCTTCCTTTGCCACTCTCTTCCATTTCCCTTATCTCTGGCTGTCTTAGTGCTACACCCAGGGTCCTTCAGTCATCTCTTATTCGGGAGACTTGTTTTAGCATTGGAGCGCCCTGTGCCCCTCTTGGCTGGTGACTGTGTATGTGAGGCTCTGTTCCCTTTGCATCCCTGCCTCTTGTGCTACTCCTGCCTTGCTGAGCATGACTGGTTGTAGGAAGGGGCTCTTTGGGCCGGTGTTCACTCATTTTGGGTGTAGAGTGGACAGAGTGATCCTGCTCACCCCAACGCAGCTAAAATGCATGTGAGAGAAGAAATGTAGCCAAGTAGGTGAAGAAATACAGTTTATGGTTCTCTTCTCTGTCCCTCCCCCCATCTGGTTTCTAGTAGCAACAAGAGCCTTCACAGGAGCAATGCATCTACTGTGTCACACAGCTGTCTCTATTCAAGTATCATTGTATTTTTGGTCTGGTCTGTGTTGAAATATCTTTCTGGCGTAGGGAAAGGAGTTGGATGGGAGATGAGGATACTCTTATCTACCCTGTTCAGGGAAAAGTTATGCTGGTAGGAAGAGTGCTTAGTGGTTTATTTTATGCTGGGGGAATTGGGCTGAGATTGCTCTGCTGCTCTTGCTTGTTCTCCTCTGGAAAGCAGCTCAGAGCTGTGCTGGCAAGCTGTCTCTTCTGGTGTAAGCAGGGCTCTGCCCCAGGCTCCTCTGGCTCTGAACTGTGATGTCTAAACAGATTGTTGGGTTGCACGCCGAGCATGACTGAATGCCACTGAAATGCAGTGAGCAGAATTTCACGTGCCCGCTGCCCTGCGCTTGCTAGAGGTGCGGAGGGAAGGCAGAGATGGAAGAGGACACTTCTTTAACTGGTGTGGCATGTAAAGCATTGAGCTTGTGGCAATTCCAGGCTTTACTGGTATGGGAGACTAAAGGGATCCTGTGACTCAGCTGGTGCCATGCTCTTCCTTGCTTACTTCATTTGGAGGGGGAAGGTAAAGAAAGAGCAATTGGAAGGATTGCTCAAGGGACTTTCATTCCTCTCGGATGGTGCAAGCATCAAAGCGAGTGAGCTCACAGTTAGCCAAGAAGTAACAAGCACAAGGGGCTAGACGGAAGTATCAGGCAGGAAACAAGCCAAGAGGGGAGTACAGTGGTGTCCGTCCTTCACCCACAAATGCTCTTTTAACATTTAGGAGTAGTATTGCTGTGTGCTCATGGTCAGTTTACTGCCTTATTGCCTTTTTCTTATTATTCTTTTCTCTTCCCTTCCTCCACTGTAGCAATGAGATATAATACTGAGGCGTTACAGAACCTACTGTGACAGTAAAAGCATCCTTTCCTGAAAGCTTACTTTCATGCTGTCTAGTCACTCATAATCTACTGTTTAGCTCAGTGGTGTATTGACTAGTTTGAAGAGAAATACTGCTGATAATGTGGGGACCTTGCTAATGTTCTTGCTTAGGACAGAAAATACTGTAATGATTTCTTGGGGAGCAAGTATGTTTTCATTACTTAACAACATTAGGCATAAGAAAGATAATACACTGGAAAGGAGAACAACCTAATCTCTTCTCTGGATAAGATGCTGAAGTCAAATGAGGAGCTGTAGATCTTTCCACGGTGAAAGCAAGGTAGTTAATGCAGTAGTACTTAGCATTCAGGAGCTTAATTCAGCCTTGGACTTGAGAGAATTCAGCTCCTTTCCCTCCTCCTTCGTTCACGTCCTCCTTAGACAAAATATAGGACACTGCATGTGTAATACCTGTACATTAAGGAAGCAGAGAGCATTTAGCTGAACTACAGGGAAATGCTGTGTGTAGGGTTTCCTGGCAGCCCTTTGCTCTTGATGTGATTTTATAACTCTGGAAGCACCTGAAGTTGCTGTTCTGCCCCCATCCTACTGATACTCCCTGCCCCACTGGGCATGTGGAGTGAAGGGATGGTGTATATATGAGCCAGTTCCCTTCTCTGTCCCTCTTTACCCTGTGTATCTCTTCTGGATCATGTTCTCTGCTTGGGATGTGGTTTTGCAAGTTGGTTTTTTTCCTGTGGTGAAGCTAATTTTCAAGGTTCATACTAGGCACTGGTAACCCTCAGGATGTTCTATTAGGCAGTGCAGCAAATTCAGCCTGGGAAGTTGGTCATTGTCCCAAGCACCTCCACTGCTTTTGCAACTAATTTATTATGTCTCCTTTGTGCAAGAAAAGGTTGTTTGCAAGAAGGAATGGTTTTCATCCCAGTTCAACATGGTTCTTAGAAATAATTTGTTGATTTAGAGAGACAGATGTGTTTGTGTTGTAGCAGTGCAAATGAATGGTTGTGGCTAGACCTTTTACCAACAGCCTAGTAAGACATTAACTGAATGGAACTGGAACATGGAGCAATCAACAGGTTTGTCAGCCTGTTGGGAGTTCCCATTGTGTGCGGGTGGGAGCTTGGAAGGACAAGAACCTCATGGAGTGTCCTTGCTGATGTGGAATTGTGCCTGTGTTTACAGCATGCTCTTCTGCTGCCACAACGTATGACTGTATTAATATTCTCATGGACTTTTGCAAGGCACTTAACAAGGCCCTCTTTTACAGCACCTTTTTGCGGAAATGATGACAAAATTTTTGTACTTTTCCTTTCCAGATGAAGGTCTGTGATTACTATCACATGTTATATTGGCTAGTCTAAAGATGGAATGTCTACTTTAAGTACTTAGATCTAAATGCTTATTATTAATGACAAGTTGAAAATAAGAGGCTGGTGCTCTCCTGCTGTGTATTTTCTGATTTATCCTTTCTGTTTTCCCAGTACATTTTGAGCTTATAGCTTAGTTTAATAAGCTGAAGGAATAATTGAGGACTGTCCCACCTTGAATGAAAAGCTTTAAAGAATGCCATACTATTCCATAAGAGTGTTTATAAAGGTAGAAAATAAGCGAGAAGCACATTTGAGAGCTGAAGTTAATCATGATGTCCAGACTGTGGGAAATGTGGCTTCCTTAGCTGCAGAGGGCACAGAACCATGTCCTTGCTGCGTGTGCTATCCATGACTCTTGTGCTCAGCCCTGGAATTTGCTTTCATCCCTCCCTTTGTATCTGTAGAAAAAGATGTAGGAATGATTTTTGAGTTCATTGCTATGTGACTCATTGTGAAGTCCAAATTTTGTAGAAGGGTGAAAACTTTGGCTGTGTTACCAGTTTTAGGTCAGGGTTCTAGCATGTTGTTGGGAATTGTACAGACAACCACTGCTTCTAGCATCTTCCACTCCACTAGGTGAAGCAGCGGTCTCCCCTTTTAGATTAATTTTTTGTTTTCAGGGGTGTTACTATCATTACAGTGTGGTTAATAACGATCAAGCACAAGGGCACAGACTTCAGAACACCGTTGCTACTAACTTTGATCAATTCTTCTCAAATGGGTGCAGTTGGACATAATGTGGGCTCAGTCACTCTGAGTGAAAGACATTTGGGTTTAGTCCCATCTATACAAAATATAGCTTCTCAGGGCACATTCACATTGTAAAGATTAAAAGCTCATGGGGCATAATAATACAAGAGCATGGGGTTTGGTCCAAGATAAAAACTGCTGAGACCTAAGAATTGAAAAATTTACCAAGATATCTGCAGTGATCGTGTAACACTAGGATGCTGGCAGTATTGGAAGGCATGGATTGTGTCTGGGGATGGTTTTACTTATGAAAACAACTACTTTGGGGTTATTAAAAAATCATCGCCAATGAACTGATAAAAAACCCACCACAAAATGAACACACAGCCCAGAAAGCAGCTGACAGTCATGTCTACAGTTTTGATGAACGAGTTCTGAAGTACTGTAGGCTGTGTTTCAGAACTACTGGAACTGGATTGGATATTGTGGACCATTTAGGCTTGTTAAGGAAAATACCTAGTTTGTCTGGTGGCTTGTTTTTCTTACATTTCCTTCTGTTTCTGAATTGTTGGAAACAGTAGCTGTTCATGAGAGTTCTCTGTGGAGGGCTGAAGTCAGAGCTGCAGATCTCGGTTTTGGACTGGGAAAGGGAAGGGAGGATGAGATGAGATCATTACATGAAATGCACTTACACCTTTTCTTTGTTTTTCAGTGGATGAATATATTGCCATTGCTAAAGAGAAGCATGGATACAATATGGAGCAGGTAAGAAGCCTTTGAATATTTTAAAATATTTTTCAGCAAGTATTCAAACATGACTTCAAGCGACTGCCTAGAACTGCTTCTTTCTTTCTGTACCTCCTATGTTTTCTCCTCTACTACTTGTCCCAAAACTGCATGTTCCTAATAGTAGCCTGTGCTCTGTGGATATGGAGTTCACCGCTAGTTTTACATCAAGAGTCCAAAGAAGAAAAACAAAACCATTATAATTTCTAATGGAGTCTGGCCATGCGTATTATGCTTCCTCTGGTGACTGCTTCTTGAGCACTTTCAGAACCCCTAAACAACGTTAAAAAGATTGGCTTATCTTTGGACAGCTGCCTGATTGCACTGCAGTTTCCAGCTGACTGCTCCATCTCTGCTTCATGGATGTCTTGGCAGTTATTAATGAGCTATTGAACCATCATGTGCTTTTCTGAGGCAAACCAATACCCACAGTTATTTACCTTAAAACTCTGGTGCAAATCATTTTGCATTTCACAGATGAGCACCTTGGCTGTCAGTGCAGTAAATAGGGGATGACTTTGCCAGCAGCCACTGACCTTAGCCAGTACCTGTAACCTAGGGATGGAAATCCTGGTCTGAGGATGGCAGCTCTCCTTAGTTCCCTGTCTAGGATTAGTCTAGGATTGTGTACTGATCTTTCCTGTGTTAACTGATAATAATTTCAAAACTTGCTGGAGAGATGAATAGATCTGTGCCTGGGAAACTTTTTTGGATTCTGTGGAGTTTCCTCATGCGCTAATACTTGCTCGGAAAGGGAAGGCAGGGAATCTCATGACTTACTGTATTGGCAAATCACATACTGTCTCTACAAGTACAAAAACTTGAAAGTTTATGAAATTGTCCAGACAGAGGCTATGAGCATAGAAACAAATGGTTGGGATGGGCAAGGGCTTCTATGTAAATGATTCTGCTGTCATCCTTGAGTCAGACTTTTAGTGGTTGATACTCATGCTCAAAAAGACTTGTTGCTGAACAAGAACACTGAAGTTGAGATAGCCAGCAAAATTTCCAGCAAAACCAGGAATGATCAGGCTTGATAATTGTAGTTTCTAAGAGCAAAAAACAGCAATAAAATGAATGTGAAGGCATCAAAAGGCTGTGAACTTAAAATGAAATTAAAGATGCTAACTCTCTTCAGCTGTTTTTGGTATGCCCTAGTATTGGTTATTGTGGATAACATTTTCCAAGAGAGATGGTCTTGGAATAGTAGAAATGGGTTTCATTATTTTAGTGTAGAAGTATCGTTTGGAAAGTAAAGACTGATAGAGAAGACTGATGAAAATGAAGCTTGTGATTTTTTTTGAAAACCCTACTGAATTCTTGTGGTTTGAAAAACTTAAATTTAGCTAACAGAGATTTGCATTAATTTTAATGTTGAAAATATAGACCTCCCACTCATTCCTTGAAGTCCTTTTCTCCATTTTTCTCTCCCCCTCTGTGTACAGAAGTTGCATGACTTGCCACACCAGAGTGTAAAGTGGCTGAGGAGCTTGTGAAAGTGTCCTTGCTCCTAAAAATTTTCTCATTCCTTCTGTAGCACTCTCACATAATACTCTGGAGTTAAACATGTTTCCTAAGTCCTTTGTGATTTCCTAGAGAGCTGTGGTAGGCGTTTTCAGGAAATAACTAGAGAGGATCTAGCTTGTATTGCTCTGGAAGGCACGCATTCATTTTGTATTACAGGGACAAGTGTCAAGGCTTTCAAATCAGGATGATTATTTGTGTCACCAAGGGAAATTCTGTCTTCAGCAGGTATCATCATCATTGCTGTTGGCTGAGTAACTGGACAAGCTGATACAGACTTCCTGGAAGCCAGTAAAAGCTCACTTTAGCAGTTGGCCACTGTCTCTGGGCTTCGCTGGCCAAGGCAGCTCTCTCCCACACGTGCAGCCGGTCACTTTGCTCTTCTGTCCAGGTGGCTTGGCTAACAGTCATCATACAGAGATTGCCTTTTTTCCACCTATGCCCACTGCCCAAAACACCCTTTTAAAAGCTGAGATATGCCAGTCTGCTGAAGGGAGTGGGAGCTGCTGACAGGGTGCTGGGGCGTGTGCCAGCTGGTGTTCCTCTGCCCATCAGTGTTCCTGTCCAGCTGCCCTATCCGTGCCAGCCCAGCTCCCTGTCCCTGTCCTTTCACTCCCCTTGCCCATGGCTGAGTGCCCTGTTGTTGGCTCTGCTGCTGTTGGATGATGGCTGGAGGCTCAGGACTGTGCTGGTGGGAGTCCCTGCAGCCTGGTCAGCCCCAGGGCAGGCAAAGGGCAGGCTTCCCACAGGCCAGTGAGCTTTGGCAGGGCAGATGCTTCAGCTGGTGGTGCAGACAGCTGTGGGTGGTTGTGATGAGCTGTAGTAGTCACAGACTGTTCGAAGCAGCACAGTAAGTCTGTGACCTGGGCTTTCCTGCCAGCCTTTGTCAAACACCCTGTGACAAAGGAGCCTGGGAAGGCCCTGTGCTCATCTGTGTATGAGTGCAGAGTTCTTCCAGGGCAGTATAGGTGGAAGAGGAATACTGATCTCCTGTTTAAACAAGCCTGTAAGGAAAATCTTTTTGTTTACCTCTTGCTTTATGTGTCTCTCCCCTCAGTCCTCACTAACACCTGTATTTAATGATACCCTTCCCTCTCAAAATGTCTCCTTGTTTATCCCTTGCTTCCTCATAAGGGTATCAGGTAGATCTCATATTTGAAGCTGAAGGAGGCTGTCACCAGAGGGAAAACTCAGTCCTTCATGACTGCAAAATGGTTTCTTTGACCCCCATCCTTGACAGAATGGCTGTGTGGCTTTTGTGCTACAACTGAGATTACTACTTGTTCTGCATGGTGGCAGAAGGGAGGAGAAGGTGTTCAGGCAGCACTGACAGCCCAGTAGTATCTGGGCAGGATCTTGGATAACACTAACATTTCTATGCATGCTTTCTGCAGAGTCTCAGAGGTGTGAGATCCCATAAAGGAACTGCTTTTTTTTGCATAGCAAAGCAAGTGGGGAAACCCCGATTTTGGAGGGATTTTGTAATGCTGGGTGGGCAGGGTGAAACTACGAGATGAGGGTAACTATGGCCATGAAACCTGAGCTGAGTTTGCATATGATGAGCGTGTTACTCTTATGTTTTACTCAGCATGTTAGGGATTGTTTTCACTTCATAGCAGTTGTGAAAGGCTGGTTTTCAGCTCTGCAGTCAGGCTTTCCCAAAATGACTCGCAGTGGTTGCTGGCATGCCAGAGGTAGTGTTGTGTCATAACACACAGGGGCTGTGGACCTCTGGGAGAGGGGGACTGTGCATGAGTGTCTCAGAGACAGCAGAATGGGAATGGTTTACAGGTGGTGAAGCACAGCACAGGCACTTTGTCTTTGGAACTGAGAACCAGAGACCGCAACAGCAAAATGAGGCTTGTCTCAAGGGAGCAAAAGAGCAGCCCCCAGAATGACTGAAATCTATTCCTCCTTTGAGCCAGGAACTTTTTAGCAGCCAGTCAAGGTGTGGTGCATGTTCTCAGCCTTTCCTTCTTCCAGTTCTTGTTTCATTCTCTTCCCCTTTTCCCCTTCCCCTCAGAAAGAACCCCCCGTAAACAATTTTAAAAACCCCCAGTCAACTAAACCATCCTTCCAATTGCCAGGAAACGGAGTCCAGCACTGGAAAGAAGCTGTCTTTCATCCAGTCTTTTTTAGATAGACTTCCCAAGCCTTTGCTCAGCTTATCTGTGCATACCATGATCAGTAAAGCTGAAGTAATTTCTTAAGTTTTTTCTCCCACCTTTCTGTTGCTACTCTTTTATTACATGACAACCTGTGTGGTTTTAATAAACTTCGGGCTGGTCTTCACAGCCTGTCTGGGGGGCAGATTCCAGGTTTCTTGCACTCAGAAAAGCATCTGATGTAGCTGAGAATTAAAATTATGTCTAATGTGTTGCCTGATAAAAATGTTGTAGCTCTCCCTTTCCATTTTCCAATAATGTTTCTTTTGATTACACTTGTCACCTTGGTGTCTGTATTATTTCTAGGCTCTTGGGATGCTGTTTTGGCACAAGCACAACATTGAGAAGTCTTTGGCAGATCTGCCAAACTTTACTCCATTCCCAGATGAGTGGACAGTGGAAGACAAGGTCTTGTTTGAACAGGCCTTCAGTTTCCATGGGAAAACCTTTCACAGGATCCAGCAGATGGTAAGTGGTGTCGCAGCAATGGAAAAGCAGAACAGACTGTCATCTTCAGTGCTGTTTGTGCTGAATGTGTGTCTAATGCTCTTGAGAGAGAACAGGCCAAAGGGGATGGTATGAGGAAAATGCTACCATGAGTAGAAAGAAACAATATTATTCCCAGAGTCTCTGTAGAAGTGTTTTCCTGAAGTGCTTTACTGGTTCAGGGTAAACTATGACTGTGTGATTTTTTTTTTTTTTGGTTGGAAATTACACTTTTCAGCCCCGTGTCTGTGGTAGTCTTTGTCTCAGCTGGAGTTCAGGCATGGCCTGTACACATATGCCCACATATATGTAGTAAAGATCATCTCTGTGCAAAGTTGATCTCCTTTCTTACAGCCTGATTTTTAGGAATTAATTTTATTGAATGATGAAGTCTGTGCTTAATGTGATTTGGGACTGTCAGTGGATGCTGTGATGGAGGTTTATACATCCTTGCAAGCTTCAGTCCTTTGCTTTTGGTTGGTAGTGATACTGTTTTAAAGGTATGATTGAAAACTTCAAGGATAGGTTCCTACCTGAAAGGGAAGTAGTAGGGAGTGTGCAATTTTCTTTTGAAAGAGAGAGAGGATGGTTATAAACATTTTTATTAATTGTATCATGAGAGCGTATTCAAGTGGTTCATCACCTGGGTGGGAACTAGACTTTGTTCTTTGCTCTCCTTCAGTAAAGTAGCCTCTTGAGTGTTCCAACAGGACCTAGTTCCACTGTCTGTGACTCTTTGAAGTGAGCCTAGGCTGTTGCAGTCTGTTCAGCCTCTTTAAAACACGTGACACAGGTCTGTGCTGCTGATCCCCCTGAAAAGCAAAAGGTGACTTGCCTTCTAAGGATGAAGGTCCCTTTTCAAAAGGGTGGCAGAAAGAGGCTTGTTTTCATCATGTCCTCCTTCATGTTCCTTGTCCTTCACTGACATTCATTTCCAAATGTTCTTGGAGTCCTAGGGTCTCCCACTCCCATGGGTCAGATGATAGAACTCTTGAAGAGTGAAGCTGCTTTATTCCTGTGTTCTTATATAGGAGGGAAAGTAGGGCAGGGGAATGTCTGGGGGAAAAAAGAGGACATTAAGCCCGTCCTGTTGGTTGGTTAACTGCCAAACCAAGAAATACTCAGTTCACTTTATGTGCAGAAGCATGGCTCCTTGTCCCTGGGTGAAGTGCATTCCAATAGAGGGATGCCAAGCTCATGCACTGTTCCCTAGGTAATGATATTTTTTTATTGTTGCTCCCAGGAAAGCAATTCTGCATGAAAGGAATTAAATGGCACGAAGCTTTGTGTTTAGCAGGGGACAGGAATCAATGGCTCGGGAGCATGTTAGTTGTTAGTTTATAGATGCTGCCCCATTAGCACCCGTGCAGATTGGAACTGAGGGGAGAAATCTTCAAAGCCAGGGAATGAAAGGCAAGTTACATTATTTATCAGAGCTGGTTCTGATATTTTGGCACTCTTAGCACAGGTTTATAGCCAAGTGGATGTTTGTCATGAACAGCCTTGTCCCTGAATTTGTTCCGTGGAGCTCTTTTTAATTTCCAAACACCAGCCTGTTGCATGGCTGTTGGCAACACAACATTGACTTAACACCTGTGCTCTGCCAGGGCCAATGGATTTCTGCCTGTGTGCAGCTGTGTGCCAGAGTGGGAGTGCTGGTGTGATCTGTTATTAGAGTCTAAAGTCAGTCTGCAGTTTGAGAACCAGGCTTCTCTCAGGTGAAGACTTAAACTGCAGTGTTTGAGTGAAAGAGATCTGGCTCTTGCGCAGTTTTGTTTTCCTCCCCACCTGCTCTGCCCTCCAAACTGAATCAGACACTTAAGTAAAACATGTTCTACTCATCAGAAAAGGCTGGACTTTCACCTTTTAAAGTCCTGTGTAAGAGCATCCATGCAGAGCACCTCAAAAGTAGAGAATTAGTCTTAATGTATTTTTATGCATTTTGGAGGCATACTTTTCTTTCCTAGCTACAGGGTAATGGCATTTGTGTAAGAGGACAAAAAAAAATTGTATTTTCCTGTAGCTTCAGTTCACCATACAGTAACATTTCACCTTTTGAAAACATCCTTTGTTGAGACCTTTGAATAGACTTTGTCATGTGAATGGTGTGAATAAACCTATTTAACCAAACATCAAAGATATGCTTGGGATGTTTGCAATTCAGCAGTTTCTGTGATTGTTTACATGTGTCTGTGTTGGCTTTTAGGTCTGTTCTGGCTTTAAAACTGTTATCTCAGTTTCGAGGCCTCGTTTCAGATTTGCTCTTGCTGTGTTCCCCTATTCTGGAGGGAACCAGCTACTTGCCTGGTGAGTGGAAGCTTGCTGAGATGCTCTTTAGAGATCTTGATGTCCTGTACAGTAGACACTAACCTGAAACACTCCCCCATAGATCATTTTTGGAAAGGTTGCAGAACTGCCTTGCTTGAGCCTTTGAGAGAATCCAATGTAAAGAGGTCAAATGTTCCTTGGAAAAACAGACCAATTGTATGTGAACTTCTGGGGATGCTTTACATATAAACATATAAAAGGATACATGTTTAATTTACAGCTTCCTGACAAATCAATAGCCAGCCTGGTGAAGTTTTACTACTCCTGGAAGAAGACAAGGACTAAAACTAGTGTGATGGACCGTCATGCTCGTAAACAAAAAAGGGAACGTGAGGAAAGGTAGGTTTGCAAGCAGAAAGGCCGTGTATGGCTGCACACTGATTTCTTTAGTCTATCCCAGAAATTCCTGTTAGCTTGTAAGAAACTAGATGTAGGATTTTCCCCAAAACGTTTCCTGGTACCACACCTTTCCCCACCCCTCTTTCCTGCTATGTTTTGCTTTGCTTCAAGCCAAAAGGCAGTTGGCAGTTAGCTGTGCTCCCTTTTTTGACACTGCAATCCTTATTGCCCTCTAGTGCGCTGGTTACAGTCCCACAATTCTAGAACTTTTTCTCTGATATCCCTTGAGGATTGGGAAATTGAAATTAAAGCTGTTTACAATCTGATTGGCACTGTTGTCAGCAGAGCCAGAAAAGCTGATAAGCAGGTCAGTAAAAGTGTTCAATGAAAGAGCTGAAATGTGCCTTTATTTCCGCCATGTGATGCTCAGCGGAGTGAGAATGTGCACCTGCTACAGGAAGCAGGCTCCAGTGCAGGACCCCTCTCAGCCTGTGCCTGTACACACACAGACCCTTCCTCTCCTGCATTTTAGAAAACTCTGATCAATCATAAGGCTGCCAGGCCAAGCTCTGTTCTCTGAGAAAGATAAGTTAAGGCTCTGATTTTGAGTGACTGAGAAGAGGGTAACACCGGGGAACTTAGGATGAGCTCTCTGGCTGAGCTGTTCCAGAGAGTGCTGGGTGCTTTGGCATTTGGATGAGGCTGGTGGTGTTCAGGAGGTCATTAGCTACTGAGCTTTAGCAAATGAGCTTGACTCATGCTTTTTCTGCAAGCTCACCTTCCTGGATACCCATGCAAACCCTTGAAGATAGTTCAGCAGTGGCCTTGTGCATATTGGTGTAAGTATCTGTACAGTTACTGTCACTTGGTGACTTCACCTAGTTCTGGAGCTGAAAGAGCCTCAGAAATACAGAGGTTTCAGGTGACTGTGGGGAAATAACTGCTTGGAACAGCAGCAAGTCCATCTGCTTGATGCAGGTGCTTTTTCAGTCTGCTCTAAAAAGCAATTAATGTCTTTGCAGACCAAACTTGAAGTGTGCCTGCCTTTAGAAGACTTCTGACATAATTGGGCAAAGTTCAGCAAAAGCCTTTTCCCTCAGAGGAGTTACTGCATTTCCCAGCTGGCTGTTTGCTGGCTCCACTGCATATGAGCAAGTCTTGTTTGGGAAGGGGGAAGAAATGTGTTTCTAGGGTTGAGCTGTGATACACCAATGACTCACTCAACCTCTCCCATCTCTCCATTAGGTCAGCAGTACTTGCTTAACAGGCAGGGCCAGGGAGAATACTGCCAGCCAACTTCTCCAGTATTTGGTTGGCTGTCTTTGACCTGAGTCTCTTTTTCCATTCTTGTCCTCCCAAATTTGCCCTAAACCAGGACAATTCTATTCTTTCCTCTTCTCTGTAAAGGCTATCTATTTTTCTGTTCCCCATCCTGGGTATGGGGGGTTTTTGTTGGTTTAGTTTTTCAGTTTTTTACTAACTTATTGGTGAGGGAAATCTTTTCTGTGGAGTATGTGTTTCTCTGGTACTATGTAGTTTAAGGTCTTTTAATACTCATATCTCTTTTTGTTCTGTGCTCGTAAATGAAGTTACTGGAATTTATACACCTCTCAGTACCTATGCCTGTTTGCTAGGAAAAGTAGCACCTCGGACCATCTGGAGAACGGGAAAGAACTGTATGGGCTGCCATGTGCTGTAATTTTGTAACCTTTAAGGAAGGCAGCTGGATTGGAAATACTTAACTTGATTTACATCTTGCAGGAAGCTAAGCACCAGGCCATCAGCTTGATGTTTGATTTCTGTTTTTCCCCTCCATTATGTAAAATAGTCAAACCCCAACACCCTCAAAGGATTTGTCAGTGCAGCTATGCAGGAATCCACTCTGGGTGAGTTCAGGGTGCCTGGATTTTCAGGTTGTACTGTGCCATTCTGTGTTGGCAGAACTTCAAAAGTGTTCTTTGGTTATGGCTGTAACCCCCCTTTGGCTATGACTGCAGAAATGAAGGGGTGGGCTTTAATTTAGCTCATGTCTAGGGAACTTGCTATAATACAAGAGCCAACTATCAGCACACCAAAGACTGCTGTGAAAAGGCTGAAATCTGAACCTAGGAAGAACACAAGGAAGTTCTTTTGGAGATGGGGTTAAGAGAAGGGGCAGTCTGAGGTATCTCACTCTAATACCTCCATATCCCTTTTGTGGCTAGGCAGGGAAATCCCCCAACACGTCACATTGCCACTAACAACTCTCAGTGCATTTGGGACCAGGTTTTCAGCAGCTGTTTTAAGTTCTATGTGAGGGGCTTTGTGTGTCCAGCTCTGGGAGGGGATGCTTGGGACTTGATTCCCTGGAATCATCATTACCCAAACTAAATGTCTTGTGAATCAGCTGTTGGCTTGGGAGAGCAGAAGTGGCTTGTACAACTGACTGTCACATCCTTCTCTCCTGTGGAGAAGGATGGCAGCCCATTCCTCCTTAGGATGTGGCTGCAGCAGGGAGATGGCCACGTGAGTGCTGATGCCACAGCCAAGCTCACCAGCACGTGCTGTGCCTGCTGGCTCCTGCTGCCTGTGAGCACAGCCCTGCCCTGCCCTGGAGTTGTGGCATACCTGCACCAGCTGGTGCTCCTCAGCACAGGCTAGGAAGTTTGATATGACAAAATAGGTTTATTTTTTTGATTTAAAAAATGCTTTGATTACATCAGCTTATTTCTTCTGTTTCTGGGCATCATTTCAAATGGTGCAATTAACTTTGGTTGTGTACAGTACAAAAATTCTAAATCGTTAAAATGCATTTGATTTAATATCTGATTAAAATTCCACCTGAGCCAGACTGGACAGGTGTGCCAAGGTCATGTTCAATATGGCCCCAATTTCATGCCTATTCTTACTCTGTAACTGATAATGTCTTTTTCTTTTCCAGGGGTGAATGAAATGTGAGGCTGTCACAAAAAAACCCCTCACAAACAAAAAACAAACAATCCAAAAAACCCACAAACAAACCAAATATTTTTTGTGCTTGTTCTTGAGGGAGTTCATCTTGTGCATGTCTGTTTTGCTAAATATTAAGAGTTGTATGAAATTTGTTTTTTAGCTACTTGCTGTATTTTTAAGTCTTTCTTTCTGTGTCAGTTTGCCTCAAGTAAAAATGCTTAGTGTCCCATGTTCTTTGGAAGGTAACTTGTGGAATTAATTTCAAGTCTCTTGCCTTCATCTGTGTAGATTTATTTTGCCTAAGTAGACTGCTGAGAAGTGTTCCTGTATGCAGTGTCCTCAGAATTAAGAATTTATTGACTTAAACCAAACCCAAATAAAATCAACACCAACCCCCCAAAAAACCCACATCCTGGGAATAAAACTAAGTAAAGCTGTTGGGCTTGCTGTGGCATTCCTGCATTTGTTTTCGGATGCTATTTATAGAAAATGAGAGGCTCACAAACTAATACAGTACTGTTTGCCTTTGTCTTCCAGTGAGGATGAAATGGAAGAAGCAAATGGAAATAACCCTATTGACATTGAAGTTGAACAAAACAAGGAGAGCAAAAAGGAGGTATAATTCCGTTTCTTACTCCTGTACAAATGAAAGTGTTTACTTACTAGCTACTTTGTGTAGAAGATGACAGTATCTAATTTTCTTTAGTACTTTGTATAGTTGTCATACAAGAAAAGAATTGTCTTCAGAATTATTCTTAGATCAAGACAAGTATAGATAAATAAAATATTATGGATAGAGCTGGGAAAATTGAACACTTTACCATCCCATGATAATGTACTGTGTGATTGTTTCCAGTCTCTTTTATCCTCTCTTTGGCTGTGCTAGCTTAAACCACCCTCAGTGGTTTAAATCAACCTAACTGCATGGAGATGGAGTAGAAGCACATCCCCCTGTGGAGATGGCTTGGTGGAGGGGAAATACATCCTTTTGTTCTAGGCAGAAGAGATGTGCATTTATGTACATGTTAGACTCTAAGGTACATTGCTGATGTACTGAAATCCCCAGCAATACTTGTCACTTCACTAGCACCAGGATTGCAGCTGTATTGGTGAAAAGTAAAGGAGAAAGTTTTTGTGACCAGTTCAGTTTGTCTGGCAGGGTGGCCCTGACCTCTTGTTATGTCAGCTCAAAATGTAGTACTTGCATCTCACTTCAAGTACTTCATTTTCCGTGGGCACTGAGTTCTGGGTGAAAATAGCTGCACAAATGCAGCAGTTCTGAACACCCAGCCTGTGATGCCCTACAGGAGATCACATACTTCATGCCTAAACTGCAGGTTACGTGTTGCTAAATAAAAACACCTCATTCAGCAGCAGTGTGGGTTGTATGTGTGAGTTACAGGAAGATGCTTAAGACCATCTCTCCTTGAAGTTAGCTCCCTTTCCTGGTTTCTTCTAGCCTGATTTCTCTCCCAGTCTCTCTCTCCTAGTCTCTCTCTCCCAGTCAATCTATTTAATTTCTTAATTTTTTAGAAGTTATATTTAGGGAAAACCCACTAGAAGTATTTAAAAACATGATCCCACACGGTCAAAAAAAAAAGTCTCAGAGTAACAGTTTTGTCAGTCACTCTCAATGAGATCAATTTCTCCAACAAATGATTTTGAATGGAAATAACTGAAAAATCACAACATTCCTATCTGCTCTTCATCCTCGTGAGGGTGCTCTCTAGACTTTCCGGGAAAGTTTAGCTATTGTTTCCACTGAAGGAACCAACACCCTTGATGTCTTCCTAGGGGCAGAGTGGAAGTGAAGCCATTTGTATTAATCCTTACAAGAAACTGAGTTCTCAGAAGCCTCAGCAACACCCAGACAGGAAGGGTTCTCACTTGGCTAAGTTGCAGCTGGGTACTGACTGCAGCTCTATAGTGTCTTGTAAATTATACTATTGTCTCATTTCCCATTATTTTAATAGAGTTACAGTTTGAATTTTTCTGTAAGCTCTTTAAAAGCTTGCATCTGTAAAAGAGGTCCCTTCAACCACCTTTATTATTTTTTCCTTCCCAACAAATGCTGACATGTCCTGAACTTGCTGCAGAAGAGGGAAAGGTAGTTCTTCATCAACTTGGCTGCATCCCTTGTAAGGCCAAACCAGATCAGATGTCTGGTTCACCATCAAGACATTTTTACAGAAAATCTTAGTGCAGGGGGAGGCTTTGTGCCCTCATTGGCACACTGGTACAGGCCATGGCATTCCAACCAATCTGAAACTCATGAAGCATATGCAGTCTGGCTGTGTGTGCCATGGCAGGCAGCCTTGTGGGGGCTTTTCAGGACAGGGTTCGTGCTGGAGGGCAAAATGGAGCTGACAGCTTTCATAGCCCATTCAGTGTTCAGCTATGGTTGTTTAGTCTGGAGAAGAGGAGACTCAGGGGAGATCTCTATCACTCTCTACAACTACCTGAAAGGAGGTTGTAGAAGATGGAGGTCAGTCTCTTCTCTCAGGCAACCAGGGACACAATGAGGGAATATGTCCTCAAGGGGGGTTCAGGTTGGATATCAGGATGAATTTTTTTACTGTAAGGGTGGTTAAGCACTGAAATAGGCTGCCTGGGGACATAGCAGAGTTACCACCCCTGAGATGTTCAAGAAACGACTGGGCATGGTAGTTAGTAGTGCTGTGGTTTAGTTGACAAATGTTTGGTCAAATGTTGGACTCCATGATCTTGGAGGTCTTCTCCAACCTTAGTGATTCAGTGATTCTGATTTTACAGTACCTGAACTCAGGGCTTATTGAAATGTCTTGAGAGAGAGCAGGTAACCAGGATGGATCAATTTGTTCTTGATCATTAGGTTTCTTTTAATGATGTGGTCAGACATGGAGAGGCTGCCAGCAGCCCAGGACTCTTACTGTAAAGAACCTCTCTGTCCCAGATCTCCAGAGATGTTTTTTTTCAGCTGAGACCTGTTGGTTGCTCTCTGACTTACCCGGTAATACTGGGTTTCTCAGAGTGTCTGATATCTCTCATCTGTTTCCTCTTTTGAGGATCATTGGAGGGCGAAAATTTTTTTATTTTTTTTATTTTTTTTTAAACTTTCAGTGTTAGTGCAACTGTTTGGATTTCCTTGCATAGTGACTCTGTAATACTGAGGTCATGACCTAGACCTGCTTTCTTTGTATCTTCCTTGTTCCTGGAATTGCCTCCCACTTCATCCTCTGTTTTTATGTAGCTTGAGATAGCTTTATCTTCGTTTAAAACAGGGAAATCTGAGGAAGGGAACTTTTTATTAAGGGGTTTGTAAGACTGAAGTGCACTGGATAGCAGTGGCAATATCTAAATAAGCAGGAGCACTGCTAAATCCCTTCTAAATCCGTACATTTTAATTCTCTCTGGTTTTCAAAAATTGATTTAATTCTAGAGGGAAATGTGTGTGGCCAGGAAAGAAGAGTTTCCAGGACAGACTAGATGTTCCAATTTTCGCTGGGGCCTAGAGGCATTTGGAGCTGTCAAAAATTGTTCTGCTGGAGCTCTGGTTCTTGTCCACAACACAAAAGAACTTTGCATTTTTTTGAACTGTGTAAAACAGTCATTTGAAACTGCTTTCATTTTTCTTTAATGTTGAGGCTTCTGGGATGTTTGCACTGCAGGCATTGTCTGTTGCTCAACAGCCAGCCTGAACCTGTAGTGAGGCATTGCTTCGTGGTTCTGGGAAGCAGTGTATGTAGATGAAATATGAGTGGATCTGAAATGTCTATCCATGCTGAATAATTTACCTGGCTCAGTTATCAAAGTGCTCCCTTCTGAAGCAGAGAGCAGATCTTACTTCACTTGTTCATAGCTAAGCCAGTCTGTTTTCTCCTGCTCATCACTCCCCTCTGCAAAGAGAAGTAGGGGTATCCCTCCTGCAGTGGCAGGAGTTACCTCTTGCCTCTGGGCTTGCCCTAGGCGTTGTATCTCATGGAATACTTTGCACCAATGGATGGAAGAAAAGGGTTGAGAGCAGGCAACTGTCCACATTGCTGCTGCTGTGGGGCTCTGACCATTGTGCCTATGAGGAGGGTGAAGCTTTTATCTGTCACAGCTGTGCTGGAGTCCTTTGGGAGTCAGAACCTCATACTTGGGGTTTGGTGCTCAGCCTCATGTGGTTTCAAATGCAAGCATTCAATGCTAATGAGCAAATGCCACAAACTGTGTGGAAACTGCATGTAGCTGCAAATTAGAAGGAAAACAATAGCACCAAGTAAAGCCAATGTGTTTAAAGCTCACAGTGATCAAGCAGAGGCTTCAGATGTACTGCCTCTCCTCTGTTTTTTCTCTCTTTCTCTGCTTCTTCTCACCCTTCTGTTCTGTGTTCTTGGCCAGGCTCCAGTCACTGGGTAACAAATCTTAGGTATGAGTTGATTGTTGAGTATAACTTCTGGCTTTGCTATCTTAGTGTGCTCTTGAAGGATCTGTAGTAAGTGTCCTGGCTAATCTACCTGTCTTTGCGTTAGACATAAGGGATAAAAATAGGAAGTGGTCTGTGAAATACTCCTTTTCCCAAAAAGGACTTAAAGTTTATTTTAGGCAAAACTGCACGATCTTGATGGAACAGTTGATACACAAGTGCTGTGCAAGAGAACCTGGCTTCCAAGAAATGGTGTAACAATCTAAGAATTACCCTGTTGTCACCTCACTCCTTTATCCTTTGCCTTTACATAAATATGGTTTAGTCCTTCCTGTGTCTTTTAGGAAGTAAACCAATTCTCAATAAACTGTTTTAGTTGTGTTCTTTCTGTCTTCACACTTCGTTTCCTTCTGGTGTTTAGTTAAACTGTGTGTTCAGATCTGATGATAAAAACAAGAAGAGGGGTTTTGGAGGTTTGAAAATAACCAGAACATTTAACAAATGCAGATTTGGGCATCTGTCTCCCAAAATGAGAATGGGCAGAGAAGGCAACCACAGTATGTCTGTAAAAACCTCAAGCTGTTAAAGGAAAGGAGAAATTTATATAAGACAGTTTTATGACATGTCACTTAAAGCAAAAACGTCTTCCTGTCTGTATACTGGCATTGTTGTTCTCCAGCCTTTGATGGTGGCTAAAAATCAGTCACAGAATGGTTTGAGCTGGAAGGGATCTCTAAAGTTATATTGTTTTATAAAATGACTGACTGCTGTTTGCCAGGTGCCGCCTGCTGAAACTGTCCCTCAGGTGAAGAAGGAGAAGCACAGTACACAGGCCAAGAACAGAGCAAAGAGGAAACCTCCCAAAGGAATGTTTCTTTCCCAGGAGGATGTGGAAGCTGTTTCTGCCAATGCAACAGCTGCTACCACTGTACTCAGACAACTGGACATGGAATTAGTCTCAATCAAACGGCAGGTATGAACGGGATCGTACAGGAGTAACTGCTGGGTTTGCTGGTAGTGCCTGTTGTAGTCTGCAAAGTTGGCAGGATTGTAGCTTGTTCACTGATGGTGCACAATGCTACATGCCTTAGTTGACAAGCTGCTGTCCTTGTGCTCTGAATGCAGCTCTGGGTTTTACCTCTCTTAGGTTTTAGTTCTGTGGGCAAGCCTACTTTCGACCTGAAGTAAAGGCAAGGAAAAGTTCATAGCAAGGAATTGAAGGACATTTGTTGTCACTTAGCTTTTCTTGCAGTTCAGAATTCCTTCTGTTGAAACTGTAACTTTCCTCAGGTGACATTGGTTTCAGCAGTATCTGATTTCCATCTGCAGCAGCTGTTTCCTTTGCCTTTTCATGTGGTGGTACTTTTAGAAGTGGCAGATATGTTTGGCTTAGTCTTTGCTAGGCGGGTATCATAACAAACTCCCTATGTACCTTTTGCTTCCCTGATGGATCTGCCTTTTAAACGTTTTTCAAATATCTGTGAGTAAATACAGGTTTGCTGCATGAGTTTGTTGCCTAGATCTGAGCATTTTGCTGTTTCTAAAGCAGACATCTGTCTCAAGCTCTTTATTAAACTTAATGGAATTGGTATTTTGGCCTGAAGCCTTTTTCTTGGCACTCTGGGATAAGCTGAACTCTTTTAGCAGTCTTTGATTCATTATTACTTGCTGCAGATGGGCTTGGTCTTATTATGCTGGGCTTTATACAGACCTGGAAGTTGGGGCAGTTCTTGCTCCAAATAACTTGTGGGCAGTGAAAAATAAATGGGATCTCCTGATTTGCCAGTTGCTCCTGCTGTATTATTCCAATATAGCAGACTTTCTTTTTGGAAAAGGCAGGCTGCGAGAAAAACTGGAAGGCTGAGCTGGTGAGGTTCCTGCCAAGGCTGCTGGAAAAAGGCTTGTCCAAAGATATTTTTTAATCCTTCTAAAAGGGATGAAACTTTCTTTTCAGATTCAGAATATCAAACAGACAAACAGTGCGCTCAAAGAAAAACTTGAAGGTGGTATAGAACAATACAGACTTCCAGAGGTGAGATCATTTTCTCATCTTTGTTAATTGTGACAAAAAATGCTGATGATATACTTTGACTAATAGTTAATTCCTTGATTCACTTTTGAGAGGTTTTTATAAGCTCAGATACAAGTGAAAGTATATAAATGAAACTACATAATTTTTGTTGATGTCGTTGTTGTCTAGGTCGTCCAGAAATTTAATGCACGTTGGACCACAGATGAGCAGCTTCTTGCTGTACAAGGTATGGCACTACAAGTTTATTTGTACTTCAGTTGTTGATAACCAAAACCCTACTGCATTTCAGAGCTGAGGTATATTTTCAGTGAATAAAGAAGGAAGACTTGGACACTGCCGTGTACTAATGCTCAAAGAATGTATTTGAACAAGGAAACAATATTCCTCCTTCCCCTTCCTGGGCAATATAAAAATGGCATTGTATGAATGTTTGCAAATAATGTCTGCTTGTCCAAGCTTTCAGAAAGTGGAACTCTGCTGGAGTCACTGCTATGATCTTTGCCTGTGTAACCTTTCAACCAGTACAGGCAGATTTACACAGGTCTTGTACGTTTGTCTCTGAGTGTCTTTTACTGCACCTCTATTTTCTTCTCCAGGGCTAATCTTAACTGTGTCACTTGCCCAGTTTAGACTTTTTTTTTAATCCTGGATTAATCTGAAGAAGGTTTGAAACCTTGACAGAAGTTCAGCTGTGTGACTTGAGCCTGATTTGTGGTCTTTGTGGAAATAACACACTGCTTTTGTTTTCCTTTTGTTGCCTTTAGCAATCAGGAAATACGGCCGAGACTTTCAGGCAATCTCTGATGTGATTGGAAACAAATCTGTGGTGCAAGTGAAAAACTTTTTTGTAAATTATCGACGTCGTTTCAACATAGATGAAGTCCTACAGGAGTGGGAGGCAGAGCACGGCAAAGAGGAGACAAATGGAACCAACAGCCAGAAGCCTGTAAAATCCCCTGATAATTCCACTAAAATGTCTGAAGAGGAAGATGAGGTAAATCCAGTTTAAAAGTCACATAAAATTCCTAGTCTAAGCTCAGTTCAGATAGATGTTTATGTGTATTTATATGTATGTAGCATTTGCAAAAGCCATTTTTGTCAATCTTCAATCTGTGCATCTTTCACTTTGTCTAGATATACAATTCCAGTACTGATTTGGGGAATTGGGAAATCCAGGCTTGTATGAAAGTGGAAGGAGAACAGTAAATTTGCAGCCCTCTGACAGTATGTGTATTTAATCAGAATATAGCTGTTTCAATACCTCTTGCTGCTGAAACCCCATGCATCTTTATCTCACTTGGATGTTTTCCCTGCACTCAACTCTCCCAGCTCTTGTAGGTTTGGCTTTGTGGGACCAAAGCTTGGTCTTTCATTTTTCATGAGTGGTTTCACTGGAATGAAGGCAAGAAAGCTATAAGCAAGATGAGTGTGTGAAACTTCACTCTGGAATTACGTAAAGGCAAAGTTCCCTTAATTTTACAGCAGTGTCTGTAAAGGCAAATTCTAGGAATAGCCTCTCCTTGATGGAAGCTCAGAGTCAACACTTCTCCAAAGGCCATGTAGGTTTGAAATTAACAAAGAGACTGTAGGATGTTTAAGTATGGAATTTAGTTACAAAAATTTAGTCTTAATAATAAAGACTAATCTTTAGTCTTGCAGAAGAAAAACCATGGTACAGGTTTGTTTGTTAAAAAGCCTGATCAAGAACTCCCTTTGGCCTAATTTATAAGACAACTTGGTGAAAAAGCTGTGAATTATAAATGCAAGCACAGTCAATGGGGTAAGGTAAATTTTGGTTGTGCATGAAGTAAAGACTTTTCAGTGTGCTGTATAATTTTGTTGCTCTGATTAGGGCTGGATCGCTTGGACATTGTCCTTCAGACATCTAAAAAGCAGAAGTTCACTGCTTCACAAAACTTAATAACATGCAATTCAAAGATGTTTATATTTGGGAACTAAGTCAAAGGTATGACAGGTGAACAAAATCAAACTCAGAAAACTTGCCTTCACAGGCATGTGTGAGTGAAATTGTCCCATTCTTCCAGAATTGAGAGGTGGAGCAAAGCAGCATTGGTGCTAGTACATAGCCACCAATTTGAAAGATACGTGGCTCTTATCACTGTCTTTTCCTGTGACCTGTAGAATTATATGTTGGTAATGCAGAGCTTTTCTTCTCTGAGCCCTCTGAGATTCTTCCTACCTTCAAATACACCTTTGCTTCTGAAAGTTTTTTCTGGGTGAAAAAATGCTTGAGCAGGAACTGCAGTGGGCTGTTGTGGCCAGGTGTATGGATACTGGAGCAATGAGGATCCCAAATGAGTTGGGAGAGTGTGAAGGCATGACAGCAAGGTCTGGTAAAATTACTACTAGAGCAGCAGTTGTGATCCCCAGATTAGTGATGGGAAGTGCCCACTCTGGAGCAGATCAAGTGCTGAGTAGTGGGAACCAGACCACAAGAAGCTGTGAATGTGGTGCTCCTGCCTTCTGAGGTGGTGTAAGCACAGTGCTGACTGTCTGTCTCACTGGTTCTGGGGCCAAAGTGAAACATCATTGGGGTTATGACACTAAGTGACCTGCATGGGCTGGGAGCGGGTTCCTGGTCCCTCCTTGTGCAGTGCCACATGGCTGGTGCCTGCTCTTGAGGGCACTTGCACAGGCAGTGTCTGGTCAAGTCAGGTGGACTCAGCAGTAGCCAGAAGACTTTGCTGGCCTGACACTGAAATCCCTTGGGTGCTTTTTTCCCTGGCTGCCTAGTGAAAGGTTCATGAGGCCTCTGAGGGCTTTGGGCTTCGCCATAGCCAGTGGCCACAGTTCCTTTTATTTGAAGGAGGGAGGTGAGGCTGCTAGTTATAAAGCAGCATCATCTCCAGTCCTAATTCCTGTGTGTTTGCATTCCCAACAACAAATCCCTATGTGCCTCAGAATAGGGAAAGCTGTTGGAATTTGTCGCATGTGCCAGGGTTGTATGTTTTGTCACTGTCAGTACCATGGATTTGGGCTGAAGTTTGGAGATGCAAGAAAGCCTATGTGTATTCAATTTAAACTAAATATCTGCTTTTTCTCCCCCCTTCCCTCCAGGCTACTTCTGTTCTTGATGTCAGATATGCATCTGCTTCGTGAGAAGGTGCTGTAGCCTAGAACAATTTGTGTTGACTACTGTGTTATCCAGGATATCAGGTATTAGCAAACCTCAGACAGCCATCTGCATCATATCTGTGGACAAGCAGCTATTACCAAAAAAAAGGCAAACGCTTCCAGTCCTGTGCTACATCTGCCTTAATCTCCCCTCATTCCTCCATACTGCCTCCACTTTCTTTCAAAAGCACCCAGGTAGCTCAGCTCTCCATTTCACCAACGTCATGCTTAAGCATGGGGACTTCTAGAACCAGTAACACCTGTTTATAAATTATGACCAACCTGCAAAACAAGGAGCTCCTTAGCAGCCCCACAGTAACTACACATTAGGAGTTCTTATAATACTTGGTCCGTAGGGTATAAGTATGTATTGCTGCATGGCCTTGTGGTCTCCGCTTCCTGTGTATTCTTACGATGACACTATGATTAGTGAGCTTTCTGTAAAGGAAGGGCCTGTGCACATGCCAGCCATGTCAGGTTTGTTCTGCAGTGACAGGACATGTTAGCAAGCAATCATGAATAATGCAAAGTGATAGGAAATGTTAAAGGTTGGGTCAGTCCAAGGTTGTAGATGTAACTCATAACACTTCTGGTTTGTGCAATTCTTTCCACTGTATTTGTGTGTTCTTGCTTCATAGAAAGCTCCCTAATTGAGCGTTTTATTCCTGTATATTTTAATGGCTTTTATTTAGTGCAAAAGGGAATACTTAACCTGGAACTGTTTGATACGCTGTTTAACCCCTGGCATTCAGCATTTGCATTGTAACTTGTTAAGTGAGTGCTACACAACTTTCTTTTTCCTGATCCTCTGTGGGATTAAGTCAAAACAACTTTCTCTGGTGCCTCTCCTTTTGGGGAATATGTGCCTTTTTGCATTTGGCAACCATAGATCACTTTCTGTCCCAGTGTCTCATTCCTCTTCAGAGTGCTGTTTGCCAAAGACATCAAACTGCTTCTCCCACTGGAAGTCTGGATGAGGGTTGGAGCACAAAATTCAACCTTCAAGAGTTCTTGGTTTCTTGGAAGTGTAATGGAGAAGAACCGGGTTAATTTTTCATTGGCCATTTTAACCCTTCTGAAGCACACATCGCTTTCATGTTCTGAACCAAAATATGCAATTTAAAATCTAAGAGGTGCTTTTCCAAATACTTGGTGCATGCAGCTTTCAAATCCCAGCCCTCTGCTCGGATGGCCTATCTAGCTGGCTTGAACTGGAACTGTTCTTGCAAGTCCCACGGGAGGACTTTGCACCTTGAACAAGGTGGTTGCTGACTGCCGAGCAGACAGTGTCCAGGGAAGCTAGAAGCAGCAGTATTACTTCTTGTCCAGTGGAAAGCCACAAAATAACACTAGTCACAAAGCATTTAAAAATGGTTAATTTAATGATGTTGGAAAAAACCACCAGGTGTCTTTGCAGGTGGAAGGAAGGACCTTTTTTGCCTCTCTAGAGAGGATTCAAGCCAAGGTAGCACACAGTGATGTACAGCACCAGCCTTTCTTAACACAACTTGAAATGGGCCAGCCTTGTGGCCTGGCCTGCAGCTGAGGATGGCAGAGCTCGGGGCCGAGCCCTGGAGTTGGTGCTGAAGTTTGGTTGCTGGGCTGTGGCATCCTGTGTGCTCTGCTGACTCTGCTCTCTGTACCCGAGCGGTGCAGGCAACAGAGCTGGCTCTGGCACTTCCTGCAGTGTGGTCACAGCCCCAGGAAAGGCAGGGGACATGGCCTCTTGTAGCAGTGAGGTGTGGTCTTACCTTTGGGCCATGTGTGAGGAAAGTAATTCAACGTCAGAAACTGGGCAGCAACACACAGGCATGGCACAGGTAGAGATTTCCTGGGGCAAGTTACAGTGTGGAGCCCCAAAAGGGCCTGTTTCAGCTGCTTGGCAGCTGTTTCTGAGCAGTTCCAGTCTGGTAGCTCCAGAGAGATCCTCCAAGGTGATGGGAGGGTGGAAGGGAGCTATTCCCTGTCCTCTGTTTTGCTGATTGTGTCTCTGCAGCTGTTGCTGTGAGCTGGCAGCTCTGGTGGCTCAAATGTTCCTTCAGACCTGTGCCAGTTGGAGCTGGGAGTCTCTTGTGGGAAGGAATGCTAGGTGTTAGCCAGTGTGAATTAGGAATAAAGACCGGGCAAATAGCACTGTGAATCCAGTTGACAGTTGTGGTGTAAAGAATGCTGCTCTTTAGAAACATTGTAGTATTAAATATTAACCCTTGTGCTGGTACCAGTGCATGGAGACAGGTTCTCACCAGTGTGGGAGTGATGTGGGAGCTTGCATCCCAGCTGGGTGAACTTATCAGGAGAGGCTTCTGCTGGAGACTTAGGTACCTGTGAGGACTTCTCATTGGTTTTTGCCCTCAAATCTGTCCATCTTATCAGAAAAGTTGTGTTTTGGCTTCATCCCCATGGGGTAGGGGGAAACGTGTATAATTTGTGATATTAGGAAGAAAAAAGTTGTTTAATTACTTTTCAGTTGACTGCTATCTTATTGTAGTTGATACATGCAATATAATAGCACTGTATTTTAAACGTTTAGTTTTTTACATTCTCTTGAACTATGTTTTTAAATGGGATGAAATCATTTTAGCTTCTGAAATGGTTTGACCTTGTTTAGATGAAGACCCTCTTTTTCTTTTGTTAAATGGGTCAAGCATTAGATACATCAACTGGTTGAATTCTGACTAGAAGGGTCCACAAAGATAACTGCATAAGATAAGAATATTCACTTAAATTTTGTTTCTTAAACTATCGATGTGAATGTCATAATTATATATATTTTGTGGAAAATGGGAAATTATTTCTCCTAAGTATAAGTTATTGTGCAAAATATGGTATCGTTAAAGAAAATGATAGTTTAAGTTTTAGTTTTAGAAATCTTAAAGATATAAAAGTGTATTGCATATGCATAAACAAATTTCATTTGTTCTATTTAATTTTTATGTAGTTGTGTAAAGTGCTAGGTAACTTCTTTTTTCACTTATCCATTAAAACAACCTTGTTACTTGAATATTCGTGTTTAACTGGTTTGAAACAGTGATCAATTTTTGTAATATAATCTTATAACCAAGGGAAAAAAAACACACGCCTCAGTTGTGCTTAACAGTAAAGCAACAATGTACAATCAGATGCTTAAGACCGTAGTAGCCATACCTGGTAGTGCAACCACAATGGTTGTGTCTCAATATATTTAATACCAATGGGGATAATGGTTTCTTAATATATTTTTACAAGTTTGCAACCAGGAAGACCCCATAAATATCCACTAGAACACTTTTTTAATAGTTAAAATAAGAGTGAAACTCTTACTCTCTTAAAGCAATGTCCTGACAAACATTTTTCTTTCCTGTACAAATGCATCAGAAACATTATGTATTAAAATATGCTCATTGTCACTTTAAATTTCAGTTTTTATTCTATGAAATCGCTAATATGCTGTTGGTATTCTTGCACACCAAATATGAGCCAAACAGTGCATTACACTAATTTGATCACTGGATTTGTGAGCAAAAATCTCCAAGTTAATGAAATGCAAAAATATCATAGGAGATTTTTCTTTGATAACGCATTTATTTTTAAAATTGGTATGAATTTCTGCATAGCCCATTCAGCAATGAATGGTCTGATATTTTACAAAAAAAAGAGAAAAAATATTTTATTAGCTCCAGCTTGTCTTCAGTAAGTCAAAATCGAGTGATCTTGTGCAATGCCCCTAAAGCAAATACTTTCTGCCACTCCCTGGATTAATGCAGCTTTTCCTGTTGATAGTAAAGCACAATTGCAGTGAAAGTTACAGTTCAGAAGATGGAAGGTCAGTATAGTCTATGCATGTTGTATAATAATGAGTGTTTACATTCATATTCTCCTAAAATAAAATTTATACTGGAGTGTATAGTATTCCATTATGTAGATTTTATCAATTTTGTTAACTGCTTATAGATTGCTTAAAAGAAGTTTTTTCAAGATTTTAAAAGATGTATAAGGTTAAGTTTGCAAATATAATGGAAATGCTGTATAGCTTTTGAAGTGATGAAATACTCGTTGGGATTTTAAAGAAAGTATGTTGTAATAATGCTGTTGTAAGTAATATTTTAAATGTCTTTTTTGCCTGTTTTCTATTATTCAGCACACTTATTGTGATGAATGTTCATAGCATTATAAAATTGCTTAGCCACTGAAAAGTAACATTTGGTTTCGGATTATTTTACTGTATGAGGAATTATAGTGGGGTAAATTCCTTTGTGAAATTCTACATAATTCATTTTTCTATGATTTCCAATGTTTGCTGACATCAAATAAAATTTTTTCAAGCCATTGATGTAATAAAATATGTAGTAAAATGTTATTGACGTAAAGTGTGGTTCTGATGTGTAACTGACCCCCTACCTTTCAGATTTTGGTCAGGAGATGCAAAAGGGGTTTTCCTCTTCCTGACAGTGTTGTCCCTAAGATAAGGAGGACCTGAAAAGAATGAACTGCTGCCTCTTTGCTCCATGAAAAAAGCACTTGGCTGTACAAGTTAACAAGATTGTCATCTTTCAGGTGAAAGAAACACATTTAAAATACATAGAAAAAGGCAACACTTGCCCTCAAAGCTTAGCAGTGTGCAATGTTGCTATTGAAGATGCTCAGAAAGGCAGGAAATTTTGCACCTTGGAAATTTCAGGGAGATCATGTTTTCTGTCTTCACATGCTGGGGTGCTGTAAGCACTAAACGGAGAAGCACAGGCAAGACTTACTGGAGCTGTTTGGGAGAATCTGCTTTGAGCAGGCAGGTCCCAGCAGTGCTCTGAGAGCCCAGGGTTAGTGCAGGACAGGTGATGAGAAGTTTTCTGCTTTGGTCATGTGTGTTAAAAGCAGCAAAACTACAGCAGGACACTGGTGGTTGCCAGCTCTGCAGCCTATGGAGGGCAGGAATTAGTCATGCATTTCTATACTGTAAAGCAAAGTGGTAGGGAGGGAGACTGATTTGGGGTTTTGGAAGAACAAGCAGCATTTTTGAGAGCTGAGGGTGTTTCCTTACTGGAAAGCATTCCTTGTAATTTTCCTGCTGGTAGAGAATACGGTACCAATATTGTAAGGTAGCAGTCTGCTTTTTAAGGGGAGTTATTTGATTCAAAGCACTTAAACCTTCAATACAAACCAGCCCTTCTTGCCCACGTGCCCCCCAACCCCAAAGTAAAACAAAGAGAAACAAATAAAAAAGAAGGAACTGCGTTTCAATCAGGGAGCATAAAAAGGTGAGGAAATGGGGACTTCCCCTGCCTGAACATGTACTCTTCTGAGGAGTCTAGAAGCAAAGATAATACCACTGTTTTTGGAAACACAGGTTCTGTATCTGTGCCTGGTAATGGTATGTATTTGTAAATGGGGATGCAGTGTTGAATTATTCCTGATAATGTGTCCTACATAAACAAATTGGAATCTGAACATGGTGGCACCGAGCACTTCTCCCTTAGAGTCGGAGCTGCCTTCCAGGATGTGGTACAAGCTGGAGTTCAGGCTGAAAGGGAAGAGTTCACTGTTGGTGCTGAGATCTTAATATGATCCCCAAGGTTCAGCTTTATAAAGTAACAGTATAAACCTGGATTTAATTTCATAAACCATCTTCCAGCCTGAAAGATGCAGAGTGATGTTTGAGAGAGAAAACCAGGTATCACACCTATTATTCACCTCTAAAGCATGCTCTGGCTTATTCACTCAAATAGCCTTTGAAGTAGTAAGAGCAAATGTAATTTCTGGTCATGCTTGTAGTAAACAGTCAGCAAAATGTACACGTATAAACAAAATCAAACAAAAACATTTCTGCAGAGGGCTTGCTGATGGTGGTAGAGAAATTGTTTTGCTGCAGAAGAACTAAGAAGGAATCACTGTAAAATTTTATGGGAATAAACTTTCTAAGGTTATCAAGAAGAGAATTCTTAAGGACAGTAGTGTAGAGATCTGAACGTGGATGGACAAAACACCTGGAAGTTTCCCCTGCTGAAAGGGGAGATGTTTGTATGGAGAAAGGCTGCAGCCTAGCTTAACAAGGGCAGGATTTTCTGATTTGGGTAAAAACATTGACCAGGTAAGGAGTTCACACTGGGCAGATCAGGAAATGGGAGTCACATCATGCTGACTTCTTGTTTGTAGCTGGAGACGAGGGTGAGGTGAGGTTTTTGTTCTGATTCGGGACGTGTTCTTAGTTTTCATGAAGGTAGTTTGCAACAGGAGGAGGTGTGTGGAATGATGGAAATAAACTGTGAAGTGGGAGATGCTTTTCCCTCTGCAGACCTTGGGGGCACAGACCTAATGTGTCTGACATCTAGCACATGAGACTGTGGCTTAGCAAGACCTGGATAAGCTTTTGAAATGGATGAGACTGTGTGTGTGACAAAACTGAACTAGTTTCTATTAGAAAAAATGAATAGTAGCTCTGTGCTGCCTTGTGTATTCAAGGCTTAGAATAAGACACGATGGAAAATGAATTAATGAAATAGAAGAATAGGGTGCAGTGGGTTTGCCAGAGATCCGTATGTGCCTCACTGTTCTATGGCAAGGTGCAGGATTCATCAATGGATAAGGATATCACTGCCTGAGCTCGCTGTCCAGAATCCCTTAGAAAGAAATAAGCTTTTCTAGGGTATAATTAATTTAATCCTAAATTAGATGTTGAAAACTGATCTAATGTATTACATCCTGAAAGTGCTTATTCCCTTCCTTATTATAGATCAAGGTAGAGCCTAGGGCTCTGTCTGTGTTGTGGGAGCTGGGCATTAACCACACTGGTGCCATGGCTGCCTGGGCTTAAACCCAAGAGGGGCGAGGACTTGGACCCCTCACTGCAGTGCTGGGCATTGTGCTTGGAGCTGGACAAAGAAATGCTGATGCCTCAATCCAAGCCTTTGGAAAGTTCCTCTGGGGTATTGGTTCTTGATACAGTAGGGAATCTGGGATGGTTGGAAACTTCTGGAACTTCTAGTATGTCTTCAAGATCCCAAATTTTCATTGCTTGTTAGAATTTGCCTCTGATTACAGAACTATCTCCCCAGTGGCTTGGAACCTTTTAAGTGCTCTGTAAATGTACCTTTGTTGTGTGGGGAACCCCACTGGGCCAAATTTCAATTCCTTTGAGCCCCATATCCCACCTCTCTTGAAGGGACAGCTCTGGTAAGAGGTGTCCTGTGAAAAAGTATCACTAATGCTGAAAATGTTATAATGGTATGTTTTCTACCATGTTTAGCCTTTCCAGTACAACTTTAGGGACAGCATTTCTAATGCCAAAAGTAGCTTTGTGTCTCTTATCAATATGTTGTACTGTTAATGCTCCCAAAAAAATGAATTAAAACCAACTATTAATAAACCAAACCCAAAAGCAGTCAATTGGATGTTCTTCTTTAAGCTAATTCCCTTTTGCTGCGTGACTGGCTCTCCCCCTTGTACGGTCAAGCCTCACTGGCACAAATATTCTGAGAAGATAACTTTTAAGCTTAAACAAATTATCCTTTAAAAGTATTTGTATAAAGATTTCAGTTTCTGCCATTAATCACAGGAGGCCGTGGGTTCAGCGCCGTGCTTTACTCGGGAAGCAAACAATACCCTGTGCCTGTGCTCCATCACAAGCAGCCGCTCGCTTTGACTTTCAGTGAGTGACCCAGAACCACAGTGGGATTTAGCAGCAGAAAAATAATTCAAGAGACCTGTTCCATGCACACAGGGAAGATAAACTAGTCAAGCAATTTGTTATGAACAATGCCTTTAGCCCAAGGCATGGATGGATAACTTCTCTTCCTCATGGTTTTATTTTAGTGCATTGTTAGCAGTGAGTGCTGGGATCTGCCAGGGCTCCAGATTTGTGGTTCAGCATTCAGTGTCAAGAAAAAAGATCATAATAAATATCAACTGACTTGCATCTTTTCTTCCCTCCACTGTGCACTGCCTAGGGCCTCCAGAAAGAAATACACCGAGTCCTCTTCTGCCAGTCTGGCTTTCAAGGTGCAGAGAAAAATCTCTTGCAATAAGAGGAGAAAACTTGATTCTGTTTGTGTGTATGTGTGTGTATGTCTATATAAAAATAACCTATGACTCCCTAACTTCTGCTGGATTTCTCAAGATATTTTTGTATTGATGCTTTAAACCATAAGTCCCCCAAATGAGGGGGTGTAGCCCGTGTTATAGGCATTAAAGAAATAGCCTAATCCAAGCTTTGTTAGGTGCATTTACATAGTCTGCAAGGGAGAGTTGGATTAGGGAGATAGTAAATAACTTCATAATGGTAGAGAAAATGCAGTTTTAAATGATTACCTGTCAGCCTCTCATTAGGTGTGGGCCAAGCAGAAACTTGACAAGGATGTGCCTTGCTAATGAGGGGATGTGTTGGTGTGCTGTGAGGAGCAGCAAGGTTTCAGCAACACTTTATTGACTCGAGAGATCGTCCAGCTCCTCAAATGGCTTCCTTGTTAGTTGGTGGACCTGTTTTGAGGATACAGAGGAGGAAATTATGTTGCATTCAAGACACATTTTCCTTTTCACTTTGTCCACCGGAGACAGTAATTTCGTGGATTGAACTAGGTAATCTCAAGGATTTCACTAGTAATTGTACTAACAACAGGGCAGTGAATGTAGTCCAGTTTTCCATCCTTCTGCAATGTTTTGCTTCTGTTATGAAAAAGTTATCTGTAAAATGAAAGGGTGTTTGCAATTTTTATTGCTTTTCTTGCATTTAAAGATTGCCATAAAGCAGTGGAATCATCTCTGTTTCTCTTGTAAAGGTGCATTTTTTCATTTAGTAACACAGTTTTGTTTCTACAGCCTCCTGGGATGGAGCGGTCACAGTGCAGTATTAATGAAAGCTGAGTAATTGAGATGGTTTTCAATGTTTTTACATTTTACTAAAAAGTTAAATGTTTACTTAATGGCCTGTAAACCCTCAGGAGAATATGTCTTTGTTTAAAAATTCAGAACCTGCTAAAGGCTTCAAACAACTGCTGGTTGCTTGGGGGGAATCAAAGCATTGCTGCTAGTTGCTAACATGCTCATGGAGGTGGAGCAAAACTATAATTGCTGCTAATTTCTGCCAAACCTAAGGCAAGGTTAACTCACCCATGAGTTGACATCTGCAGATGGGCAGTGTTAGGATGTGTCCTTCCCATGGATTAGTCAGTCCTAGAATAATGACCAGTTAGGGCTTGCATTGCCAGCCTGTGGGTGTTTGGGAGGTAAAACCCTTAGCTAATGTTTCACATTAATAGAAGAGCAGTTATGTACTTATGAAGAGACATTTCCTAATCCTTGTGGTACATGGCTACCAAAAACCCCAGAATTGTCATTCTAGGCAGTGTGATCAAACAAGGTGTTGTAAAAGAGGTTTGTGGTGGATCTTATCTAATAGCAAAGGGTTATTTTTGGCTGGTGTAAGACAAGCCCCATGAAAAGTCAGTGCTGGTGGGAAGGGGCTGACTGGAGCTGCATGTCCCTGTTGGAGGACCATCACAGAGGCTGCAGCAGACTGGAGGGATGGGTCCTTAGCTGGATGCAAGAGGCTTCTGGAGAGATGTCAGCATGGACTTGTTCTCTGAAGGCTGACGTTCTCTGACACCAGAAGGATATTGCCCTTGTCAGCAACACGCTCCTTGGCAATGATGGTGTTTTTAGCAGGTTTTTCTGGAAACTCCTAACCAGGCATAATCAAAGCACAGAGTAAAGTTGGAGAGCACAAGAACAATGTCTTGATATTATACACATCAACAAGATTGCTGGGCTGTGCTCCAGTTGCAGATTAGTGTGGGTGTCTAGAAATCAACAGAAGGTACCTGGAACCTACGCTGGGAGCAGTGGAAGCACCATCTCAGTCTGTGGGGGAGTTTGGGCTTGGGACTGCTGCCATGATCCTGTCTCTAAGGCCATTCCTGAGTAATGGATGAAAAGTTTAGGTTGTTTTCCCTGCTGAGTCTGGCTGCACATCACAAGTTCCCTTTTTTTCACAACAGCCTTTTATAGCAGGTTGTTCTCCTAGAATAGCTGGAGCTTTGGAGAACAGTGTCCAAGTTTCTTCAGTGTGTGACTATTTTGTTCTAAATGAGTTGTTTTGCAGGCAGACCCCCAAGGGCCACTGCCTGGGTGGCTTTAGCTCAGCTTGGTTTATTTTTTGTATACTAATTATTCCTTTGAGATTCACTTTGTGGTTTCTGTTCAGCTGTTTAGGTGTCTCGGATGAGAAGACAAAGTAACATGTCATTTAAGTAAATTAGTACGTGAAAACTGTGCGTTCTGAAGTGTTTGATTAATGCTCACAGAAGCCTTTGGACGCTGTGTGTTTGTGGCTGGAAGCTGGGCAGCATGTGCAGGCTTCTGTCTTAAATAGCACCTGCAGCAGAAGCTAGGGAAGAAACTGTCAACCCTACAGGAGGAAGGGGCATGGATGTGTCCTTGCATTTCCTCTGCACTCCTTCCTGGTCCCCCCTTAGGAGGAGGCCTTCCATGTGGGTAGCTTGGCATAAATCTGCATTGCTCTGGCCAGTCAAAGCTACTGAAATCTGCTGGCAAAAATTCCACCTCTTGTCTGGTGGTGAGGTTGAGGCCGCAGAAGGGCGATGGCAGGAATGGTGAAGGGCTGGAGGCGCATGGTGCAAGTCTTTGGGGGATGGAAAGGAGGCACTGAGTGTAGGCTGTGCCCCTGGGGCAGGGAGTATCTTGGAGCCCTGAACAGGCAATTTATTTTTGCAGGAGATTTTTTTTGGCCAGGGAGAGTGAACAGGTGGATGCTTCAGCCCAGGCTGTGTGGTAGGGCTAGAAATCAGCTCTTGACAAAGTCCTGGAAATTAGGCAGCAAAGGGAATTAATCATTAGCAGAGCTGAGTGACAGATGTGCCACATTCTTTATTGCTATGAAACTTTGAGTTTGGTTATCTTTGTACAGAAACTCTTTCTCAACAGCCTGTGTTCAATGCAGGAGTGCCAGGTGGCACCTCCAGCCTGTACTTTGCCGGAGTCGGCAAAGCTCTGAGGAGTCAGGGATGGGGAAGGTGTTCCCAGTGGCCCTGAAAAGGGATTAATCTTGTCACATGACAGCCCAAGCAATACCTATTCCAAAGAATTGGGGACTGCTTCAATAAATTATGAATCACTAATGATTTATTTGAAGGATTTCTCTGAAAAAAAAAGTCCAGATAAATATAATTTAGAGGTAGGCATAAGCTGTGCTGGGATGCATGAAGGACCCACATGTCTAGTGATAAATGATCAAGTGGGATGACTTCTAGAAGGTTTTGAAGGCTGGAAACAAAGAGTGGGGTTTTAAGCATGCAGATGCCTTCAGTTGCAATGTGGTATGTTGCAGGTGTTGGATGCCAGCCTGACCTGCCCAGCTGAGGGCAGAGGGTCCCACAAAGCAGGTCCCCATTTGTCCAGGTCAGCAGGACAGGAGAGGGAGCAGATGGTGACTGGAGCATGTGTTTGGCATTTGGTACCTGAGTGAGGAGTGCTCTCCCAAGTCCAGCACTGCTGGTATTTACCTCAAAGGCTTCATCCAGCCTGTCAGGCCAAGTGGTCAGGCTGTTCTCTTTGGGAGGAGATGTCTCAGGAGGACAAGCCATCTGTACAGACAATTGTGGGAACTTGCCCTAATTATGCCTTTCACCCCTTTCCTCTCCCACACATTTCAGCAGCTCCCATCAGGTAAGGAATGCCAATTTATTCATAACAGCATCTGCTTGATGTGACTGTTTCCACGGCCTTTATCATATCTCTGTGCTTCCAGAACATCAGCTCTGTCACACCTGTAATTTATTCTCAAGCTCTAACGTAGCTCTTGGAATGATGCCCGGTTTGACTTCAAGCAATGATGAATTCACAAGGTCCCTAAGCAAGTGGCTTCAATTTCAAGTTACCTTTGCTGCCTTAATTTGCCCAGCATCTTTTTTGTTTTCTACTTGGCATATCTCATTGCATTGCCTTCTGCCAGATTAAAAACACTATGATCAGCCACTTCTGAGCCTGCAACTTGTAAATGAGGGGGCAGCTACGCCTCAGTCTTATTTTGGATAAACCAAGTAGTATGAGTTTGCTGCTGCAATTATTGAAAGGAGGACTTCACAGAATTTAAATGCTCTCCTTGCAAACTCATGGTATTTGGCACTGATGACCTGCAGAGGTGAATCTCCCTTCTCCTGTGTTTCCTGGAATAAATTATCAGACAGGTAGGTTACTGGCTGCAACCAGTTACCTAATTCCTGTTTCGTGGCTGCATTGAAGATGCTCTGGAAGTCAAGAAATCCATTTAACCCAATCCAAGGTTTCTTCTTTCCAAAAGGTGATTTCCTATCTTTGTGTTTGTCCTCCTGCATCAGCCACCACTTGCTTGGGAAATAATTGTGTGGCTGCTTTGCCTCTTTGAAGAACCCAGCCAGAGCCCACCTCCCATGTGACAGAGAATGCTGAGTGCAGAAAGTGATTAAATGTTTGCCTAGCAAGTGGAGCAGCGTGTTTAGCTGCCTGGAGGAAAAGCAGGCTTGTGGGACTTGAGCTAAGCTCATTCATTTTCTGATCCCTGAACTAATCTAAATGAAAAAATGAAATACAAAATGAGAGCAGTTCTGCAGTCTCTGCAACTCTGCCTCTAATTGGCAAAGTCCAGGCAAGGCCCCAGGTGTCCCTGAGAAAAAAACCAACGTGGTTTCCTCGGGAGGCCTTGGGGGGCACCAGGATCTCAAGGCAAAACCAGCCCATGGGGCTGGGTGGAGGCTCCTCTGGAAGGGGCATGGGGTTGGCTCCAGTGGCATAGCAAGCCCAGAGTGCCACCTCCCTCCTGCAGCAAGGAGCTTTCTAGATGTCACCTTTCACTGAGAGGCACAGCCCACAGGTCTGTGAGTGCTTTTCTGTGCCACCCCTCTACTGCCATAGGGAGAGGTGGAGAAATTGTTGTCAGTGGAGGAGCTTCACTGGCGTGGCAGGCAGGTCTGCTTCCATGTTTAACTTGTCATCTTGCTCCTTCTACCCTGTTTATCTCTGGTATTCACACGTTGCAAGTTCAATCAAAAAAAAGGCAGAAGATGAGTTATTCATGCCTAGGAAAAGGGGGTGTGGATCCTCTCTCTGGGGTCTTGTCAGCAAATATTGAGCACGGCCAGAGATAAATTAGTAAGAGCCCTTGAGTCAGCAACTTTCCTGTTGGGCAGGAAATGCCAGCCCCAGAAGTGTCATGTTAAGGACACTTGTCAGTATGTAGGAACTGACAGCACAAAACCAAGCATGGTGCTAAACTGCTCACAAATCTTACTCCAACCATGGGGTCTGTTGGGTTCCAGCTCAAGGCAAGTGCCTCTGGGTGAAACAGGAAAAGGGCAGTGGGATGTTCTGTTCCCCCTGAGAGTGGCTGATGGTTCTAGGTTGAGCCTTTCTAAAGGTGATTTTCCACCCAGAGATCATGGCATCCAAATCTCCTCCTGTCTGAGAGGATTGCCTTGCACCTAAGTTGAGGGAAGCATCTCCAGCATCTGAAATAATGGGAAAACTTTGGGATCTGTGGAAGAGGCTACTACTGAAATTTCCTCCCACTAATGCAGTACCAGCAGGGTTTCACCCACTCAGGAAGAATGATTATGGAGATACTTGATAGTGACCAAGTGGGATTTATCGGAGTCAGCCAGCTGCCGTTTGCCAGCAATGGAGAAAAATTATGTGCTGCACTGGGAGAGGAATTTGCAAACCCCAGTACAAAATGAGTAATAAGGGTAAATCAATTGGAGATGCACTGTGCTTTTCCTGGGAACAGCAGAGTGAGCAGCACAGTGTATAGTTCAATTGGGAGCATTAGATAAAATGCTGCATTTCATATGTGGGCATTTACTGATATTTCTTTATTTTTAGAAACAAGGTTGGCTTTTGTAATCATGCTTCATTTTGGTATGGCAGCAGTATTATTGGGAAGAGAAATAGTGCTGCAGATGCCAAGTTTCTTCTTGAGTGCTGTCCCCATGTTTCTCCAGGTCTTGGAGAGAACTGGAGCCAAAGAGCTGCCCAATTTACTGCAGCCCAGTTGGGTTACTCAAGGACGAGCTGCTGCCGCCATGGTGGGAACCTCCTGCCCGTGCCTTTGAGCAGTCACTTCAGGGACAGGCCCCCCTTGCCCTGTAAGCCCTCAGGTCTCTGCTTCCTGCTGGGAAAGACCAGGTTCACCTTTTCCCCAAGCCTGTCTCTTCAGCTTCAGACAGTTTCTCCCTGTGGCTCCTGTCACAAGCCCACAATTGTGGGAGCTCTCTCACAAATATGCCACCCTTGGGGCTGTGCAAACATCAGGTGCTTGCAGGATCACAGGGAGCTTTCTCCAAGCAGAACCTCTCCAGTGCTGTATTACAGCTACCTTTATAGTGGGTTGGAAAAGTTAAGCCTTCCACATTGCTTCCCAGGAGCCACTGGTGTCCTTTCCCCTGAGACCCTCAGCCTTGGTCACCATGGTACAGAAAGGAGACCTGGCACAGGGAAGGTGGCCTTCCTTTCCCATGCTTGTGGGAGATGGATTAAAATAATGCTTGGGTTTTTCTTTTCCTCTAACAGAGAACTGTAATTAAATGTCTCTTTCCTTAATGTCTCCTATGGTAATTTGAGACAACTTATTAAAGGCTTGATGGCTGTTCCTGCTGCAGAGCGCTGCTGCCTCCTGCCCAGCACCCTGAGCAAGGTCAGGGGTCTGTTGTGTGAGATGCTGCACTGATACACAGTGAGATGTGACTCTTGCTTTAATAACCTGCTTCTCAGTAGGTAGCTGGGACCTCTGAACTCCCAAAGGAGGCCTTTATTGTATTTTTTTAAGAGATGTTCCCTGAAATAGAGGAATGAGATGAATACCATATTTCTCTGTTACTGTTTTTAAAGAGAAAGGGTAAGCCATTGAAAATATTACTCATGCTTTTCCCAGTCAATGCTCAGGCATGTTGTTGGGATGGACCAAAAGAGAAGCTTTCTTCAGTGAAACAGTGCTGCTCAGTAGGAAATTTCCTATATGAAAACCTCCCCAAGTAAAGGCAGGAACACAGAGATTAAGTGTCAACATGAAGCTTTAGCTGTGGAAAGCAAAATAAATGACAGCTCTGAGGAGAAAATGAGACGTAATTCAGCATGTTTTAGCATACATACTCTGCTAGGACTTCCAGCACTCAATCAGACTTCCTATCCTTTGAAAAAATAAAAAACTGCAGTCAATTAAAAATCAAATTGTCCCATGTGGATGAGTTCAAGTGACTAGGCTGGTTTTTTTAAATGTTTACTTCATGTGCTTACACTAATTGAAATGCTAGTTATATTGAATGAGTCTTTTAAATGGCTTGGCCTCACTATATCCCAGCAAATGTCACAGGGAAAAGCATATTTAATTATAGTCTGCTTCAGGGAAAAAAAAAATCAAGATTAAATTAATACTAATGTCTGTTTGAAAAATATAATAAATGTTAGACTAGGTGAGGAAGCATGAACAATCATCTGCAGCTTTGCAGGATACTGCTTTTGCAAATTCATGGAAAATTAAAACCCATTAGCATCTTGATTCCTTTGCAGAGGAATCTGAGCAGAAGTTGTAGCTGTTCTCCTGCCCTGCTGCAGTGCCCTGGGTGGCTGCATGTGCTGCATGCTCCAGGCAATGCCTGCCCTGGGCTCGGGTACCTGTGCCTCCCTCCTGACCAGGTGGAAGGAAGGTCGGTGCTGTGCTGTTATCCTGCTCTGGGAAGCAAGGACATGGTGGAGGGGGGTGCTGAGCCAGGACTCATCAGCCTAGAGCAGCATCAACGAGTCAGTGTGGGACAGGGGATGCAGGGGGGGTTTAAATCTCCGTGAGAGGGGAGGCTACAGGTTGTATGTGGCCCTTGGCCATCAGGGACACAAATTTGTTCCCTTTGCAAGCGCCAAAGCAATAAAACACTGAAAGAGCCATCCCAGTATGCCTGCCAGCCTTCAGATGAGTTTATACAGATGCTGATGCGCAGCCAAAGTGGGAGGACTTTTACTGCTATTAGCAGATGTTGGTGGCTGCCACTCTAAAGCTGAGCTCAGCTGTAAATCAGTTTTTCTACCTCTGCAGGATTATTTTTTTCTTTCTGTAGTTTTCACTGTGCTCAGAGCAGCATCAAATTCTCCTCCATCACCCTCTCCCTCCTCCATTCTTTCTTGTGCCTCTGCTAGGGGCTAAAAGTTCCTGCTTTCCAAACATCAACATCCAGCTTGCAGCAGCCCCTGATGTCGCAGTGCTCTGGATGCAGAGGAGCCACTGGAGACACAGAGGAGCTGCAGCTCCAGGGCCAGTGCTGGATCCCCTGGGACCAGCCTGCTTCCCCCTGCAGGGAGCTGCCTGAGGCTCAGCCACAGTGCTGGGTGGAGGTGCCCAGCTGTGGGTAACAGCCTCTCCACACAGGCAGGACATGTAGGAAGAGGGGGGTCTGACTGGAGCCTGACTGGACTAATGACTTGGATGCATCTCACAGTGTATGAGAAATCTAAAAAGATACTCCTGCCATCTGCTTGTCCCTGGCTGCAGACTCAAGCTGTTCCCAAAACTGCCCTGGCTGGGTTGCTCTGGGACACTGCAGGAAAGACTTGCATTGAACAAGCAGGACTTGATTGTTCTCAGCGCTGGCCTCATCACCCTTGTGCACCCCAAGTGTCCCTGTGTTGGCCCCTCAGCTCCCTTCCAGGTGCCATGAGCCTGGCCAGCCTCACTCTCCAGCCCAGAGAGCCAGAGCTGCCAGCTCCCTTTTCCCTGGATGAACCTGATGAGGGTTCCCTGTTCTCCGATTGGTCTGGCCCCTCTAGTAATCCCTTCAGAGGAGGGTGGAATTGCCCACCAGCACACTGAATAACACCTCGTAATACATTTGTATGCTGGTCTGGGACAGCAGGCATTGCTTCCCATGACGTAGATAAGCCGGAGATCCCAGACTGAGCCAAATCGCTTTGGGCTCAGGGGATTTTATTCACAATAATTTCCCCCCTCCTGGAACAATTTAACTTGTAACAGACGAGCTGTGGTTTGTTTATCTGTTGTTTCCATAGTTGTTCTGCTGTGACTGGCAGATAGACTTTAGACACATGGTTACTGGTTTGTAATCTTTAATCACGCTATTTTGGGATTTTAAGGACAATGATCCAAAATCAATATATATATTTTCCCAGAATAAGTAGGCCTTTGCCAGCCTTGGCCTGTGAATCTGGCTTTGTCCAGTATGTTCAGAAACACTAGCTTAGGATTTTTTCTATTCTGTCTCTTTTTCATTTTACTTTAGAGGTATCTCTCTCTGCATTGCCTTCACCTACTACTGGGAATTGGGCTTTTATTTTGTTTTTGTTCCCTTCTTTGGTTCTGCTTCTCTGTTTTTTCTCTGCAAGCTCCTGTGCTATGATATGAAATTTTCTTCCATTAAATGAGATGAATCCCATCCTGGTTTCAGATGATGGTGACCAACTGTCCTGGTTTAGGGCAAATTTGGGAGGAAACTTCCAAAGCGATCCCTCTGGAAAGCGGATTCAAGCGGCCCTTCCCCCAAAGGGAAGGTAAAAGATTTATGTAACAAGCTTGTTTATTTAACAAGCAAAGTATTCTCAAGCATTAAAAAAATGAATAATATTAAACAATACAACTTCTGGCTGTTCTGAAGAGATGGCAGATTCAGAAGGTCCTTGTTGTGGGTGCAGCTCAGCTGGCTCTGTCCCTCATCAGTCCCTCAGGCGCTGGAAGATGCCGCGGGCCAGGCCCCGGTGGGCCGCAGGTGTGGGCTCCAGGTGCTCTGCTGGGTTTGCAGTCCAGAGCAGGGCCCAAGAAAAAGAAAAGCCACACTCCAGGGAACTTCCCTGCCTCAGCTAGCTAAAAACTACCTAAAAGCAAAGGAGCTCTCCCACTATCTGTGCTGCAGACAGCACAGTCCGTGAGAAGGAATGCAGAGGAGTGAGTGCAGTGTCTGCAAACAAACTGCAATTCTTCACCCTTCTTCACTCTCAGAACCAGTCTTAAGAGTGCAGAACTTAATATCCAGCATAAACAGAACAGACAATTGGGGGTAAAAGCATCATAAAGTAACCCTAGGACACCAACTGATGTGTAGACCATGTCACTCATGTTTTTCTGTGTTGTAAAACCTGCCTTTTGATTTGATGGAGAAAAATACCCTCTTCTAGGACACAACTCATGCCCTCCTAAGTTAGATCTCTAAACTGCACTCCAAAGGTGCCTGTTCTCTTCCCTTAATACATGAGGGATGCTGGAAGTCAGTGCAGACTCAGGTTTCCATCCAAGCTGAGGGAGAGGAGTCCAGGTGCTGAAGCTTAAGATGTTTTCAGCTCTGGGATGGAAACTTGCTACTTGAAACAAACTGCTCAACATTTTGTTTTCCTCAGACCTCTAGGTTGCCTCTGCCTATGACAGAAATTATTTCCTACTGTGCTGAGGTCAGCAATGAGCCCTTGTACTGAACCTCTACCCACTCACAGAGGTATCCAGGTATAAGAGACCCTCACACTGGTGTTTCACTTGCTGAGAACCTTGACTTCTGGAGAGATCCCTGCAGGTGGTTCCCCTCCTCACCTCTGTACTGGGGCCACCTGCTCCTGGTGGGGCTGGACCTTTGGGGCTGCTTCCAAGGTGTATTTCTGTGGTCTGCACTGTATTCTTGTCAGTGCAGCAGAGCTGCAGGAGCCCACATGTACTTTCATAGAAAATCCTTTCTGCAAAGACATTGGACTTTGCAAATCTTGTCTTGGGTCTTGCAATTCTGGCTCTGCACCAGTCTCTGGTGTTGGGATGTGCTTGCTCAGTCCACCATGGGTTTCCAGGCAGGATTTGCAGCTATGATCCTCGGCAATAGAGCATCCTTACTGGGCTTTTCATAGCAGGGTCTTTTCCAGTTTGGTGTCTCTGACAGCCCTTATAACCTACTGTTAAACTAGGCATTTCAGTATACTGAGTTAGATGTAAATCTCCCATCTTAGACCTCAGAACTTTCTGTCTTTATAGGAGAGTGATATCCCTCCAACATTTTTTGTGAGACTGCAGTGCTCTCTTTCTTTTTGAGTGTCACCTAATTACCAGCTCTTCCCACTTAGCTGTAGACTATTGAGCAAGACTAATCTTTTTGACTGTGAAAAATTATATTTGTTTTAGAGCCATGCTTTGCTTGTCTTCCTTTTGAGCATGTCTTCATAAAAATAAAATATTGCATAAGCTTTTACTGATGGCATTTCTGGTGCTGGGCACTTTTCTGTCTTTTATTTTCCAAATTCTTACAGGCCAGAGACAAATGTTATAATCCATTATTTAATTTCATATCTCACTTCTCCTTTACTTCTGTCAGTTTTATCCACCTGATGCCCTGTGCTCTCAAAGCTCCATGAGTCTGTGAGTAATTTTCCTGCAGTAAAGACAAGCAACAAGTGTTTTTTGAGGAAAAGCAGTGATTTTAGTAAGTCCCAATGCATTGGCCTCTCCCAGAACACTGAATTTTGCAGCCATAATACATCAGTGATGCAAATCCTGCCTGCACATCTGGTGTGGCTTTCCCCTGTCTGGTCCCACACTGCAGCACAGGTTAACTAATGCAGCACCGTCTCTGGGAGAGCAGGTGAGGCTGTGGCATCCTGAGATATTTGGGTGCTTGACAAGACCAGAAGATTGCTCTTGAGTCAGAAACCTCAGACCCAGCTCAGTGTGTCCAGAAATACAGGCATGCTGCTGTTTTGAAACACCCATTCTTACCTGGCCTGCTGCAAACAATAAACCCTGTGGTGGTTGGTGTGTGTCTTTCCTCCTGGATGATTTCTGCAAGCTGCCCAGATGGGAATACAGTGATTCAAGCCTGCAGCTGGATCCTCTGCTATGCAAAATCCTGAAATGACAAATGAAGCTTTCAGAAACAGGTACAGTGGAAGTCCAGAGCTGCCACGGAGCATTTTGTGTACACACTGTTCCCCTGCCTGATTGCCTTTTGTGGATTATGATGTTTTTTCTTTCCTCCCCTACTATGTGCAGTGAAAAAATGGCTTATTCCGAGCGTTTGAACTGATAGTTGCAGCCCTCCTAATCCACAGGAAAGAGAGGCTGTAATATTTATTAGTCTGTCAATAAGGATTGCCTGAAGAGGGAAAAAAGGAGGTCTGAAATACAAACACAGAAAACAAACAGCATATATATAGCTGACATATATTCCTCACAAATGAGCAAAGAGGAAGCAAGCTGGTATGTCCATGGTGTAGAAAGAAACTGCTACAGTGAAAGCAAGAGGAACATTATCACCTAAACCCTCACAAAAAATGCAAATCAACATTTTTCTGAGCTAAGCCACCATAAAAGAGGCACCTCTGCATTCCATTTCTAAATTAATTTGTGTAAAAGCAAAAAACCTCAACCAACCCCAACCCACACATGCCAAAACCCTGACAAATATCTAGCCAGCTCCTGTTCCTGTTGCAGTGGGGATTGTTGCTATTTTTTCTGTAGAATGACTTGGTGCCAGACTATTATCCTGATGCTTTTCACTTGGGCTAAAAACGTCCTGCAGCTCCTTACCTCCCCTCTCTGGGAGCAAGGAGGAGCACTTCCCCTCTTCCCTCCCCACCCCAAGTTTGATTAACATCCTGGGAAATGGAACAGAAGGCACCAGGTAAAGGGAAAACAGCAATTCCTTGTGATGCTGGAGACAAGGTCATGGATGCATCAACAGCCAGGCATTTCTGCATGTTTGTTAGCAACAAATTTGGTTTTTTGGTGGCTGCATATGCATTTGGATTAATGCTGAGTCCTGCACTGCATAAGCAGCATGGATAAGGTGAGGTGTTTCTGGCAAGCATTTAATGAAAAAATTTCTTGCACTAAGCTGAATCTGTAGAATATTTTCTCACTGTGCCGTAGCGAAAAAGTGGGAATGAAGGACATAGGTACCCAATGACTATGAATGTCATTTGACTTTGAGCATGTTTTGACTCTAAGCAGGTGCTGGAAGCAGAGCACAGGGGAATGGTGTGAGCAGAGATCCCAGCTTGGCAAGGGAGTTCTGTGGATCCAAACACAGCTGGACAGAGGTAGGCACCGTGTGCACGCACGAGGGACTGGCAGATCTGGCATCAAAGCTCAGGCATCCACAGCGCTTTGCTCCAGTGATCCAGCCAAAGGCTGTCCTCTGCCCCCCATGGACATCTGCTGGTAGTTTCCAAATCTAACCTCACCCAGACAGCTGGGGGACTCTGGGGACTGGTGAGGAAAAAGCTGTGGGGAGAAATGAAGTGCAGAGATTGGGGACCAGTCTTGGTGGGGAGCTGATGATCCTTGTCTGAGAGAGAGCACAGTTTGCATCAGTGTTTGGAGCTTCAAATGTCAGAGGCTGAACCCACTGGCTTTGGTAGGAGCCATGGGTAGGTTCATGATCAAGGATAGAGGAGGAAGAAAACAGCAGGAAAAGGTTAGGGGAAGAATGAAAGTGATAAAAGGAGAAAACACTGAATAGAGAGCATAGCAGAAGGAAGATTCTGCCTCTCCACATTCCTTTTGGTGCTGCTCTTCCCCTGGCTGTGGCCACACTCTCAGCTTGGTGTACCAGGGTGGCTGTGGCTGCTGCGCTGCCTTCACTCGGCAGTGACAGCTGGTGCTGTTGGCCATGTGAGAAAACACAGCATTTCTTGAGTGGTAAAACAGAAAATGAGAATGTTACTTGGGTTTTTGGTTTTTTTGGAGTCAGTTACACCCCCAGCCTGGAGACCCTGGACCTGGCAGATGACTGGTTCCTCATTACAGTGTCATGCTCAGAAGAGCATCTCAAGCTCCTGCAAGCACAGAACTCCAGGTCTAGCTCCGTAAATTGACCTGCTCCTTGTAATTTGAACATCCCAAGTTGGGATCCCATAAGGCAGGTGTATTGGGTCTGACTGAGGTAAAGTTCACAGCCCTCACAGTGCTGTGCTTCACACTGGTAGCTGGATGGGTGTTAAAAACAGAGCAGTGTTTTGGCTGCTGTCCTTCTGACAGTCCTTCCCCACCAAAGGGAGTGGGCAATATCCTGGGAGGGGACACAACCAGGCCAGCTGACCCAAATTAGCCAGAGGGATATTCCATACCATATGACGTCAGCTCAGATATATAAGCTAAGGGAGAGAGGAGGAAGGGGTGGCATTCATGAGTTTTCAGTGTTTGCCTTCTGGAGGAGCCATTACGTGTGCTGAAGCCCTGCTTGCCAAAGTGTCCAAACATCACTGCTGATAGGAAGTAGAGACTGACCTTTTTCCTCTTTAGCTCTTGCTCAGATCTCCGCTTGTTTCTTTCTTTTTTGCTGCAATAAAACTGCCTTATCTCACCCTGCTGGTCATTCTCCATCTTACTCTCTCCCCTGTCTCAGTGGGAAAGGGATAGCGCGACGGAGCAGGCACCTGGCATCCAGCCAGGGCCAACCCGCTACAGCAGGTAACCCCCCAGTGCTATTTGGAACACTCTTCAAGAGCCAGCCAGCTGACCAGCAGCATTAGCCCCCTCCCTGCTTGGTTGCCCTTTGAAAGGGAGTCACAGAGGCTGCACAAAACAACCCCAGGGCTTTTGGCTGTGACTTGTGCTGGTCACTGTCGCCAGAGAGGGTGACTTCAGTGACCTGGACTGAGCAGTGGGGAGAGCAGTGCACAGAGCTCCACAGGTCATGAGCACATCAGGTTAGCTGGAGGCACCGAGGCCTCCTGTGTCTAGCTCCTGGACAGCTTGGCAGTGTGCAGGACCTCACCATGTCACACAGTGATCCGCAGCCTATTTGCAGTGCACCATGCTGAGTGCTATTGCCTGGGCCTGGCCTTCCCAGGGAATGAAAAATGGGTACTTTAAGGGAACTTCTCCCCTATTTCATGCAGCCCATTTTTAGGTACAGATAATGAATGTTCTCTGCCTATAGAGTTCTGTAGGTACAGCTATAGCATGTTCTCATGAAGGAGTGTGGGACAGGGTCTCTGGCTTGTTTTACAAGAGCATGAAGTCAGTTTTACACCGTAAAGGCAATTGTGTGCAAACAAATGCCACCACTGCATCTGTAGTGGCACATCATTGGGGTACTCTTTGCTTATTTGTGTTCTCCAAACACTGCCTGTGGTGGGAGAATATGCAGATGGTAGGTAGGAAAGAAAAATGAGATTCTTATTATCTGTGAGTCTGAAAGGCATAACAGGAATGCTGGGTTCTCCCTCCTGCCCCACCTCCCCATATCTATACTAAATTTTAGCTAAGCCACTGTTTGTTTTTGTGTATCTGTAGAGTATCTGTAACTTCTGGAGAGCTCTTTTCCTCTGCATGTGTAGCAGAAGTTGTAAGTGATTTGAAGTGAGGTAGCCCATGAGTGAAACACCAAAGCTTGAGCCACATTTCATCTGGGTGTCTTTTGCTTCTCAGTTCTGGACCAGCAGCCAGCTGTGACTCGGGTTCCAGATAAGCAGCTACAGACAACCAGCCATGGCAGGCAGCCTCCCCTGCCTGCCTGCTGCAGCTCTTGGAGCAGATGGTCCCAACAAACACATTTAATAACTTTACATCTTTAGAGTGCAGTGATCCAAGGCACTCTCAATTCAGGCCCAGAAGGAATCCCTTGCCTTCCATTACTGTCTGCAACCCTGGAGATGACTATGGATGTTTTTAGCCTGGATGGCTGTGTTGCTGTACTGTGTGTGATGCCATGTAACTCACAAGTAGGAATCAATCTGAGCTGCCTAATTCATTAACTGCAGTCATTAGTTTCCTTAGTTTTTAAGCTGTTATGCTGACAGCTTTTAGAGGGAAGTTTCAATTCTGCTCTAGCTAAAGGCTAGAAAAGGCTTCATTTTGTTCATCCTGAGGTAGGGGGATGATTTTGTTTTCTTTCATAGTGGATTTATCTCCTCATTTTTAGATGTACTCAAAGGAAATTAAAAAAAAAAAATGAGCATAGCAAAAGGTGGCAGACCTGTTTTCTGCTGAGATTTGGGTAGTGCTGGGAAGTAGTCAGGGATGGAGATGCCACAAAAGGCAGTGGCAGGGGTCATGGAGTGGTGGGACAGAGCTGGGAAATGGCCTGGACAGGAGGAGGTGGCAAAAGAGAAAAGTGACATGTCCTAAGAGTGACCATGTGATATTTAGAAAGTAAAGGATTTATTTAAGCAGCTTGCAGGACAAAAAGAAAACAGGTGAAGCTGCTGAGGACAGAAAAACAACCGTCCTACTCCCCTGTTTTTGCTAAAGGGGAACAATATGTGTCCTGAAGCCCTGCAGGCTGGAAACATGGCATGTTATATTTAAGACCAGAGGTAACTTCATTAGAGCTGTTATATTTAGCCTGTCTTATAAAGACTATTATTTCTATGGAATATTACATAGAAACTGTTACTATGTACAACACAGTAGAAAAATGTGGTTTCTGTCCCACAGAGCTCCCAATCTGCCTCTGCAAATTAACTTCGCCAAAAAGGTTAAATGGCAAGAGGTAGAATATTTGAATCTGTGAATTATCATGTGGATGGTGAGCTCAGAGAGGGGAGTAGGTCTAGCTGAGACATGGTCTCCTGTTCTGGTGCACCTCTGAGATGGTGCAGGCTCCCAGGGAGCAGAGCTGGACTGAAGCCAGGCAGAGGGTGACAGTTTTACACAGAAACAGAGGAGACTTGGGGTAAGAGTGAGAGTGACCAGCCCTGCTCCAGCTATGATGACATTTTCAGATATTGACTGAGATTAAATCCCAGCCTGCCTGGATGTTATGAATGTTACCAGTGGCAAACATGAGAGCAGGGCCCTCAGAGAGAATGTAGCATCTCTACCCTCAGAGATGTACAAAGCCCAGCTGAGCAACTTACCCTTCCTGACCCTGCCAGGGCGTGCACAGAGGTCAGAGGGTTGATTGTGAGAAGCATTGCCTTCGAAACTGGCACTGAAACTTGTAGGTCAGCTGTCTGCTCCCTAGGGAAGGCACGCAGCTGCTGCTTCCCCTTACCTCTGCCCTTCACCCCAGGGGTGCCCCAGAGCCCCCTCCCACCTGCCTGGCCTCCACCCAAACATCATCTCTCCCCAGAGATGGCCTGAAGGTGTTGGAGAGGTAAGCTTCAGGCTCAGGATGGGACAGACTCAGCCCTCAGTGAGCTGCTCTGCACGGGCTGGGCATCCTTGAGGAGGTGGAGGCACTGAAACATCCATCCATCCATCCATCCATCCATCCATCCATCCATCCATCCATCCATCCATCCATCCATCCATCCACCTAAATGGGTGTGAAATGGGAGCTCTGTGGCACAGAAGATCCTGATGGAAGTAGCTGCCCTCTGGGCTCTGCCCATCATGAGAAAGGACTTTTCTGGTAGAAACCACAAGCCTTTGGAGGTTGTCTGCAGGAGCAGTGCCCATGTGCAGGGCTCAGGTGGTCACTTCATCCACCGGTGCTTTTGGACCATGAGATGTCTCTGGGCTTCATGCAGAAAGCCAGTGCTGGGGAAACCCCATGTGGTGGGATTTGCCTGTGGGTGGCTTGCTTTTGAAAAGCAAGCAAGCATCACCTGGAGGAGTGCCAGACAGCTGTGAGCTGAAGCAGCACCCTGCTCTGCTCACTGGAGGAAGGCTGGGTGCCTTTGCAGCCTTCCTCATGTCCTGCAGGAGCTGCACCAGAGTCCCACCAGACCCTGTGAGGGGGTGTGCAGGCTGCTGTGGTGTTTATTAAGGGGGGTCTTTTGGGAAGCCCTCAGCACTGATAGCATCAGTGCTAAGCTGTAGGTAGGCAGAAGTTGCTGCCATCTCTCAGCTGAGACAGAGGTGAGCTGAAAGAGGCTTTGCTGCCATTGTGGCAACACGTCACTGCTTGGTCCAGGCAGTGGGTGGGCAGGAGCCATTCAAGGTGTCGGGTGATGGCAAAGAGCAAAGAAAAACTGCAGGGAAATTATTAACCTTGGCTATAAATACTCAGTTAAATTGCCATAAACTGCATGCAGCGCAGCTTAAGATGATGCAAACAAATGGTCTCTCACTCAAGTCCTGAGCAGAGCTCCTAAACCACAATTAACATAAATATGCTCTACTTCACGAAGCTGGAGTTTTATTCTATTGTTTTCTATTCAGAGCAATATTACAATGCTGGAATGTGTCTCAGCAACCTTTTAGCCCTTGCCCATAAAAAAGAACAAGTTTTCAGCCAGTGCTAGACAGAGCAGCTGCCTGGTTGTGTGTCCCCAGCAGAACTTGAATGTTGAAGAGGAAAACTCCCCCACTGGCATCACACCTATCCATGAGGTGGTTTCACACCATGCTTGCTGGAAGGAAGAGATTTGAAGAATCACTTGTACTTTGTTTTCCATCTGGGCCATCATGGTACTGCAAAACCTACTGAGACATGAGCCAGAGAAAGAAAGCTGGTTAGGAGAGGCTCAGGGATCTATTCCTTGCGGGAGTGGAGCTGTACACCTGGTGTCAGAGCAGCAGGACATTAAGCTGTCTCTAGTGATACATGTATGCTGCAGTGAGAGATGACAGGGATTTCTTAGCTGGTAGCCTCCGGTTCTGAGTGACTGGTTTTGTTACCCCTCTCAAAAATATTTTTTCCCCCCAAGTCTCCCCTAAAATCAATCAGGTTTTGGTCATTGGGAGCTGTAACATGCTACACACCAGTACAATTCTCTGCTTGCTTCGGCTTAACTTGGAGTTTTCTATTTTTCTGCTGTAAATTCTGCTCACTAAAACAGTAAGTAGGAGGTAGGTCTTCAAAGCATGGATGTTAAACAGAAGCCTCCTTAGATTCAGATTCCTACTGTGTGTTTGTGCAGCCTATGACTAGGTTTGCAATATGAGCGGGGAACCTGCTTGGCATCTTTTGTACCAAGCAGCATCTTTACTGAGAGGAACCCTCTTCAACTGATTTCCAGCAAGTATCTGAGGGCACCCAGATCTGAGGAGGTCTTGATTTATGTGTGTCAGCGCTTGGTTAGCTGGCAGCTCCAGGCTCTGCGTGGAGAAGCACCTCATCCTGAAAATGATTGTTTTAATTTCATTCTAAAGGTAGAGGATATTAGAACCCGAAGTCTTAATGGCTCACAATAAAATATGGAATAGCAACTACCCATTACATTTGTTATTGTCTTTTTCTTCCGTAAATCAATATAATTGAATTTCTCCTAACTTCCCCAGTATTGCATGCAGCCGTGTGCAATCACAGGGGACATTGCACAAAGATGAATAAGCACAATGCCATTCCAGATGAGCAGAGCACCCAGTAGCCTCTCTCAGAGATTTGTTTTGCAGCACACTCACATTCTCCTGAGCCGGCCTGACTCCTTTCCCTCCAGCAGCTGGAACTTTCTGCAATATTTAGAAGTGGCATATGAATTCTCATTGCCAGGAATATCTCAGTCTCAAGAATGGATAATAGCCTCTGCTGAAAAGGCTTTTCACTGTCAGTGAATTGATTCCCAAGTGAAGCTTGTCTCTGCCTCAGTTTCCCGAGTTGTGTGACTTCACCAGCCACCTGGTTTCTCACCTGACTTTCTTAATTTCTTTCCCTTCACCCAGGTTTCCTCATTTTTTAAAACTAATGTTGTGGAACCCAGGTTTTAAGGTCCTTTCAGCTGTTGCTGCTGCACAGCTGGCACATCTACGCACCCCGTTCCCTCTCCCTGCCCCTCCTCAGGGCAGAGCCGAGTGATGGCTCTTGCAGTGCTTCCCCTCCCTGCCTGTCAGAGCTCACCAGAAGGGTGTCTGCTGGCCCGTTTTACAGAGAGGAGAAACTGAGGCATGGAGCCAGGTGCCTCGTACAGGATCATCAGCAGGCAAAGGTGGTGCTGGAAGTCAAGCTCCTGTTTGCTGAGCTGTAGGTCTGTGCTCTCACCTCTGCCACTCCTTGCTTGGGTGACTGTTACCCGCACTGGGGTGGCTGGAGGCAGGGATGGTGCAGAAGCTCACCCTGAGCACGGCTCCTCCACGCCACGGGAAGCCCTTGCTGCAGAACCAGGCTGCCTCCTCCACCCCAGGGAGAAGCTAGGTTTTGCGCTTCAGCACATACACTTGTAGTTTCCCCAAGGCTCCCAAGGGGACCTCAGGAAGAAGCAAACAGCATCTTGAATGCTGGGAATTCCCCAAAGGGGGTCCAGAGCTATGAGCTAAAATGCTGGGGTTTCACTTTCCATACTGTGTTCACTGCAAAGCTGATGGTCTATGCCTGTCCCTCCTGATCCTGCCAGCAGCCTGCTCAATTCTTCCCATCTGGACAACACACATCTCCTTTAACAGCAGCAGCTGGGACATGAACCAGATTTCCATCCTGAGCTGGTGTGTACTGAGATGCAGTGCAAATCCTCTCGGATTTAGAGCACTGCTCTGTGCTCAGGCACTGTAAACCCTTCAGAGCAGCTCTGACATGCAGCCTGTCACTGAGCCTCATCTTTAATCCCAGCAAGGACAGAGGTGTGGACCCCTGCACTTGTGCGTGGCCAGTGATGCCGTTGCCTCTGGATACTGCTGCATATTGAAATGGACACATCCTGGAGCTGGAATGGATTACAGGCAGTGCCTGGGAAGAGGGCTTCCTGGGGTTCTGCTCCCCACACCATGCAGAAGGGCTTTACTCCCTCAGCTGCCCAGGGTGAGGGGCACGGGCTCTATTCCTGGCTGGCTGCAAAGCAGGCTAGTACACTTATCGGTCGTTAAGCTCCTCCCCCATCACCAAGAAACCCCCTAAAAATCCCAAACCACCATAAAAATGTGTTGGCAGAATGGGAGCAAGTCATGCAGTGCTATTTGGAAAACACGACCTTGTTTTCAAAATAGATTAATGATGGGTTTGGTGCCGGGGAGTCTGCCTTCCCCGGCCCCCCCTCGGAAAAGCATTGCAGGCAGGTCTGCAGTCTGGCAGTAGAACTTCCTAAAAAATAAATACAAGACTGGCTAATAATAACAGTGCCACTGCTAGTACTACTAATAGTAGTAGCAAGGCTGGCAAGGTCTGTGCCTTTACAGACTGCTCTGAATGAGAGGAGCCAGGGATGGGGAGGTGACAAGCTCAATTAACTGGGATCCACCCTGGCAGGGGCAGTGGTGTCACCTGATGGAAACTTAATGGTGAGGTTAAACAGCTGCCTCACAGATCCAACACAGTTTGTGTGGCTCTAAGCAGGAGTGAATTTGTCAGTTTTTGAGGCTTTTTCCCCTTGTCTTACTGGAGGCCAGGCTCTGGTCTTACTCCCACAGAGCCGGGAAGTGTTATGAGATCCAGCAGGTAATGGAGACAGAAGTGATGGAAAAAGCCACTTGGATATACCCTCGCCAGCTTTTTTCCTACTAGGGTTTGTTTGGGTGAAGGGGAACAGAGGAGATGTTGGGTACATTTATCTGACAGAAATTCACTTTTGCAGATGACCAGCACCTGCACCGAGACAATCTTGTCTGGGGATAGTCTGGTCTAGCTGTCCTGGGAAAACCCCACCAGTGCTGCTCTAGCCCCAGCCCAAATCATAGAATCATGGAATGTCTTGGGTTGGAAGGGACTTTAAAGACCACTTTTCACCAGACCATGTTTGTCAAAGCCCCATTCAGCCTGGCCTTCAACACCTCCAGGGATGGGGCAGCCAGAACTTCTCTGGGTAACCTGTGCGAGTGCCTCACCACGCTCAGAGTAAAGAATTTCCTCCTAACAGCTGATCTAAATCTCTCCCCTTTTAGTCTGAAGCTTTTTATTCTGGCACAATTAATTGTGGCATGATCTGCCCAGCCTGAGCACAAGTGTTGCTCGGAAGGATTGATGCTGTGTCTGGCCATGAAGGATTTCAGTGGCACTTCTTGGGGACGCAGGGCAGAGCGGGGCTGGGGGATTGCAGTCACATGCTGCTACTGCAGGGCTGGAGGAGAATTAGTAAAATTTGCTGCAGGATTCCCACACCCTTGCAGCAGAGACTGGCACTGCATCCCGAGGGCGTCTGATTCAGCTCTTTCTCCCCTTGGTCTCGATTGCTAGCACTGTTTTTTATCAGATGCTATGGACTATAAAGTGATTTTCCTAAAAGCCACTATTCAGAGCAATTTCCCCCCCACCCAATGCTATTATTTAATGAAATCAATACACAGTGTTGTTACATGTTATGTTGTTTGTAAGCTATAAGCTTTCAAGCTAGGAATTGGAACAACATTATTCAAAGCCTTTTCAATTTGCTGTGCCTGCCAACTTATACGTTGATTGTGGCATTTTGTCCAAATAGCATCAACTTGCTAAACGGTAGTAAGAAATTTAGGTATGTTAACAAGAAGGATTAGAGTCTATCATCAGGATTCACCTGCATGCCAGCAGAGATGTGACTTCATCTACTTTGTTTTTCCTATCTGTTCCTCAGTTTGCTCGCATGCATGTATGGCACAGGCTCCTTCCAGGCACTGTCAGGTTGCACCATGTGCTGACTGCTAAAATGAGAGGCAAGGTGTGAGCCTGCAGAGGCTCTGGAAGTTGCATCCAGGCTGTGCCAAGTCTCCCTGAGCTCTGTGCTCTGCCAAAGCATCATGATGGAAGCTGTAACACTGTCAGTGTGTCCTCACCCAGGGGAACCCACCTGGGCCACTGCAGCAAGGCTGGACTATGGCTGCTGCTGAAACACCCCTCAGCTTCCCGTTTCTGAGCTTTTTTCAAACTGTAATTTTACAGTTGCTTTGGCTCAGAGTCCAGAATTGAACTTCTCTCCTTTTTCACAGGCAGGAGGCAGGGGGGAAAATGCTGTTGGTGAAATAGCCCCAATTTCCCCATGAAGTTCCCTGCTCGTTAAAGTGACAGGGCTGCAGCCACACTGGCTCCTCAGTACTTTTAGCAGTGCCCCACAGAACGAGCAGCAGCACTGCAGCTCTCAGTGCCAACATGATATCTTTTCTTGCACAGAGATCATTCAAAGCTTTCCCCTTTGAAACAAAGCCTTTGTAGTTAGATGAGATCTGAGGGGATGCTGTCGGGTTAGGGGCTCAACAAGGTGATGATGCAGCATACAGTCCACATCTCCCACAGATCCTTTGGACTTGTTACGTGGGACATTTTATCTACATGAGAAGATAGCAGTGCATCCCTCCCCTTCCTGGGCAGACCCAAAACAATGTGTGTAAGTGATGGTGGGAGAAAGTGGGGCCAGGGAAGGGGGACAGAGGAGACAGATGCTATCAGGGATGCAGCGGTCTGTCCTGCTATTTTGCCAGCGCTGTTATGTTGGTTGGAGCAGTGGCTTTTCACTCTTCTGTTGCCAGAAAATATCTGTGCTGGCAAATGTCCCAGTGCTGATGCAGTTGTATCACTTGAAAAGGACTTTGCTGGCATTGTTTGCTATCTCTTAAAAGCCAGTCCGAGATATTCCAGCTGAAGGAGGTTGCAATCAGCTGCATTTCCTTAAGGGTGTTTGGCGAGAAGTGTGACCCATATCTGGGGAAGGTGGGGATGCTCAGGAAGGAAAAGATATCCTTGTGAAAACAAGAATCAACCAACCACTTGCAAATTCATATGCATTTCTGCTACTGAAACAAAAAGGAGGAAACAAACCTCAGATTTTTGGGATGCTCTCCTGCATGCTTTTTGAACCTCTGCTCTTACTGTGAGACCCAGAAAACTGAAAGCAGGAAAGGGGGAGCAGTTTTATATTCATGAGAACCACTAAGCCACAGAGACCAAGAGCTTTATCAAGAGCTCTAGGAGATCCTGTGGTGGTGGTTTGAAGACTGGATGGATAGCCCAGGCTTTGCAGGATGTTACTACTTGTGTAGAAGTGAACAGGAATCCCTGGTTGTGAATTATCCCCCTGGTGTTAGTGGGTCAGCAGGGAAAAAATAGAGATGAATTCATGCCCACAGAGAGATGTCCCATTTGAGGACACACAATTTGCTGTGCTCTTGTTCAGCACACGGGAAAACTTCCCACCATGAGAAGGTCCAGGTCCTGCTGTCCTCCCCTCAGTTCTCACAGAAGACCACAAGTTGCAGGAAAGGTGTTTGTGACTCAGGCTAGATAGCTACTATGCAAATGATAATGTGCCCATGTTATCACTCTGTCCCCTTCAGATTTTTAACTCGTCTGACCAAATGAGACAAAATTTCAGGGACCTCAGAAATACCAAGCTCCCTAAGTTCCACGGATATGAAGACCTGTTATCACTCCTAACACAGGAAAGGAACAGCAGCTCATCTTTCTCTGGGTGTCTGGTAAGAATCGAGTTTCACCTTCAAGGTGTTGTTTGTAGAAACCAAAACTTTTTGCTGTACACAGTATTACTTGTTTCTTTGATTGATTGCACTTGTTTATTTTACCATATGAAGATCCCAAGCAGGGCTCCATGACACTGAGACTCAGGGTTTATTTAAAGCCCAGGGGCAGGACAGCCTTTCCATCTGTGTTGGACCTTGTCATGCCATGGTGCTTTGGGAGGAGAGGGATGAACAGGGGAGCAGCTGCTCTTCAGATGTCCCCTATGGACAAACACAAGGGAGATGCCGACCAGCACTGATGGCCTGGAACAGGAACGATCAGGTGATACAGACCGAAACAGCCCTGGAATTCATCAGGGTGGTTTGGCTGTTTATGCCAAAACCCAGCACAGTGAGTTTAGAGAGACCCCTGCCTGAACCTGACCTGGACCTGCAGTTTGTTTGGAAGTCTATTGGGAAGAAAGGTAACAGCAACCTGAATGTGCCTGGAGAAAAAATGCTAACAAAGTCAAATTTGGATGATGATGGATTGGTAGAAAGTGGGGTGATGACAAGCTGTAATTTCTCTCTTGAATTTCGGAAGGATAAGTAGGTGAGGGAGCTTTAGACACTGCTCATAGCAAGGTACCAGAATACCTCAGGATTGTGCTCAAAGACTGAGTTTGTGCTGCTGGTGTAAACCAGTGTGGGAACTGACGTGGTTTTGCTGGTGCTGGTGGTGCTCAGCAGGTATTTCAGGGCTGTGAGGCAGGGCAGCATGGCCTGGGTGTCACACAGACACACACTGCTGGCATGGAGGAGGGGACATGCCTCTGGGGCTTACAGGGCTGGCACGGTGTTGCAGCATCAGCTGCAACACAGGGAATCTGAATCACAGGGTCCAGGGCTGGGAGCAGGTTTTTGAAATCCATCTGCCTGCCATCAGTGACCCCAAACAGCAGCAGTGCTGTAGGATAGTCCTTTCTTCATGACCAGATGATCATAAGGTGTTCCAAGTCCCTCTGTCACTGATATCATGACAAAAACCTCTCTCAGTTATGAGGTCTCTATGGTCTTTAGAACCTATTTATGATCTGGTTCAGCCATCCATGTGTAGCACCTGGGAACTGCTTCCATTTGGAGCAAAGTCCAATGTCAGTGAGCTGGAATGGTCCAGAGCATGTGTGCACTGCCTGGGTGGAGTGTAACCCTGTGTGCTGGAGAGCACTGATGCAGGCTCTGAGGATAGAACTCACTGCTCTTGTTGCTTCAGGATACAGACCAAGGAGAGAGGGGCCAAACCCATGTCATTAAGATATTTCACCGAACCATAGAGTGGAACGAAAGGGAAAGGCTTATCCTGAGGATACTGGCAGACAGTCTTCTAAGCATGGGCTGTTACTTCACCACAGGGTTTCACCCAAACAAAAGGGATGCATTTCTTTTCAGGCACTGAAATCAATTTTTTAAAAAATTTAAAAAGATGGAAGTATTTTTTACATAGGAACTTTAAAGCAAGGAAGAAAACCCTGCCATTCAAAACAAATCCAGACACAATTCCCAAGGTAGAAGTTACAATAGAAACTATTTTCCTTTAGTAACATTCACAGCAGAATTCCCTTTATTGCAGTGTAATGGTCACAGCACACAGAGCATTGGCATAAATGACATAGTTTAGATAGAAATAAAACTTGTTGTCTGAATGTCTTTTAAAGTCATCTGTTGTTTTTGTGCCATCTCCTTTCTTATTTCATCTCCTGCTTTACCTATACGAGGTAGAAAAAGACCCCAGCTCAATGACCAGGGATGTGTGTACCTGCATTAAATAAGAAATCCCCATTACGTAGAGACAAGACTCTGACCCCCAGCAAAGACTGGCAGCCTTTGCTAATTACAAAAGGATGTTACCAGTTTCAGCATCACACTGCTTTTACTCAAAATAATTAAAATGTCTCTATTGTTCTCATGTATTCACTGGATAGATTTGACCACATCCACCGTATAATTGGTTTTGCTGCTACTTTCATGGAAAATCAGCTATTTTTTTTCCCCTTGTAGCTCTGCGTAGATCTGTTCTAGAATAAGAAGGAAGCCCAAAAGGCAACTGCAGTTATATATCCAGAAAAGCATGCAGTGGAGAGAAAAGGGCCAGGTGTGGCACATGAAACTGTCTGCATTTTCTACCACAATCCCAACACCAGGCTGAAAATACCCCATGGCATTTACAAGCATCTTAAAATAAAAGGGAAAAAAACCCTCACAACATGAAGATTTTCTTGCCTTAGTTCAGACTCCTGTCAGTCCAGAAAACTGCATATTCATGCTATTCATGCTAATTATTCCTGAAACAAAACCCACATAGCACAATGTTGGGAATTATTTTTAACTTTGGGATGGCTTTTGTGGTGAGCATTGTGTGTGCCTCTACAACACATTTTTTCCATTTGTTTTCATGTCATTTCATAACTCCTACCAAAAAACCAACCAAACAAGAACCTCCCCCCAAAACCCCAAAAAGTTTTGATTGATAACTTAGCACAAATCCTTGCTTCCTTCAACACTATTTTTCACAGTACAAATGATATGCATGGCTCACCCACCGGTGCAGTCCTGCAGCTTGAAAGGTGTTTGCTGTATTATCTCACTTAGATAATTATGTAGGCACTGGTGAACATCAGTTTGAAACAGTCAATAAAGTAAGGTGAAAACCTGAATTATCTTTGTTTTCACACATTTTGGAATGCTGAGAAAACTCAAATAGCAATACTGAGAGGAGCACTGTACGTGCACATTTAGCTGTAAGGAACTGCCTCAGTCCAGCTCCATGGACCCTGCAGGAGCAGTTATGAGACCAGATGTTTTTCTCATTCATTAAACAGTGCTGGCCAGCATGTAATGCTGAGCAGAAAAATGTTGGGATTGCTGGAGATACAAGACCTCTTTGTAATGTGAGCTCTGGTTTTACACCTGATCCTGCTGTGTGCAAGTGCTGCAGGGCTTGTGCTGGGGGCTGTGAGCTGGAAATAAACCCCAAATCCAAGGCACAACTGAACACACCTGTCAGCCTCCAGGAGAAAGGGTGAATTTCTGGTCCCACTGAATCTGGTAGGAGTTTTCAGCTTCAGTGTGTTTTACCTTGCCTGTCTGGTCATTTGGCTCCAAATCCCACATTTTTTATGTCTTGAGCAAAAAGAGAGTTCCTACAGCTGTTGGTAGTAATAAGTCTCTTCAAATCAGTCACTAGGGAACAACTTCACTCATTTGTACACACAAAGCCAATGTAATGCAGGGATGTCAAAAAGCGACTGTGGCTGGCACCTGCAGGGAGGCTGAAAAAGTCAATTCAGGATGACTTTAGAGCTGCAGTTCTGTATTGACTTCCAAAGAGTCTTCCCTGCATGTGAATGGTGGGGTTTAGCTGGGAAAATGCTGGAGCCAGCTAAAGGAAAGTGCAATTATAGGTGATGATTATAGATAAGGAGTGTCTCTCAGGATCCCCCTTGCCTCCTGTTCCAGCCCAGAGGAGTTGTTTAGACTGGAAAGCAAGCAGCATGTGGAGTAAGACATGGGCTTAAACTTCAATTTTCTTTTAAAGGTGGCCATTTGTAGCACTTCATAGAGATGCCACAAGATCTGTAGATGTGTTTGATTTTTTTTCCCCAAAGGTGAATTTTATTTTTCTTGGAACAATTTAGTTTGGTAACTTTTTAAGGAAATTAAACCCAAATTTTTTTTTTTCTTCATTTTTGAATGGTAACTCAGCTAATGTTGCTGGCACTGTGAGGGCTGCTACTGAGTCAAAGGACAGCAAATGTTCCTGTGCTTGCCAGCAAAAGGGCCTCTGGGATGAGGCTGGCTTGGCAAAGAGGGTTCCATGTGGTCCTATATATTTTTATGTATACCTGTATATATCTATATCTAGATCTAGATCTAGATCTAGATCTAGATCTAGATCTAGATCTATATATCTGTATCTATTCTTGTGTATCTGTATACCTATAGGAAGACAGGAGTTTTTAAAAATAAAAAGTCAAACTCAAGGAAAGTAATCACTTAGCGAGTCTCAACGGGCTCTACTCATTCAAAAATATTTTCATTTTAAAATACTTGTGTTATTTTAAAAAAATGTTTCCCATCAGATCAAGATTCAGAAGGATTCTCTCAACAGACTGTATTTTCTAGGAGTGTGGAGGGGATAGAAGGTGAGGTTATCAGAAGCATCAACAACACAATATATGAGCATCGCAGTATTTCAAGAGTGGATTGAATTTTTTCTGGGTTCATCCCTTGGTGGAGGGTTTTCACTGGTACCATGATGAAAACTTGCCCTTCTGCCCATATTTTGAATGTGGAAGAGAAAGAGCTTTATGAGCATTTCTTGTCAATAAGGATGAATTCTGGGACGGGAACAGGGAATTTTTCCTAGTACATGCTGTAGGAGGGGAAGAGGAAATTAGTTTACTAGCTTTGTGCACTTTGACCCTTTTACACATACTAAGCAAAGTGGTTTGATGGTAGTTTGAGGATAGTATTAGGATCATCTGTTAGTCAGATTTCAAGTTAATTAACCAGCCAATCTGCTCGTACTGGAAGGGGCTTGTGTATGATTATGAGTCACCCACTTGGGTAACTGATATTTGTTTATTTTTAGGCAGACTATGAGGCACCCAGACACTACGGCAATGGGTTCCAGATCAGTACATAAATATATGAAATATACTGGTGATTTGGACCTTGCAGATGAGAGGAGTGTCTGCTTTCTCACAACCTCTCCCTTTGTAGAAGATGAGGTCAGGCTCATCATATGAAGACAAATTCCTTATCCTAAGTATAGTTAAGGCTCATTCCTGAAATATACAGAAAGCATTATTTTGGGATGGATCTGTATGTACTCTTTCAGCCCTTGGTAGGCTCTGTATTTCTAAGCGAAAGAGTTGGTCTTTTCTGTGTAAGAGTATAAAATTGTGTGGCGCTACATTGATAGCATCCAAAGTTTTTTTGTGCTTTGGACTTTTATTCTCGAAACTTGGTGCTAAAGTGTGAGTCCATGAAAGTATGAGAGGTTGGCATAAGTAAGGCAAAGAAAGGACAGTGGGATTTGGGAACAGAGGTGGGGGTCTCGGGTACCAAGTTGCTTGTCTTTGGAGGGGATCACACTCTGTAATCCCTCTAATGAATGCATCAAGCTCCTTTCCATATTTAATTAAGCTCCTGTCCTTTCCCACTCCAGAGCCATCAGCCTCTCGCTGCCACCTAAAACGGATTTGTGGCCAGCTCAGACCCATCTGTTCTTGGGCCAAGGCTGACTTTCTTTCAGTAGCTTTTCTTATAGGGCACATCCCAATTAGTTTTGTCAAGAGCAGGAGGAAAATTTTTCTTGTCCACATTTCTGCATGAGGAATTTGGAAACGGAAGGAAGGCTCTGTCTAATAATGACTTCTCCAGGGGCCAGTGCCTCCTTCTCAAGATGAGTAAGTACTTTTTGTAGTTTCTCTTTCCTTGCCTCCTTTTTTTTGCCTCCTCTGTCCTTTTTTTGACCTCATATTTCTCCCACTGGCCTCCTGTTTTGTTTCCTGTGGCACCCTGTCACTTCTGTCCCTTTGCAGTGGGTGTGTGATGGGCTCAGACACAAACCCTGCCATCTCTGGGGTAAGGCAGCTGCACATCTTTGCTGTGTGAAGGGCAGCAGTGGAGAGAAAGGCAACACAGGCTTCATGGCATGTTATTTGCTTTTTGGTTCTGGGGAAAGCATGAGGTAGGGGGTCATAAACATCACCAATGCCCCTGCAGAAGTGACTTTGGACCATGCAGGATGACAGGAGGAGAGACAGAGTGAAATGGAGACCTGGCAGCTTGTTCACGTTGCTGGATACCATGAGTCCCAAACATTTATCTGTGGCTGTGAGATATGGAGCATTAATTAAACTGTGTAAATAACCATTTATTCATTCTTACTCTATAGCCTGGTGCACAGAAAAATGAAATGCTGGGAATTAAGTATTTTTCTGGAAAAGTGTAATTTTTATAAGAATTGCATTAAGCAAATAGTTAATTTAGAATCCCCCTTTTGTGTATTTATGTCTTAATATTGTATTTTGAATATTGTTTTTGTTTAGTGTATTTTGTGTAACCAGTCACTTAATTAGCAATGACTTTATTTAACTATTACAAAGATGATTTCCGTATTTTATTAGTATTTGTTTTAGTATTGTAACTACATAAGCACAGTCTTCAGTTACCAGATGGAAACAGCTGCATTTTCATTTTCCTAAAATGGGTCCTTTTAGGATCTTTGCTTGAAATTATTTTGCTCTATACATTTCATGTTGGATCACTTCTGCAATGAAATCTAATGAATTTTCCTTATAACAGTTTCCATTGCAATGGTACTGCAGCATCATGATTCTGGTGAATGCAGTGAGAAGACTTTTACATAAACTCCTTCTATATTGTGGTTGCAATAGGATTTGAAAAAAAAATTTGCTAATGATGGTGAAATTAAAGCGAGGTGATTTTGTGCATGATGTCAGACTCTGAGACACCTTCTCACAGAGGTTTCACCCCCGCTGGTGCTGGTCATGGAATCACATGAAGGGGGTTTAGTACTGGGTGACTGGAAAGGTTTTCTGTGAGCCACAGTGGCCTGGGAATGCCAGTGGGATGGGGAAGCCTTCTGGCCTGAGCCAGTGGCACACACCTCATGCTATTACAAACAGCCGATTAAATCAGCAGTGTTTTTAATAAACAATTTAAAAATATCAGATGTAGCAAAACAAACCTAGAGATGACAGAAACAGTGTTGTTTTTAGAGGTGGTGGAGAACAGAACATCCTTTTCTTGGAAACACTACATGTCCAGGAGGAAAGCAGCTCCTTTGCAGCGTCTTAGCTTCCCCAGACTGTGCTCACACAATCTCATGCAGTGCTGGCCTGTGGAAACCCATGTGCCAATGTTTGTAGAAGCTTCCCAGCTGTCCCAGGAATATTCTGTCTATCTGTCACCTAAATAAAAATTCCTCTTGCAATTCTTCCATGTGAGAGCTAAAAAGATTTAGTAATAACCTAAGAAATAAGTAATTTAGATAGAGAAAAAGAAGGGCTTTTAATGACTCAAAAGCAGTCGTTCATTTTGAATGTTAGTGGCACAAATCGTGCCTGGGCCTTGCCTTGTAATCTGTTATTTTAACTGATGACCAAGAAGTAGGTAGCTGCTTTCCACCTTGGCAACTTCAGCTCTCTCTGGGCTGGGTTTGGCTGCTGATGTGTGAGAAAGGACCACTTCAGGTTGTGTTGCTGCTTGAGTAGTTTGAAAACACACTGATGACTCCTTATTTAATAAAGGAATGGGCCAGCCCTCACTGCGAAATCCTGAACAGCCCAAACACAGCCCAGTATTAAATAATTTCCCCAAAGTAACCTCCCAAAGTTAAGATGCAGATAAGTCTGCCTCAGGGGTAAGAAGAGAAGAGACTTCAAGTGGGTATTTCCATGGAAGAGCAAGAAGTGAACTAAAATGGGCTGGTGTCTTTCTGTGAGTGTTTGCCATTGAACTCCCAGTATGTCATCTGTGGGGGCTTGGGGAGAATCTAGAGAGACCAATACATACACCTTAGTCTCTAGATAACTTTAATTCTTGGAGTTTACACTTTGGAAAAAATGCATTTTAAAAAGTATTAAATAATGATTTAGTTTTGTGAAGGACTACTGGTTTAAATCTTGGGCTGGTGTGCTCCTTGCCTGCCTCTGTTCCTCAGCTTTAACAGCCCTTCAGCTCTGAGGCACCTCTTGGAGCAATGACCAGATTATTATGAAAAATTATAAAAACAAAGCAAACCAAAGACTTAGCTGACTCATGAAAATTTACAGGGAGTGGGGGAAAATGTCTGTTTAGCTCTGTTTCAGTTCTGTTGGCATAAAGTTAAGATGTATAAAATGTCCCGGAGGATGTCAGTCCTTTGGGTGACTTCATGCAGGTGTGTCACTGAGTGATGCAGAAAGCTTGTCTGGTCTTCTTTGCTCCTGACCCTTCTCCCCCACCAGCCCCAGCATCATCCTTGGTTGTCAGCTGCCCCACCTGGACATTGGGCCCCATTCAGACCCCCCTGTCCACCAGGGGAGGAGTTTTAATCCTCCTTCCTTCACAGGAAAGAGGCAAGAGTACAATAAAAATCAAATCTCTTCACTGGGGCCTGGGCAAATATTCGACTCGCTGGGCTGTGCAAGTTATTTTTGTTTAATAAAATGCAGCAGAGGAGGATTTCTCAGGAGACTCTCTGCTTCACACCATACTGCAGGGTCAATATTTTAACAACTTATTTTTCCTTGCGTTTGTACTCTTAGAGTAAGTGTTTGTGCTGGGACTGACACCACTGAAATGCAGGGAGAGAGGAGTTAGCAGCTGTGACCCTCAGCCTATCATGCAAAAACACCATGAACAAAATGCCCCAAACACAGGCTCCAGCCATGGGCAGTGGGGGCTTTCTTGGGTGCTTCTAAATGCAGCAGTTGTAAGAGTCCACAACATTAAATTGTAGCAGAACTAACTGTGGTTGAATAGAGAGAGGTGAAAACGAGAAAAATCAACAGATATAAGGTATTTGGGGTTACCCAGGGCTGAACTCAGCCCCTCCCACAAAACTTTAAAAAAAAAAAAATAAATGAAATTATTAAAAAAGCACAGAATTGATTAGCACAAAAGACCTGTTGTCACAGACTCAGAGTTCTGTAGATTCACATGGCAAACTAAAAGGTCATTAATAAAGGCTAAATAATAAGTGAGTGGGGTTTATGCCCATATTGGGTTTGCAGTGGGCACTAGGTGAAGTAAACATTTCTGGAGGAGTTGTTAACTCTCAAGTTTGCCCTGCCCAAGTATTTCTCAAATCCCAGAAGCAACTAAGTTGCTAAAATGGGTGTAATCTACTTCATCTTAGAAAAGTTATGTAGCTAGGGAAATTGAAGGAAAGGATCTAGCTAGTATCTTCATTGTTGCACTTCAGTTTCCCTCTCCCTCTCCCTCTCCCTCTCCTTCTCCCTCTCCCTCTCCCTCTCTCT